>OY978530.1:56806043-57016043 GCA_963854835.1 Megamerina dolium
CCTCTCTCGATTGTACTTACTTTAATCTTTATTTTGATCATCTATATTGTACAACGGTGATCTTTTTGTTTTAAGGTTTGTCGCTGTTGTGTTTAGTGCTGTTCTGTACATGCATTGTTAATTCTAACAACTGATCCTAATTAAACCCGTCTTCTTTGACAAAACTCATAAGGTATTCTGCTAAAAATCTTTCTAAAGAACCATTTGCTTGTGGCTGATATGGTGGAATATGTAATATGCAACTTGCATGTGTCTGAAAACAATTTCGAAGTCAATTTCAATTTGTCAGTTACTACAGTAAAATGTTTGGTATATTATTCGTTGTTGATTTTGTTACTGTGCTTTTGCATCTGGTATAACTACACAAATAAAAAATTTGGAGAAATTATCTTGAAATTGTTTCCAGATGTAGTCTCTGGAAGAATTCCTACCATGTCCATAAATACCTTTCCAAATGGCTTAGGAGGTATATTTCTTAAGATCACTAGCATTTTCGTAAGCTCTTATGTGACATTACAGCCCCGCGTGATAGTCACCAATAACAGTGGACGTGTTTTGCATCTCTCCATTGATAGAGTCGAATAAGTGATTGATTTCGGTTTAAAAAATTAAATATATTGGGAAAAGACGCTAAATAAACTCAAGCAGTTATTTCTGTGGTTTTTTTTATTGCTTATACAGATAAGCAGAAAGACCAATAAAATCAAAGAAAAAAAAATAATATAGTTTCCAAACATTTTGTTTGTAATATGAGTGTTCAGCGCTCTCCTCTCCGGCAACGGCAATCGCCTGTTAATGTGTGTGTAAACCATAGTTTGCAATCACCGGCGCAAACCCCCCCGATAAGTGCATTATCAAAAAATCAGTTGATACACAAGTAACAGTGCAAATCTTTTGCCAGCACATATTCCTCACACTAACACTACATCAAATTTTGCAACAACAACAAATACAGACAAAAAAAAAATAATTTGTTCTCTCGTGATATACTATCTCCCTCTATACCGTGGAGTGTACAATGCGCTTCTCCTGCTGTAACACCAACAGCTACAACATCAAAGCAAACAAATAACGGCCTATCTACTGAAGTGCATGACCCAGTAGTAAAAGCAACTAGTGCGATGACTAATAAAGAACCAGTTGCTGTTCAAACTGGAATTGATCGCTACATTACTGTAGTAAAGCGAAAAAGAAGTCCCCAAAATTCAAAACAAATGAATTCAACAAAAATACAAAAGCAGAACACTACACCTATTAGTTCGGAAAATAGACACGCACTGCTTTCAGGTCATGAAAGTGATGAAAATATTATCCCCAAGAAAAATTTCAAACCCCCACCCATTTTCTTAAGAGAACGCAACTCAGATAAGTTGATTTCCAGAATTACGAGTCTTATAGGACCAAAGAATTTCCACGTTGTTCCTATTCGCAAAGGCCAAATTGAGGAAACGGAAGTGCAAATCTACAGCGAAACTCATTATCGCAAAGTAATTGCAGAATTTGATGCTGGAAAGAAGGATTACTACACATATCAGCTAAAAAGTAGTAAGGGCTTAACCGTTGTACTCAAAGGCGTCGAACCCAACGTTGATTATAGAGGTTGCCCAGTATATACAACCCTAAAGCTAAATTTCTCCGCTAGGAAACAACCTCTAAAACCAGTTGAGCAAACTCAGATAGCCAACTTAAGTAAGAGACAAAATCTTGATGCAACACAATTCTTCTCTGCAATCCCAAACAAGAAACAAACCAATTCATACGCTAGTGTGTTAAAACAAAACCCACACCAACAAAATAATGTAAATAATGAGCAGAAGCACTCACTGCCCACCCAACAGCCAAGTACCCTTGAACATTTGCTTCAAACATTAATCCAGAATATGAGCCAATTCATGAACTCAATGCAAACAATGATGCAAGAAATGATGAAAAATCAATCGATGTTACTCCAAACATTGCTATCCAGACCATGAGTCGTCTCAAGATATGCCACTGGAACGCAAACGGCTTAAGCCAGCACCGTTTGGAGCTAATTCAATTCCTTGAATCCAACCAGATTGACATAATGATGATATCTGAGACCCATTTCACTGACAAAAATTGCTACCAAATACCATATTACAAACTGTACACCACAAATCATCCGCATGGTAAGGCACGCCAATATTGATAAAAAGTATAATAAAACATCATGTTCTCGAAGATTTCAGTAGAGTCTACTTGCAAGCAACATGTATATGTCTGGAAGAATACATCTCTAAGCTAGTAATAACTGCGATATACTGTCCCCCAAGATACAGTATTACCGAACAGCAATATAATGAATTTTTCTCAAGTCTTGGTAGCAAATTCTTGGTTGCTGGCGATTTCAACGCCAAACACACTCACTGGGGTTCCCGCTTAATAACTCCAAAAGGCAGAAGACTATGTTCAATCATCACTAACCATGGCTACGATGTTATTTCAAATGGTCAACCGACATATTGGCCGACTGACAAGAGGAAGGTACCCGATCTCATAGACTTTGGAGTCGTCAAAGGATTGCAGATGGAAAATATCTCCACAGAGTGTAATTATGATCTATCATCTGACCACTCACCCACGCTAATATCTATAAAATCACCAAAACCCCAAGGCAATTGCGTTAGAAAGAAAATAGACTGGTTGAAATTCAAGAAATATATAAATTCCCATCTTCCTCTAAGTACTGTATTAAGAAATGGACACGATGTAGACTCAGCACTCGAAAAATTCAACCAGCTGCTCTCATTAGCTCTCAGCTCAGCCACCTGCACAAGGGTATGCAAGCAATCAAACTATAGCCCATACACACCAGCCGACATTGAATTGCTAGTAAGACAGAAAAGAAGACTCCGAAGGCAATGGCAAGAATTCAGATCACCGAATCTGAAAACACAGCTACAGCACTGCACTCTAAAGTTAAAGCAAGCCTTAAAAAATAAAAACAGCAAAGAGTTAGAAGAGCACATAGCCAAATTAACACCTGGTGAAGCGTCAGACTACTCTTTGTGGAAATCAGCAAAAAACTCAAATGGGCCAATTCTCACTGATCCCCCCATCCGTTTGAGTGATGGTAATTGGGCTAGAAGCAACTGTGAGAAGGGTTTGGCTTTTGCAGACCACCTAAAAAGTGTGTTTACACCCAATCCACCCTCTTCACAGTCCTCTTTACCAAAATTAACTTCTCAACCTTGCTCAATAACGCTCAAAATTAAAAAAAGGACATATTCAAAGCAATTTATAAAGATTTAAACCCAAAAAAATCACCTGGTCCAGATAAAATTACCGGTAAAATGATAAAAGAGCTACCTCCGGCTTCAGTAATTCATCTCATGCACATTTTCAATGCTATCCTTCTTATTAAACACTATCCCAAATGCTGGAAAACTTCAAAAATTATAATGATAGCAAAAACAGGAAGAGACCCTACAAAAGTTGCATCGTACAGACCTTTCAGCCTCCTGCCTCTACTCTCTAAAGTATTCGAAAAGCTAATTGTCATGAATATAACAAGTCCACCGCATTGTAACTCTGATAAGGAACACTTTTGAAGAAAAAAAGTATTGCTCAGCTCTCTTTCTCAAGCTGTCACTCAAGCTTTAGATAAAGTATGGCACGATGGCCTTATTTACAAACTCAAACTATTACTGCCTGCAAATGTCTCCTCATTGCTTAGTAGCTAACTCACGAAAAGACAATTTCTCGTACATCACAAGGATTACACAACAAATCCATTGGATATTCACGCTGGCGTTCCTCAAGGAAGCGTTTTGGGCCCCTTACTGGATCTCTTATACACTTCAGATATGCCCAACAATAACTATACATTCATATCGACCTTTGCAGATGATACGACAATATTGTGCTCTCGCTCTAAATCCATAGAAGCTACTAAACTCCTGCAGACTCATGTCGATTCTCTCGAAATCTGGCTAGCAAAATGACGTATAAAAGTCAATGAATCAAAGAGCGTACATGTAACCTTCACGCTAAGGCTAGATACATGTCCACCACTTAAAATTAATGGCCAATCAGTTCCAAAATGTTCCTCAACAAAGTACTTGGGTATTCACCTAAACAGAAGGCTGACCTGGAAAAATCACATAGAGGCAAAGAAAACTCAAAAGATCAAAGTTGAATCTCGAATTCAAAGTGCTATTATATAAAGCAATCCTGAAGTCAATCTGGACATATAATCCAAATGATGAATTTTAATCATATTAACTTTTAGCTCATTACTCATAGCACACGACTATGTGTTTGTATTTAGTATAAAAAAAGTGTATTTAGTATGGGAACATAAATTCTTGTTTCTCCACTACAAAATTTGTATTTACTTTCACGTGAGCTATCTTCATAGCTCTCCTTGGTACTACAACCTTACTGGCGTGGAGTACTCGATCAACCTCGTTCAACGGTTTGAGAGGTAAAGTCATCAAATACTGTTTCCGCTCACCGAAGAAAATCTGCTTCTTTTTCATAGTATTGAGAATCGAACGGTTCCTTCAGCAAGATGACTTGCAACATCGCAATGTTTATTGTATCCCGTATGTAAAATATTTCAACCGTCACACTATACGGCAATACTTAGACTGAACCAAAAATAATTTATTTTTAAAACAAAGGAACTTTTCCTCCGGTAATCTTCTTCACATCGCCGTCTAGCACTTCATTTCTCTTTCATTGACTAACTCCTTCGCACAAAATGGGGAAGAGTTAGTCATCGCCTGTTCCTTTTTGCTGCGGTACATTTCAATTCCAATTCCCTTATTCAGCTACTTTCTGTATTTTATCCAGTATTTATAGTTGTTGTTGTAATGCAAGGCACTTAAGGGGGTCCACCTGTGTAAAATTTTCGAAAAATCGATTTTTTTTTTTACATTTTTCGCATCTTTACCGAGAGCTTCTACAGGATGAGGAAGGGGAAGTTTATGGTCCTGGTATTGCAGATTAAATGTGAGTCTATAATACAAAGTTTTGTTGTGTTTCCAAACTTTGAAAACGTTTTTCTCGAAACCATATTTTTGAATTTTGTGGGCAGGATTAAAAAAAATCTACTTAACCGATTGACTTGAAATTTTGACAGACTTATTAATACAGATAACTGAAGGTACCCACGTAGCGGTTTTTCGAAATTATTTTTTTTTTCGATTTTACAGCAGTTTTTATATCGAAAAAAAGCATGAAAACGAATAATTTTTATAAAAACAACTGCCATTTCTTCAATTTTTAAAATTTCGTCAAAATCCTACGTCAGTGCCTCAACGATATAAATAGAAATAAGATTTTTTTTACTTTTTGCGTTGTAGGTAACTGGTTCGAGCGGAGTCTTGCCCACAATTTCGGTATTTCATTTTGAAGGGGTCACTTTGAACGCCCTTAGTGAGTACAAACATTCGGATTACACTATTGGAAAAATTTACTATTGAAATATAAGCACAAACCTTCAAAATAACGTAAAACTTATTATTGTTTTCGAATTAGTTCTCCAAACGAAAAATCCCGAAAAAGCGTTCGAAATACCGCGCTCACACAGGTGGACCCCCTTAAAGACGAAATCAAGTAACTGAAATTAGAAAGGGAAACAGATCGAATGGAATTGAGCATATTAGTTCGAGATTCGAAGAAGCGAAACCTTATAATAAAAGGGCTAGAAAAAGAACAATCCTCACGAAAAAGCTGGAAACATTGCGAAAATTGAAATTTCAAATGCAGCAGTAAGAGAAACTCGCATAGTTTACGAGAAAACAACAAGGTGGGTGTACTAGTCGAATTGGAATCGGAAATAATGGGACAGGATACACTAAAAAATGAGTGAAAACTGGCAGGAACATCCATGTACATAGAAAAAGATTTATGCAAGGAGAAACAAGAACACAAAATGGTACTATTGCAAAAGCACTAACAGAACTGGATAAAAGCAAAAAATTGTTCGTGAAAAATGACTGCATTAACATAGTAGGGAAATGGATGTCTTTCAACAACAATAAAACTCAAATGTGCCTTGGCAAACCTGCTCTACCTGATATCAGGGAAATCTTCGGCAGCATTTTCGATCCGGAACTTTCACATACACCGCACTTATCCAAAAGGCTGACGAATCAAAAAACCAGCAAAATTAGCTAATTGCCAAAAAATAAACGAAACAAAAATAACTCATCAAACAAAAAATAATAATCCACAATTGTATAATGTATTTAACTTCAAAATTTTATCCTATAATATAGCAGGCCAAGCAAATAAACTTATTCAAAATAGATTCTTTAATTTTATAAACCAATATGATATTGCTTATTCGAAACTTTTACTGAACGGAATAAAGAGCAATATGAGTACATTACTTTCGAAGCCCCGTTCTTCATTAGAAACTAGCAACTAAAACATCAAACAGGGGCCGTGCATGTGGAGGAATCCTATACGAAATTAAGAATGAGCTTAGAAACTCAAACGTGCTGTGGCTCAGTGGTTAGTGTGTTGGCCTTCTGATATGTAGGTCGTGGGTTCAATCCCCGGCTGAAGCATAACAAATTTCATATCGAAAAGGTTTTCTTTTTGAACGGTACCCACCTGTCGGCAAGCATTTGGCAATTCTTACGGCAGTAACAATTTGCCATGGAAAAACTTATGAAAGAACTCTGCGACAAAGCTTCAACAGCAACTGAGATCATATCAGAAGATGAAAAACTGGTTATTATCCCAGTCCACTTGAATTGAAATAACTGGGTAACAGACTATGATGACCTGTGTGACGCACTGCTAGAAATTATGATTCCTAATATCATGGAAGTGGGGGACCTGAATGCGCGTATTGGTAAAGCACAGGCAGCTGGAGAAATTTAGAATGATACGTATGAATTTCCGCGTCGAATAAGAAAATTGTAGGACACAAAAACCGATCGAAATGGAAATGAATCAGAATCAGGCTATCAGAATCTTACGACATCACATTCTGCAGGGCTCAGGCATCCTCCACATTAGATTACTGTCTCATTGGAGCCATATGGCATAAGGCAAAACTAAGTGTCCCAAACTTCTTTATAAATTTGTAGTTTCACTTCTATGGAAAGTGGTGAGCTTAGTAGCCAGTATAATTGGCCAAATCTAAAATTTGATTCATTTCATTTTTGTGTAACTGATTTCTCCATGTGAGCTTTGGTCCAATATTATTCCAAGGTATTTTGCTTTTTTTACTTTTTTTATTACTTCATTGTTGAACTTTATAGTATACGTCACATGGATAATTTTTTCAACATTTATTTTTACGGGACACTTGTCAAACCCATCTATAACTAAATTTTATTGTTGCTGAAGATTTGCAGTCGCTTTGTTAATATCATTATCAGATGACATTAGTACATTAAATTAAATTTAAAAATTAAAAATTAAAACAAAACAAATTAATTATTCAGTGAAACATTTTTTTTTATTTGAAAGGTTACAATTTAAAATTCAGTATGAAAAAGAATATCTTTCACCACGAATTTTCTGTTCAAACCGCATTCTCTCAACCCAATTTTCCACCACTCTTTCACATCTTCGTTAATTGTTCACAGTAGAAATCAGAATCAATCGTTTAACCAGATTATAGAAGCTCATAATGAAAAATTCACTTTCAATCTCACCAGACACACAGCATTAGATTTCTTGGTGTCAATCCTGGCTTTGCCACTGTTTGCGAAGCTTCAAGTGTTTTAGTAGTGAATCGCATATGGAAATTCGATTCACTACTAAAACTTACTTACTTACTTATGTGGCCATAACAACCGAATATCGATTTAGGCCGAAAATAACATGCTTCGCCAGCCATCTCTGTCCTTCGCTAGCTGGCGCCAGTTAGAAATTCCAAGCGCCGTCAGGTTCTCCAGTACTTGGTCTTTCCACCGGAGGTTTGGTCTTCCTCTTTTGCGTCGTCCTCCAGCGGGTTCCGAATATAACACCTTCTTAGCTGGAGCGTGTTCTTCCATTCGCTCGACATTAAAACACTCTAAAACACGCTCACTACTAAAACACTTGATTAAATTTTTCACTGTTAATTCATGTGGCATCCAAACATCGAGCTTCTTTGTGTATTCGGCTTTCTTCAAATGGTTGATAACTATTTGGTGATGAATATCTAGTGGCCTAGCAACGTCCACGCTGCTTATACGGATGTCCTGTTCCATTTTTTCCATAATTTCATCGACTTTTTCAGTGATTGGTCGCGCGGTGCAATATTACATCGAAAATGATCAAACCACTTCGCTGCTGTTTTTCTAGTTACAGCATCGTGTCCGAAAACTTCCATACATTTTTCCAGCAGCTTGCGACGCATTCTTTCCTTTTCTATAATAGAAAAGCAAAATAGGACGATAGTGTTCCACATTTTCACTCATTTTTAAACGTAGATAACTATTCACAGAATAATGCGATTTAATAATGTCTTCTAACCAAATGAAGCTTAAAATATCACATTTCAAACAATATAGTATATCCAGATGCAATTAATATTACGAGATGTTACATTTTAGAGCCATCTACCGACAATTTGTTGCCGAACTTTTTCGAACATCCAATGTTATATGTTCTTAGGGTTTTTTTTTCGGAAAATTACACTGTCCTACGAAATTAAACTTTTTGTAAAACTGAAATACTTTTATTTTGTGATAGAAGATCGATAATGAACATAAAAATATCCTGCATTAAAAAAATTGTTTAAAAAGAAATTTTTTACAGTGGGTTCAGACATTCGTATTTTATTAATATATTTAAGAAGTTATGTGAAAACTTTGCTTTCGGGTACCTGTAGTAAAGTTTTACAAACAATGTTTTTTATTACCGCATATAACTAATTTTAACCCATTTAACCCAATAAAGTGATGGGGTTATCCCTCTTCAAATGGACATCAAGTTGTTAAGCTATTGAAAATTCTTATTTTGCGGTAAATTTCACTGGAGGACGACTAAAAAGCTGAAATCTCAATTTAAATAATAGTATATTTGTGTGAGATGTTGGAGAATATTTTAATATATCTTTAAAATACTCACAAAATTTTAAGTTTTTATATGTATGTTGTCAACTTTTACAAAGCATACTTATAGAATTAAAAAAAAACTGCATTTTTCACAATATTTTTTTTTTTAATCTAACCAAATATAGTTTAATTCTGTTCTGTTTCACTAAGTATGACTAATTACACATAACTATAATCATTATCTTCTTTAGTTCATAGCAGGTACCAATTTGGTACTAAGAGGTCAATATTTAAAATTTACTTCTTGTTTTGTAAATAAAACTATTATACTTTTTATTTCTCAGTTATTGAAAAATAAAGGGTTAAAGTTTGTCGATTTCTTAAGATATACTTTTGCAGACTTGTCTGTACTACAAGTATGCCATACTGGCGAATCGTTTGAACGATCGCTGATAAATGATGTCTGAACAACGTGTCGCAAAAGTGTATAGTGAACTGTTATGCGACCTAGTATGTATACGAGCATGTATACGCAATTTTTTGTCTCCTGTACCGTTCAAAAGAGAAATCTTTTCAATATTAAACTTGTGTTTCCACTGGGGATTTAACCCGCGATCTACAGATCAGAAGGCCATATACTAATAGCTGAGTTATGGATCCCAAAAGTAAAACTGGTGGTAAATGAATAGAATCCATTAACTATAATATATTCACAAAAACGAATTGAGAAAGAGGTTAAATTTTTAAATCGATTTTTTGCCAAATAGGGAAACGGCTTTCACTTTTCCTTTTTTTTTATTAGCAAGGGATTATATTATAATACCCCATTTTCAGATCCCAAAGCCGTTTGCCTATTCGAACAAAAAGTACTTCAAAATTTATATATAAAAAAATCAGGAACTACTTCGTACTTGTACATAAAAGAAAACGGAATAAAAAAAAAAAACAAATTGTGACTAAAATTCTCAAACCCTTTCCTAAATAACGCAAAAAAAAAAATTATCTTAAAAAAGTGACGCAAATAACTTCGGTAGTTATACAAATTCATACATGCAATCTATACTTGAACAAAATTTAAGAAAAATTACAAACTTAGTCAACCTTGAAGTTATAAAACTCTGCCAATAATAATGATAAAAATTGAAGATTGCGAATATGAGCATAATTCTGATTACAACGGCGCTTATGTTTTTGTTTTAAGACTAGGTTTTAAAAATCAAATTTTGAGCATCGGCTTATATGAAACGGCCCCAGTGTGCGCCCTCACAATTCTTAATGGCATAATGTAACCTTTCAAATAAAAAAGAATTTTGTGCCTCACTGAATAATTTGCGTATTTTTTTTTTAATTTTTAAATTGTATTACTCTTAATGGAAAACCCTTTACATGCACTTTAGAATATAAACTTAAAAAACTTGGTTAAAATTAAAAATAAATACAATCCTCATTTTATTTAAGCAAATATGTACTAGAATGGGGTCCCAGTTATCACAATCTGAGAGGTTAGGACGAACAGGCAGGTTAATTGCCATTTGAAAATTTTGAATTGGCTCACTGTTTTTAGAATGAACAGTAGGCAACTTCAATATCGTCTTAATTTGATGGTCAACAAGAATTCGACTGTTTTCAAATAGAGTCACTTAGGGAAAAGCTTGCACCAGCTTTTCCTTGGGCTTTATACCGGAGGTTGTATAATTTTTTGGAATCTGTAAGTTTGTAAGCTTCTAAAAGAACTCTCTGACAAAGCTCAGACAAAGTGACATCACAAGTGCTCTGCCGTTCGAAACCGGCTAAAATAAGTAGGTCCCTTCTGATGCTGTACAAAATTTAGCACGCACAACAAAAATTTAAGATAAGCTCCCTTCGGGGCTTTAAGTGCCACATATTTATTTTTTATTTAAGTTTGGTGGTTTATGTAAACCAACAGCCGTTCTTCATATCCACCAGAGAAGACTTTAGAATCGCAAAGGTGAACTTAAAGACAGATATTAGAGTAACCTATTTGTGTGGTGTGTAAGGGCTTCAGTCTGGTGTGCTGGTAGGCTGATGGTTTTTTGATGTTTTCGCAAGGTAACGTATTTAACTGCCTTAACCTGATGGGGCTGGCGCAATCCTTGTTGAACTCATCGCAAGTCAACTCACTGGACGTTATGTAATTTGTTCTGCCCGTTAGGTGATGGCACCTTCACTCTGTAATAATGGGGCCATCATGTAGATAGTTCTGCCTGCTATGTGGTATCACCTTCATTTTTCAAAGGGTGTCTTCCACGTGGCGACGTTTTCCCGGCAACGTTTTGCTGGAACCCGCTGGGAGGCAGCTAAAGTGAGTGACGAAAACCTTCTCGGTTAGAGGTTGTGCGTTGGGCTTTGGATCCACCTCATTAAACCTTCCAAAGTTGAAAAATCAAAACGTGCTCCGGATGAAGACTACCCCTTTTGTTGACGACCTCCGCAAACAAAATAAAGATCACGATTTACGGTTGTGCACCTGGAATGTCTGGTCTCTCTATAGGAAAGTTGTCTCTATCTAGCTGGTTTATGTCCTCGACAAAAATAAGGGTGACATCACTGCTTTTCAGGAAATGGCATGGACGGTACAGTATTGCTCTAAAAGAGCATCCTGTGATATCTATTACAGTTGCCATGCGAAGAAGCACAAAATCGGATTTGGAATTGTTGCAAGTAAGAAAATACGACATCTTGTCTCACGGTTCACATCCATGAACGTATGGCTGGCAACAATCTGCATAAGGGCCACGCTCCGATGGATGAGACGGACGATGCGACCAAAGAGAGCTTCTTTCAGCGCCTCGAAGAAGTATATGACCGTTGCCCCGCTACAATATCAAATTCGTGCTGGGCGACTTCAATGCCAGGGTGGGCAAAGAAGGTACCTTTGGTTCAACTGTCGAAAAATTCAGCCTTCACCAGAACACCTCCGATAACAAAATAAGGCTGATCGACTTCGCCGCAGCACGAAACATGGTAATTAGCAGTACGAGATTCCATAAAGCGACGTGGCTGCCTCTACATCAACGAAGGAAAAACCAAATTTATAGCGGAAGGCATGCTTCTAGTGTGATGAAAGTTAAATCGATCCGTGTTGCCATATCGACTCCGATCCCTACTTTGTTGCAGCTAAGGTGCAAACATGTTTATGTGTCGCAAAGAACAAACGAAGTTCCACACAGAGAAAGCTTGACGTCAATAAGCTGCAATCACCAGAGACCGCAAATGTTTTTACCACTGGATTATCGAATCTGCTTATGCAGAACACCCCCCTCTTGATGATACACACAGAGGACACATATATCCCACTCCATCAGTACTGCTGCCGAGGACGTAATCGGTTTCTACCGGTCTTTGAGGAATGACTGGTATGTTCAGGAGCGTCACGATACTACCACAGAAAAAACTGCCGCTTACAGAAAAACCCTGCGTGCAGGTGCCAGGGGAGCTATTATGGAGCATTACAAAAAGAAGAGGATCACAGAGACGCCTTTTTAGGGGTAAGAAGGTAGACCAACCCGAGTGCAAGAATATAAAAATAAGTAGAGACAGGAATAGGACTAGAAAATTCTTTGAAAAGATCAAGCGCACATCTGGTTACAGATGTCCAGAGTGTACTGAGCTTAAGGAGGGAACACTTCTCTACGTTACTGCATGCCAACGCCTCGAGCAATCCCGCCAGTGGAGAAAATCTCCCGAACTCCTCAATCACGGATGATGGTGTAGATGATCCACCATCCGACCGTGGTGAGTTCAGAGAGGCCATTTCTAGGCTGAAAAACAGCAAAGCTGCAGGTGCTGATGATCTTCCTGCCAAAATGTTTAGACCGGAGGCGATGAGCTAATCACCAGCGTGCACCAGCTCATAATCAAAATATGAACGGATGAAAGCATGCCCGTACATAAGAAAGGAGACCCTGTAATTTGCGCCAATTATCGTAGAACAAGTCTTCTTAGCACCGCATACAAGTTTCTATGGAGCGTATTGTGTAAATGATTGAAGCCTATCCTCAACAACCTGATTGGACCATATCAGTGTGAGTTCAGAAGTAGTAAATCTACTACTGACCAGATTTTTCCACTACGCCAAATCCTGGAGAAGACCAAAGAAAAACAGATCGACACACACCATCTATATGTTGATTATAAAGCCGCTTTCGACAGACCGGTAAGTGATCACAACATTGTTCAGGTTAGGTTACACCCACTATTCCTGTGGAGCTCATTCTTCTTTGCAGAATGACGCTGTGTGACTCCCGTTGTGTAGTGAAAATTAAGATGGACCTCTTCCCGCCATTTAATACCGAACGGGGTTTCAGACGAGGTTATTCGTTATCGTGTGACTTCTTCAATCTTGTTATGGAGAAAAATATAAAATAATACAAACTGCTGATCAACGCCATAATGGCACTATCTTCAACAAAAGTGTCAAAAATGCTGATAAAATACATATAATCGGCATGAACACGCTAACACTCGATACATCATTCTCAGAATTGGTAAGAGAGCCACATCGTATGGATCTTACAGTGAATGAGGGCAAGACAAAGTACCTGGTATCAACGAACAAAGAGATCCATCGTCATGGACAGCACGTCGCTGTTGATATCTACGCTTTTAAAGTGGTGAAGGACTTTGTCTATCTTGGAACCAGCATTAACATCAGTAATGACGTAAACCTGGTGATATTACGAAGGACCACTCTTGCTCAGAGGTGCTACTTTGGGCTAAGTAAGCAAATGAGAAGTCGGGCTCTCTCTCGAGAAACGAAAACCACACTCTACAAGCCTCTGATCTTACCTATTCTTACATATGGTGCCAAAGTTTTTAAAATTTCCACATCAGATGAGAGAATGCTAATTTTCGATAGAAAAGTCCTGCGCAAGATGTTTGGACCTATTTGCGTTGGTGGCGAGTAAGTAAGAATAAGGTATAACCATGAGCTGTATGAGCTGTATGCAGATACCGACATAGTAAAGCTCATTAAAATTTTGCGGCAGCACTGGCTAGGTCATGTCGAGCGAATGGAAGAACACGCTCCAGCTAAGATGTTATATTCGGAACCAGGTGGTGTCAAGTAGAAAACAGACAAGAGCATACATCAAATATTACTGCAGCTCTCAGCTGGAAGTTTTAGGGTACGTCGCTGTCATCAGCCATAAAAACACTCTCGAAAACTGAGCGTAATTATAATGTTTCCATAAGTTTTTATTACAAAATTAAGGAATATCTTTGTTCAAAGTATATATATCCAGAAAAATTTATGTCATATGTTCAAAGAAATTAATTTGTTGTGACAAAATATAGCATACAACAAATGTGTTATACGAGGGTTGCTTTTTATATTTTTTTAAAGTATGAAAATGCATTTGGTTATCATCAAAAATCGACACGACTCTATTGTTGAGCGATGGTTAAATTATACGGGATCCAACGAGAACAAATCTTTCTGACAACTAAGTGTTCATGCAATATCGAATGCACGGAGGTGGAACTAATGCCCAAGGATGCAAAATTTTTCCAAATTTTCCAAAAAATGTCTAAAATTACCCATACGGGTGGTAGTTAGAGGGGTAAAATGTTCCAAGAATATAATCCTCGGAAAATTTTAATATAGATCTCGGAGTATAAATAGTGTGAGTTTGTTGACGAATGAACCAATTCAATTCCGAAAGCGATCCTGAACACATTGATATAGTATCAGTGGCAACATAAGACGATAGAAGTTAAAGTTGCAAGTACATTAAATAGTGATTGTAAGTATTAGAAGTATTGATTAAATAAATTGTTGTTGGACTAACTATAGTACAAAATACAGTGATCAAACAGAGTTGATTCGAGTGGAATTAAAGGTTCACAAAATAAAAACGTAACAATATGATACTTCTACTATTTAAATGTTATTAAGCGTTAGATTGGCCCAATGTTACGCACCAATTAGTCAATTTTATAATGAAATTTATTCACAACACAACGTCAGGGAGCTTTTATTTAGACCGTATCGCAGCGCTTTTCCATATGGGAAAGAAAAGTTTTCCAATTACAAAATCAAGTTATGAAACTTCAAAAAAATATGATGCAAAAATATTTAGATTAATTCAATAGCATCGTTCATCGTATCAATTTAAATTAATAATTAATTAATGTAAATTAATTTCTCAAGATTGGACAAATTATACAGCTTGTTTGCACCATGTAAGAAAATGAGGATCATTGCAAGGATTTTTTTTTTTTTGGTATGCTGGAAGATGGAAATCTTCTTAGATACTGGATAGTCCGACCTATTAAGCATGCACGATTCACATATCGTGGCTATGTACCTACGTACTAAAACCACCTCCCTCGATATCACTGTCTTTTTCATCCTTGCGGTACCACCAGTCAAGACATTTCTCCGCAATGCAGGATTTTGGGTGTTATTCACTCCCCGCTATTTCTGGTACGTGCTGTCTGTTCATCACGTTGTAGTCTTTGCATCATTCTTGTAATGATGTCTGCTGAAGTATCCAATGCTTCTTTTGAGGAGGACATGCATTCGATAAGTCCCTCCCGTGTTAACAATTGTAGCATTAACCGTTCAAGCTGGAAGCGTTCATTAAATTCACGACGTGTTATCAACTAGTTTTTTTATACAAATATTCTCTAAAGTATCCATGACCTCTAAGGAACTGGGTTAGGTGGTAGCGAAGCTCTCCGTGTTTCTTCTTGACTTATATTTTGATATTGGTTATCAGCGTATATGTCCATATATATGTATATAATATATATATAAATATGTATATATATATATATATATATATATATATATATATATATATATATGAATATATATATATATATATATATATATATATATATATATATATATATATATATATATATATATATATACATGGTCATAAAAGGGGACATAGCTATGGTGACCGGATCTCTCGCTTTTTACCAAAATAACAGCCTAAATGTTAAAAATAAATTGTTTTTAATTTTCCTTAATTTTTCTTTCTCAATGAAATTTTGTTTTAATTTCTTCCTTTAAAATATACTTTTCCGAGTCATATGTCACTTGCCTTATATCATATTTTACCATTTCAGACATATGTGTCATATACACATTTCACAAATTTTTATATTATATAAAAAAAATTATTATCTAGCAACTACATCATAGTGCTATGGCTTGCCAAACTAGAGCAATTTATCAAGCAATGATTTGAATAAGAAATATTGAAAAAATTAGTAAATATCTGATTTTATCGACAGCGCTTTAATATTTTATCTGGTGTATCACCTACCTTTTTGAAACATAATTTTTTTTTTCATATACCACATAATTCTTTTTTGTGATTTTTATGAAGCTTAATTTTATATTAGAACAATTTTTAAATCATTAACTTCAGTGAAGGATCCACGATAGTAATCTGTGAATCGCAGTGGTTCTGTCAACAGTGATTATTTGGATTAAGTATTAAGTGAGATCCACACTTGTGGATCGTAATTGTACAGGTGAGAGGACATTAGGATTCGACGGCCTCATACAATCTCTAAATATTAATCCAAAGTATAACAACCATAATGAACAGTGAAGTAAACAGTGAAGTGACAACTACAAACATACAAAATAATCATATACAACAACAATAGTACACAGTCAACATCAACAGCAAAATCATCGACATCCAAAGAGGGTTTCCAGACAACCGGAAAAATACAGCGCAGCAAACGATATAGATAAATAACAGCGATCAACATCTATATAGAGTCCACGCATCAAGGAAACATGTATACAGACGAACCCCAACAGCGATCTTAACCTAATTGAGGAAGGACAGAACAATCCTTGG
The DNA here is from genome assembly GCA_963854835.1 of Megamerina dolium. Classification (NCBI taxonomy): domain Eukaryota; kingdom Metazoa; phylum Arthropoda; class Insecta; order Diptera; family Megamerinidae; genus Megamerina; species Megamerina dolium. Next base: position 56,822,866 of record OY978530.1, read on the forward strand.
GGGAGCGCGTACAGGATTGTGGTGAATAAAGTTAATAGCATTAATGCTATGGGAGATATACCCGATCAACATGTCAAATATCGGAACTGGCTTGCTCCCACAACAGAACACGGAAGTGGTTGAATCTGAAATCCAAGTTGATACAAGTACAATCCCGCTAGTAACTCCAGATGAAGTCGCCATAGCTGCGCATAAATTAATAAAGGAGAAATCGAGAAGTCTTGATGGTATACCTAATATAGTACTCAAGACAGCTATTAAAATGGAAAAGCGCTGCGATGAAACCAGAAGTTTTTGCGCAGCTATATATGGCCTGAACAAGTATGGCTATATCAACGAAAGGGAGGTGGACATATACGCTGATAACCAATATCGAAATTAAGTCAAGAAGAAACACGGAGAGCTTCGTTACCACCTAACCCAGTTCCTTAGAGGTCATGGATGCTTTAGAGAATATTTGTATAAAAAAACTAGTTGATAACACGTCGTGAATTTAATGAACGCTTCCAGCTTGAACGGTTAATGCTACAATTGTTAACACGGGAGGGACTTATCGAATGCATGTCCTCCTCAAAAGAAGCATTGGATACTTCAGCAGACATCATTACAAGAATGATGCAAAGACTACAACGTGATGAACAGACAGCACGTACCAGAAATAGCGGGGAGTGAATAACACCCAAAATCCTGCATTGCGGAGAAATGTCTTGACTGGTGGTACCGCAAGGATGAAAAAGACAGTGATATCGAGGGAGGTGGTTTTAGTACGTAGGTACATAGCCACGATATGTGAATCGTGCATGCTTAATAGGTCGGACTATCCAGTATCTAAGAAGATTTCCATCTTCCAGCATACCAAAAAAAAAAAATCCTTGCAATGATCCTCATTTTCTTACATGGTGCAAACAAGCTGTATAATTTGTCCAATCTTGAGAAATTAATTTACATTAATTAATTATTAATTTAAATTGATACGATGAACGATGCTATTGAATTAATCTAAATATTTTTGCATCATATTTTTTTGAAGTTTCATAACTTGATTTTGTAATTGGAAAACTTTTCTTTTCCATATGGAAAAGCGCTGCGATACGGTCTAAATAAAAGCTCCCTGACGTTGTGTTGTGAATAAATTTCATTATAAAATTGACTAATTGGTGCGTAACATTGGGCCAATCTAACGCTTAATAACATTTAAATAGTAGAAGTATCATATTGTTACGTTTTTATTTTGTGAACCTTTAATTCCACTCGAATCAACTCTGTTTGATCACTGTATTTTGTACTATAGTTAGTCCAACAACAATTTATTTAATCAATTCTTCTATATACAATTACTCTTTAATGTACTGCCAACTTTATGTTCTATGGTATTATGTTGCTTCTGATACTCTATCAGTGTTTGCACTTTCACTTTTGTAATTGAATTGATTCATTCGTTAATAAATTCGCCCTATTTATACTCAGTGGCAGAATCTTCTTCTACCGTTATCAAGTTTGTTCTCATTCTTTTTTGTTGGCTTGTTCTGGTTATCGCCCACTCCTTATTTTTGACAGTCGTTTTGATAAATATATATATAAATATGATAAATATATATATATATATATATATATATATATATATATATATGTGTGTGTGTGTGTGTGTGTGTGTGTGTGTGTGTGTGTGTGTGACACTTATAAGCCCGAAAGGGATCTTTGACCGAGCTTCTCTTCCATTACTGTTCAAGAATTGCCAATTGCCTGCCAACAGGTGGTTACGGTTCGAAAGAAGAATATTATCGATATTAAATTTGTTATGCTGAGTCGAGGACCCACGACCTGCAGATCAGAAGACAAACACACTCACCACTAAAAAATCTAAGGATAATTCACACAGAAGCAATTCGATTTCAGCCATTCATTTTTTCGTTTATTCATCCAATCTTCTATTCACCCAGTTTATTCAAATGGACACTGAATTACAACAGCAATATCATCTTCTCTAACGCATTGCAGCTTTATGATGATGATGTCATCGAAGATATTCTCAAACTACAAGCGCAAGAGTGAGAGAGATAGCTGAAACCCAAGGGTTCACCTTCTTGCTAATTCGAAACTATTCAATAAGGAATTCTTCTATCATTACAAATAAAATTAAGGTAAATATCGATGATGACAATAAGGATGATGATGATAATGATGGCTGGATTCATATCCACAGAGATATATCAGATCGAATTAGATCAGATTAAGCACTACAAAATCTGGAACAAATGACAGACAGAGCCACTGACAAACGGAGAATAACAAAAAAAAAAAACTGTTTACAGGCAATGATATAAACAATATATCGTTTTGTAGCTCAAAGAACTCAGTACAACATGCGAAAGCAAACAATCGACCATACGACGGAAACACAAACGCACTGCGGATAGATTTTTCAGTCGACTGAACAATTATCCAGTCGATTGGAAAATGAAAAGGGGGCTGTTAAATACGACAGGAATACATGCTTTGCATACAAATGCATAATATATATTTTTTAATTATCGGGGTAAGCAAAAAGCAAAAGAATGGAAGTAACGAACAAGCACATGGACGAACAGGCGAATGGACAGATGAACTCCAATAATAGAAATGAATCTCAAGAGGACACATTTATAGAGGAAATGAATGTGAATGTTTTGGTTATGCCGGGGGTATCAGACCAATTTTAATTTCCGAACATAGTGTTCATTCTAAGTTTTCAGCACTTTAAATTGTTAAATAGGTTCGAGAGATGGGTGCTGTACTGTATTATTAAGATTGGCGTGATTGCACAACGATGAGTAAACAGTTTGAAGTTCTTATAAAAACGGCAATAGAAAAGTTTAGCGAATTTACTATAGCAAGCAACAATAAAAAAATAATATTGTGTTGAATACGATAGCAAAAAAAAAACAAGAAATTGATATAACCAGAGACCATAATCATTAAAAGCAATATTATAGTTAATAATTATTTCATGATTTTAAATTTTTTGGATTAATGGTTGAACCCTGATTTTTGTATTATTTAAAAAAAAATTATTTTTTTATTTGTAGTCCATAGAACATAAAAATACCTATAATTTTGTTCCACCACTTCGTATAGACGTAGCAAACGTAGTGAAATTTCGGTATTCTTCAACGTATAAAAGTAATTTCGTGCTTTGTGGACTAAAGCCAAACATAAATTGTGTATGAGCATATTTTGAATTTTTTTGAGTTTTGATCGTAATCACTTTTACGATCCCGAAAAATGAAATATTTTCTTTTATTACTAGCTTTATAACATACTAGTCTGTTCAAACTCTTTTTGTTTAATGTCAATAAGAGAAAGAAGTCATAATACCGTTACACTAAATCTGTATCACATTCAGCAACACAGTCAGTTAAATATGAAAGTAGCAAAAATTATATAAAGTGTTAGAAAAGTTTACGTATTTATAAAAATCAGTTATCGATAAATTACGCAAATGCGAAAATCATATATCTATGAAGAAAGGTTATAAATTTTCAAAAAACTTAAGACAAACTTGCGATTCAATAAACAGCATGCTGGCGTCCTTGATGTGTCTGCCGACAGATTACCCAAATTTATTCTATTGGTATCGGAGCAACCTTGTGTATTGCGCGTCGAATGTACCCGTTTTTTGTTTTGATGTCAATCACACGAACTTGACCTGCTACATCTGCTATAGTTTTTTTCACTCTTTCTAGCAGCCATAATTTGGGTGGCACGCTTTTTGCCAGTCCACTTCGCTTTACGTTGAATTTCATGTAAATATTCGGTCGACCACCTTTTCCATAAATTTTGTTGTATAGCCGTCTATCGCATCCACCGGTCTCCAAGTTAAATGTTTTCGTTGTCGATGGTGGGTTCAGCAATACCAATTACAGGCCTACCTGTCAAGAAATGTGCTGGTGTTATCTCTTCTTCGTCTCTCGGATCAATAGACATCGCTATAACGGCCGCGAGTTTAATATCGCTTCAATTTCCCCGACAACAATGCAGAGTCCTTCAAACGTTATCAACGACTCTCCTAGAATACTAGTTTAATGATATTTTGCACATTTTACGGCTGCCTCCCAGAGCTCGAGAAGGAGAGCACCGGTATATGGCGAAAGTCTATATTGTTCGTGACACAAAACTACGATATTCTTCCTTGCAACTGCTGCTCTTTAAAGGCCTCACGAAACTCTTTCAATTAGTTCCGTTGTCGCAAAATAGTCATGTACATAAAATTCGACGTGCGATAAAATGCTTGAGTGTGGCGATAATCGCTTTGGCTGACAGATGTATAAGAATTTCCACTTCTATATGAACCGCCTTCGTTACAAAACATAAAAATACCGCTATGTAGCTTTTGGTAACGCGTATCCCTCTAAGCATATACCTTGTCGTAACAGGACTACAGAAGTCTACCCCAGTCGTCGTGAAGGGCCTCGTAATATTGAATTGTTCCATAGACAAGTGGGTGCCGTAGCTCAGTGGTTAGTGTGTTCGCCTTCTGATCTGTAGGTCGGTGGTTCAATCCCCGGCTGATGCATAACAAATTTAATATCGATAAGATTTTTCTTTCGAACGGTACCCACCTGTCGGCAAGCAATTGGCAATTCTTCCGACAGTAACAACTTGCCATGAAAAAGCTTCTTAAAGAACTCTGTGACAAAGCTCAGAAAAAGTGATGTCACAAGTGTTCTGCCGTTCGGAACCGGCTAAAATAAGTAGGTCCCTTCTAATATTGTCCAAAATTTAAGACGCACAACAGTAATGGAAGAGAAGCTCGGCCAATGAGCCCTTTGGGGCTTTATGTGGCCACATATCTATCTATCTATCTATCTATCTATCTATCTATCTATCCATAGACAAGTTCCCCATAATTTGTTGCTCGAGTCGTGGTCGGCATCGAAAGCATCACAAACATCTCGTCGTCATTGATTGTACTACTTTTCTAGTATACACGACCCAAAATCTTTGTCACAGAATCGGGATCAACGCTTGTGTGTCCACATGCGAACAAAAAATGAACAAACTTGCTATTGCCAGGTAGAAAGATTGCGTGCTTCTCGGCATACTGCAAGCTTGCATTCTTTAAACGGCCTCCTACTGGCAGAATATCAACGCCGTGGCACTTTGTATAAAAATGCTCAAGCTTTTCACCTTGCTAGATGATTGTACTTCGCTATTTCTTTTTAGAGTTATATACTCTTTTCCGAAATGGTGTTGCTATCGTAGAATACAGAGAAAAAGTGTTACTCGTTTTCGGATGATTTCGAATTCCCTTGCTATCCAATCGACGAAGAAGTTATCTTTCGCTTCAACAATCAATGCTGTCGTATGATAATGAAGTTCTTCAAATACTTCCGCTGTCTTATTTGCTGGCCACAGATCACACGGCTTCATTAGGAATGATGAACCTGGGAACCAAAAAGGAGATAGAAGTTGTTCAACATATGCATCTCTGGATATGATATTGGCGGGATTCTGTCACGAAGAGACATATCTCCAAATTTCTGACTGAATTGCCTCCTGAATCATCGCTACTCTTTTGGCCACGACCGTTTTACAAGTTGATGGATGTGCCCTCAACCACACGAGAACTATATCAGAGTCACTCCAAAGATACAGCACATCTTAATCAATCGGAAAATTTTCTTTTGTCTTTTCCACCAACATGGAAACTACCATAGATGAGCTACCATCAACCAACCAACCTGGGTAATGATTTTATATTTTAAGGGAGAAACTTTAGATTTTGCACTCCATAATTGCACAGTGACGCCATTTTGCTCGTCAATTAATCTCGCAATTAATCGCTCGCTCTGAAGCATCAGAGAAACCATGCACTTCAACTCGCGCGGCCTAAAATACAGCGCGGTACTTTGATCTCTTGTATTATCTTCAACTTGCTTTGAAATTCGGTCCATTGGCTGTGAAATTGGATGGGTAGAGAGAGATTCATTCCACTGCAGCTTTCTTATCCACAAGTCTTGCATTAAAATCTTCGCCTTTATGATTACCGGATACACCAGGCCAAGGGGATCAAAAAATTGGCCAAACATATGTTACTAGAATAAGTCTGATGCTGGTTCCCATATAATACCTAGAGATTTGATGATTTCGGCATCATTCCCACGCAGTGTTTCCTCTCTTTCACCTGATGGCAAATGATGTAACAAATTATCGTTGTTTGAACACCACTTTCGTAATTTAATATGTGCAGCATTTCTGATACTTCCGAATATATAGTAGCTTCCATAAACAACGTGTAGCTAAGTATGGAGTACAGCAACTCCATACTTAGCTACTACTACTACACTGTAGTTCCATAAGTTATCGTCAGTAGCCGGTACGATGAGATACGTTTTTATCACATCGGCGGTTAGCGCAAACCTGTAGCATCGAAAGCGTAGCATGATAAATAGTAAATCAATTTGCACTATAGGCCCTTTCATCATTACATCATTCAATGATAAACTACTGCTTGTTTTGCATCAAAGACTATACAAAGTTTCATGCTAGTCGACTTAGAGCATTCTCACACGATCTGGCATTCACCTCATATACCTTTTCCATGTGTCCTAGTCATATATACTGGTCCATGAACTCTATTTACGCCTTTTTCGTTATTAAATTTCTCTAATGCCAAGAAACGCAGTTTAGCTACATTGAAAGAATCTACTAATTCGTTGAAATTGTGTTTAAATGGTATTTTTACGGTAAATTTACCAAATATGTATTCACACTCTACTTCTTCGCCAGTAAAAAAGTAGATTTATACGATATTTGTTCCATCTCCCAGAAGCGCTGTACCTAATTGCTGAGATCGTCTTGTTCTTCATCAGTTAAACTTTGCGCTGTCGAAGAACCAAATTGCTGCAATGTTGTGCTTCCAAACACTACCCAACCGAGTGTCGTTTTTTGCATTTATTTAAGCTTTATTTGCCTCACAGAGAGCAAATCCAAAAATATTTCTGCCCGAAGCAACACATCCACAAGTGCTGAAATATTGAATTTATCGTATCGGCGCCCTTCACGTTATTTGGTATATTCCATGACGAGATATCAACCAACTTGTCGGGCTTCCTTCCAGTCTTTTGGGCAAAATATACCATTCTCTTGCAGTGCGCACGGTGTCTTATGCAATTTCAACGCTTGTGCCATAAAATCACAAATCATTTTTATGTGAGACGCGGAATCTAATATAGCGCATGCACGGTGAAAACATCCACAAGCGTCTTTCACTAGTATGATTATCATCATCATCATTTCCTGTATCTCCCACTGGAGTATAGGGCCTCAATAAAGCATTTCCATCTGCTCGTGTTTTGTGCTAGTATCTTTAATTCGTTTCACGATTTTTTGTTCGGTGAAGTTCCAGTAGATGCCCCTTCGCTTGCCATCTAAGGATTTATGCAGGATGTCATCAATAACAATAAGGAAAAGAATCGGTGAGAGTAAACATCCTTGACGAACACCTGCGCTAGTTCTGATGCTGTCTAAAAGCTCGCCATTGTGGAGCACTCTACACTTGAAGTCCGCATATTGTGCTCTGATTAGAGCTGTCAGCTTCTCAGGAACTCCTCTAGATCTGAGCGCTTCCTAAATACTTTCGCGTTGTAAACTGTCAAACGCCTTGCAGTAGTCAACAAGAAGAGTCGACTGCCATTGATTCATAAACTCAACTATGAAGTGTAGGGTGTTGATCTGATCAACGCATGAACGGTTTGGGCGAAAGCCAGCTTGCTGTTTTCTCAAAGATTGGTAAAGTTGCAATTTAATGCGGCTTACAAGTACACTGGACAGTACTTTGGACGTGGTGGATAGGAGCACAATTCCGCGATAGTTTTTATATTGAGAGAGATCGCCTTTCCTTTGGGAGAACGACCAAAATACCCTGCAACCAGTCCTCGGGAATCTTCTCTCCTCCCAAATAGAATTGAATATTAGAAGCAGGAGTTTCGCCGTGTGTTCTGGGCACAATTTCAGAGCTTCAGCCTGGATTCTATCGTATCCCGGCGATTTGTTGTTTTTTAAGCTTTTTATTGCTGAGACGATTTCATGCAGCGATGGTGATGCAGAGCTTATTCTGTTTTGTGGCTGTATTTGTGTGATGCTAGTTGGGGCGCAACTTTGTCGGACGTATCAATGTTGGAAGAGTTGAGTATTTCAGTAAAATGCTCCTTGAATCTATTGAGCTGTTCATTCTTTGTCGTTAGCAGGGTTACGTCTTTTGATCATATTGGACGTGAAGCTCCACTACCTTTAGCGGTAATTTTGCGTGAGACGTCGTACAGCGCTTTGATGTTGTTTTGTTGTGCTGCTAGTTTTGCTTCCAAAACTAGGCCATCAGTCCAGTTACGCTTGTCTCGTCTATACATCTTTTTGACTTTTTTTAATCTGGTTGTAGCGCTGTGCCGCAGCGCTTCGAGGCTCAGGTGTTGTTGCTTGGTCTCTAACTCGTTTCGCCTCTCTTCGGCTGTGGATTACTTCCCAGGTTTCTTCACTGATCCAATCTTTCCTTCCTTTTGGACGGTAGACCAGTATGCTTTCGCACTCGTCGTGAAGTCTAGTTTTTAAATACTTCCATTGCTCCTCTAATCCGGCCTGGATTCCGCTTCGTATGGAACAATTTCTTGAAGAGCGGCACTAAATTCTGTATTTCACTGCTTTATTGGTGATAAGATTTATTGCAGCTACCTTAAGCTTTATCAGACCTGCTACAACATGGTGATCAAAGCCGATGTCCGCACTTCTCTTTGCTCGAACGTCAAGAAAGCTTTTCGCCACTTCCTGCTTATACATATATGGTCGATTTGGTTTTCAGTTCTGTTGTCCGGTGAAATCCATGTCGCTTTATGACATTTCTTATGTATGAAGAGTGTGCCGCCAATTGCCAAGTCATATGAGCTGCAACGGTCTATTAACATTTCTCCGTTGGTGTTGACCTTCCCGAGCCCTTGCTTGCCCATAATGTGTTCGAAGCTGGTGTTGTCGGAACCCACTTTTGCATTGAAGTCTCCCATACACATGATAATGTCGCCCTTGGGGGTTTTTGAGAGTGCGGCTGACAGCATGCTGTAGAAGCTCAGCTTGCAGTCATCATCAGTTAATTCAGTTGGCGCGTAAGCTTGGATGAGTGTTTCTTGCATTGGAATAGAATCTCGCTTTTATTATGCGTTCGTTTATTTGCTCCCAGGTGATAAGGGACTTGCTGGCATTTTTGCTCAAAAGAAAGCCAACCCCATCATTATGGGTAGCGTTTGGTCCTCTACCAGAGTACAACAATTTTTCACCCGTTGTTAGTTGGTGTTCTGTAAATCCATTCCATCTGCACTCTGTGGACTCTTTTAAGTTCCCCCGCGGCTTGGTGTAGTCTACCGCATTGATAGAGCGTCCTCACATTCCATGTGGCAATCGTGCTGCGCGTCTTAAAGGTGAATGCATTTTGTTGTTTATTTCGATGGTTATTGTGATGTGGTGGTTTCTGCTATAAAATTTGTGTTAACGTAACATTCATAATGACTAAACACACAGTGGTAGTAAACTTCCTGGAAGTCTGTGTACGATACCGTTGGCTCACTGGGAGCTTCTCCGCTGCCGTGCTTTCGACATGAGCATACCGACTCATGTAGGGGGTTAGCCATGCATTAAAGCATAGGTTGTTAGCGTGAATGGTTATTGGATGGCGCCAAAACACCCGCCATGTCGCTAGAAGGATCATAGGCACTCAGGATTTATAAGAAATTCAGTGCAACTCAAAAACCTTTCTGAAACTCTCCCATACTAGCCGCTGAACGCTGTCCGGGACTGCTTATTGGTTATTCGCAGTTAACCTTTATATCTAAAGGCCTTTCACTATCCGCAACCTGTGACCCGTTCGGTTGCCTACAGCTCGCCACTCGCAGAATACCCCTAAGTCCGCGATCCGGATCATTAGTATGATAGCACTCTCCAAGTACACTTCTTGTGCCACCGACATGCTTGGGCTCGTGTGCAACGCCAAAAGACATAACTTTGATGCACGTGCGGCTAAATAGCGCTCCTTCTCACTCATACGTGTGAATTTCTAACAATTCACCATAATGTGTCCGCCATTGTGACAAATGCTGCAGAGTGTCTGTTCTATCGCCAGTGTAGTTACTAAATTTCGTTTTGCGAAAGTGCTTTTCGGCTTAGATTCCCTAAGAACATCTCTTACCAAATTCTGTTTTTCTTGGACGCGTGCCGATTTCGTCTCTCGTGCCTCCAAATTTTAACACCGTCGAGATAGCACCGCTGAACAATCTCCCCATCAAGACAATTTCGTATAGTCGTCGGCTCCCATTTAGCTTGCGATTCGGCATCCAACTTTTCCATCACCAGGATTATGATAAGAGCGTTCGCAACATCTGCAAAGCTGCCAGTCAAAAGCATAGCGCTCAAACGCGAGTTACATATCATAGCCAACCCCAAGGACTTCCACCATCCAAACCAGAACGTAACAACAACGTCAGCAGCAATAACATAACTTATGGATAACAACAACAACTTCAGCAACAACAACATAACCTATGGATAACAACAACAACTCCAGCGACAACGACCGATCTATAATAATAAGCATTTTTATTAAATATATTTATTATTTTTAATTAAGCATTTCATTTTTATGAATAGTTAATTAAGCATTTCATTTTTATGAATTATCAATTATACATTTTATTAATTTTGCAATTGAATATGTAAGAAGCATTTTCTTTGTAATTAATAGGTTATAAATAATTGTACTTCTTCACCTTCATGTCAGTTGATTGTAGTTAATTCTGCTGAATAGCATAGAAAGAATAAACGTGTAAAGTAAACCAACAAATGTAATTTTTTTTATCAAGTTCTACGGATCGAACTTGTAACTAGCGCAGTCGCACGGAACGTTTTACCGGAGTTTTGTGCAGTGAAATAATAAGACCTCAAAAATAAATTGTTAGTGTTGTAAATACTGTGTTGTGTAATATATAGTTTAATATATGTAATATATAATATATAATCTATAGTAACGTAGCAGAAATCTTTTCCCTCATACAACAAGCGGACAATACACCACATGGTGGAATATACTTAAGAGCAATTAGAAACAAAATTGATGGTGCAGCCAACGAAGTACTGAATATGTATGGCACTTGATTTAATTAGGATGAAATAAAAAATAACTTGATCTTACATTACTCAGACAAAAGGACTGAGACATCTCTAATCAGAGACTTACATTCACTTAGGCAAGAAAGGAAAACGATTGAAATCTTTTATAGTGAGATAATAGAGCTACAGTCAGCTCTTATTAATAATATAAAAATACATAAGTCCGACAATAATGTCATTAACTCAAAACAAGGAGCTTTTTTTTAAAAATGTGTTTAAACACATTCCTTAGCGGTATTAGTGAACCACTAGGCGCAAATATAAGAGCCATGAGACCGAAATCTCTGGCAGAGGCCTTCAGTTTTTGCATTAAAGAGCAAAATATTCTTTATTCAAGATATCTTCCCTACTCAAGGAAACCTAACCACCAACAAGTGCAATCAAATTTTTTAGGCAACGCTATTCAAAAGAAAATAATACCTCGAATCACCACAACCCTTACAAAGGAGTCAACACTTCTTCAAACAAGAAGTAAATTCATCTCAAACTCGTAGAACCCTACAGACGCAAAATTTCAGAGATAACGACTCGAGATACTTAAATTTTAGAACAAGCAGGAATTTCAATGGAAACCAATACCTCAAGAATAACGACCCTTTTTCCAGCTACAAACCCTAAGAAACAAATAATATATACACTTCGAACCACTTCATATGAACAGTTTATTGATGAGTATCAAAACCACAATTATAGAAGATCCTAAAATCTCGACCGCGACTATAAAAGACTTCAGCATTCAGATGATTATCAACGCCGAAACTTCGAAAGGACAGAAGAACCACAAAATTCTCTTGCATCCGCTTAGACGAACCAACAGGATACATAGATAAAAACTGATTAGCATATATTGAAATCTCCAGCATATTCGGCAAACACTTAAAATTTTTATTAGATACAGGATCTTCGCCGTCGTTCAGCAACCCAAAATACATCAACCTTTATGATAGAGAAAACTGCCGACCTATAACTATTAAAACGGTCCTTAACAGCTACAACCTAAGCCAAAAGGTAATATTACCAATTTTTCACGAATTAACCCAAAAATGAAGTTTTGGGTTCTTATTGTTTGAATTTCACAAATACTTCGATGGACTCTTGGGTATTAATACCCTCACCCAAATAGGTTCAAACATAGATTTAGAAAATAAAATATTACAAACAAAATCTTGATCTATTAATCCTAAATATAACTCCTCTAACTATTTTGAAGTCAATTCAATTGACATAAAAACCGGTCTCGATCCGAATCAACATCAGGTTGAACTAAACAACCTTAATGTCGCAAACAATGACGAAACTAATAAAATAAAGACAGACTTTTCAAAACTTTTAAAAATAAACCATTTAAATTCCGAAGAAAAAGGTGCCCTTCTCAAACTATGTAAAAGGTTTAACAATATTTTTTATAGAGAAAATAAAAATTTTACATTGACTAATGAAGTCAAACACAAAATTATCATAGTCGATGACATTCCAATTCAAACAAAATCGTATATATATCCATACATACACAAAGAAGACGTGAAAAGGCAAGTAACAAATATGCTTGAACAAGGAATAATAAAACATAGTTTTTCTCCATGGAGCTCACCAGTCTGGATTGTACCCAAAAAACTCAATGCTATTGGAAAACAAAAATGATAATGATAGTGATAGATTATAGGAAACTGAACGAAAAAACAATTTCTGATCGATACCCTTACCCAACATAAATTATATACTCGATAAACTAGGGAGGTGTATCTACTTTTGAACCCTCGATCTCGCTAGTGAATTTCATCAAATAGAAATGCACCCAAAGGATGTTTCTGAAACAGCTTATACAGTAGAAGGTGAACACTACGAATATATCAGAATGCTCTTCGGATTAAAAAACTCCCCTTCTACCTTCCAACGTGTTATGGACAACGTTTTAATAGATCTTATAGGTAAAGTTTGCTTGGTCTACTTAGACGACATAATAATATTCTCAATATTCTCATTGCAAGAGGACATTTTGAAATTAGGACTTGTTTTCAAAAAACTAGATAATTCTAACTCCAACCAAATCCAAGCCTATCAAAATTACCCATTTCCTCGGACACAAAAAGAAATCAAAAGATTTCTAGGCCTTTTCGGTTACTATAGAAAGTTTATAAAAGATTTTGTCAAATTAACGAAACCTCTTACTGAATGTTTAAAAAAGGGAAAACGATTGATTGAAACAACAATTACATCAGAACTTTCGAAGTTTGCAAAAACATCATAACAAAATTGCAATACCCTGACTTTTCAAAACCCTTCGTACAACTACTGATGCTAGCAATTTTGCACTTGGAGCCATACAATCTCAAGGTCGCAGCGGCAATCCAATATGTTATGCTGGCAGTACACTATCTGAGTCCGAAATAAACTATTCAATTATAGAAAAAGAATTGCTTGCAATCGTGTGGTCAACTAAGTATTTTCGACCATGTCTCTATGGTCACAAATTTCAAATAGTAACCTTGGGCCACCTTCAATTTCTATATCAAGATCATGCAATATGCAATCATATTCGTAGATTTGAATCCATTTTATCGGTACGTTTTGTTCATTTGTACTCTCATTAGTTGTTTATGACATGCAAGGTGTGACAATTATGTATTAAGACTGCCCCTAGAAAACACAATTAAAACACGATATCTGCTAATTTTTCGGTGTATTTATTGGAAATATCCTCCTCCTGATTCAATACACTTGTTACATCGATTTAATAGTAATTCAAACGCGTGTTCCAGCTAATTTTTCGGAATTACCTCCAGTGCCCTCGTCGAAGCCCGTTGTATGGTCTGAATGTCATCAAAAAAGCATCCTTTCTACTTCAATTTCAGTTTTGGGAACAAAAAGAAGTCGCACGGTGCCAAATCAGGTGAATACGGTGGGTGATTCAACACACAGACCTGATTCCGTACCAAAAATTGACGAACAATGAGTGCTGTGTGACTTTTTTCTCTCTTTGCTCCATGTTAAAATATCAACATCAAACGAACACGTGTTTTGTAAAATGAATGTCAATAAATATTAATTGTCAACCAAATGCCATGAAATTGACAGTTAGTAGAGGAAGGTTGAAGCTTCAAAACGCATGTGCTCACACATAGATGGCGCGCTTGGTTGCTGAGATATGGTTAGAGTCTTAATACATAATTGTCTCACCTTGTATATACATATATACATATATTTATAAATATTTATACGTATTTAGCCTATCAAAACTTTCTAAGTTAACAATATGTATACCCAACTTCCAATAATGTAATATACATATTTACAACAACAATCTATATTTCGAAGTAAGAGTAATTATGTATTAGTTTAAATACTTAAACCATGAAACGAAAAAGAAATTGAGTTTTGTAAAAATAAATCAGTCTAATCGTTGACCACACCAAAGCCACATCATTTCGCTTGTTTAAGGGTACAACCCAATTTAATAATTTGGTATCTATCGCTGTTGAGGAAAACGCTCCTAACCCAACAATGTAGATGACCTGGAAGATAAATTCGAGAAATTAGGGCATGAACTCAATCAACAAAAAATAAACGGACCATCTGCATCAGTGATTAAAGAAACGAGTACAATCAAGTTAAAGCCGCCGACATTTGATGGAACCACGCCATTCAACATCTTCAAACTTCAGTTCAATACAGCAGCTTCGAAAAATCAATGGGACGATAGTAACAAGACTGCAGCTTTAACAGTGGCATTAAAGGGTAATGCGTCAGAAGTCTTGCAGATGGTTCCAAAGAAAGATCGGTGTAACTATCAATCACTGATGGTCGCACTCCAATGCAAATATGGAAATGAATATGAAGCCGCTGCCGCCGCTGATGTGTCGACCAATGCCACGAGTACGCCAACTATAAACAGAAACATCTACAACGAAAGCTATCAAGAAGACGAAAGAAGGAGAATAAGGTGGACAGCGATCGCTCCACTAACACAAATCCATCGTTAAACTAAATCGAATCAGTTCAACGGGGCGTGATGGGCTTGCCCCATCATTTACATTACACAACAACAGAGTGCGCCAAACAGCTGAACTATTGACTGAAAACTGGACAATAAGGAGTTCATGTTAACCTTGGGTACTGGTGCATCACATTCTATAATCCAGTTGGTGTTAATTTTATGATTGACAACGGATTTACGTTAGATTTAAATGAACATCGGTTACAAGCGTAGTGGAAACATCTAACGACCACTTGGAAAAGTTGAAAGAAGTATTTGAACGTATGCAATCACCAGGGCTTAAACTATAACCGAAAAAGTGTTCACTCTTCAGGCGAGAGGTTAAATATCTTGGTTATAAAGTAACAACAGAAAGGGTACATACCGACGAGGAGTTAAGAAGCTTCCTAGGCTTGTGTACCTGCTAAAGACGATTTGTTTCTGGATTTGCAAACATCGCCAGCAGTATGCATGAGCTAACAAGAAAGAACAAACCATTTGTGTGGGGCGAGAAACAACAGAAAGCATTCGAACAGCTGAAAGAAAGACTCTGTTCAGCACCAGTATTAGCGTATCCAGTGCTTGGTCAAAAGTTTGTGGTGGACACAGATGCAAGTGGCTATGGAATAGGTGGTGTGCTCTACCAGATCATAGATGGGCAAGAAAAAGTGATAGCCTACTATAGTAAAACCCTGTCAAAGCCACAAAGAAACTGCATCGTCACTCGAAGAGAGTTGCTCGCAATACTGGAATGTGTAAAATATTTCCATAAATACTTGTACGGTCAGTCATTTCATCTACGAACTGCTCACACAGCGCTAAGGTGGCTATGACCATTCAAAAATCAAATTAGGCAATTGGGGCACTGTATTGAACGACTACAGAGTTATGGCTTTACAATCGAACATCGCAAAGGAGGACATCATGGGGACGCGGATGCTTTATCTCGTCGTCCTTGCAAAATGAAATGTATACATTGTTCTCGAGTGGAAAGCAAGGAGCACATTGTCGACATACGACTTACGAATATCATGCCGGAGGAGTCATGGACATTCGAACGAGTGCAAGAAGAACGAGTAGAACGTCCCAGATCTCGTAAAGTAAATATACTAGCGAAAAGCGGGAACAGTTGAAAGAAGTACATCAGTTCATCAGAGAGCGACCGCAAATGATAAGCGACGAAATGAACGTCAGGTATGATTTGAGAGTAAATTCCGAAGGCTTATATGAAGGAGAGTGTAATACTTTATAATCCACAACGAAAGAAAGCCCTGTCCCTTAAACTACAGACTCATTGGGAAGGACCATATGATATTATAACAAAAATTAGTGACGTAAATACTTCGTATTGCATGAAGTGCACTTGATACACTTATCCTGATACACAATAAATAGTACGAGAAACCAAAAGGAGCAAATGGCCAATCAAAGAAAATCGCAAAAGGCATGTTTTTCTGCAACAAATCAGCGCATAGGATTGCAGAGTGTTTCAGGCGCGAAGAGTGGGAAACTATATGGTGCCCAAGTATGCCTAATAAACCCGCATACCCAAAATCGTGCAAAATCTAGGCCAACAGTAATGGAAGATGTTTCGTACAACATAGCATTAAATATAAGTATTGTTTCAGAGTATCTGATTTAGAAGACGTGTTCATTTAGTTTCTGTGTGAGGAAGCAAAAAATGGAACCCTCATTTAACTAGTAGATTCTGAGACAGATATGAGCCTAATAAAATTACTTACCTACTTACTTATGTGGCCATAACAACCGAATATCGATTTAGGCCGAAAATAACATGCTTCGCCAGCCATCTCTGTTCTTCGCTAGCTGGCGCCAGTTAGAAATTCCAAGCGCCGTCTGCTTCTCCAGTCATTGGTCTTTCCACCGGAGGTTTGGTCTTCCTCTTCTGCGTCGTCCTCCAGCGGGTTCCGAATGTAACACCTTCTTAGCTGGAGCGTGTTCTTCCATTCGCTCGACATGACCGAGCAGCGCAGCCGCTGGATTTTGATGTGCTTTACTACGTCAATATCGGCATACAGCTCGTACAGCTCATGGTTGTACTTTATTCGGTACTCGCCACCAACGGAAATAGGTCCAAATATCTTGCGTAGGACTTTTCTCTCGAAAACTCCAAGCATTCGCTCATCCGAGGTGGAAATTGTCCAGGCTTCAGCGCCATATGTTAGGACAGGCATGATGAGAGACTTGTAGAGTGTAGTTTTCGTTCTTCGAGAGAGGGCTCGACTTCTCAATTGCTTACTCAGCCCAAAGTAACACCTGTTAGCAAGAGTTATCCTACGCATGATCTCCAAGCTGACGTCATTACTGCTGTTAATGCTGGTTCCAAGATAGACAAAGTCCCTTACTACTTCAAAGGCGTAGTTGTCAACAGTTTCGTGCTGTCCAAGACGCCGGGGTTCTTTGTTTGTTGACACTAGATACTTCGTCTTGCCCTCGTTCACCGTGAGACCCATCCGACGCGACTCTCTTTCCAACTCTGAGAATGCTGCACTGACTGCTCGCGTGTTCATGCCGATTATAGTGCCATTATGTCGTAGATCAGCAGCTCGTATTATTTTCTCCATAATAAGATTGAAGAAGTCGCACGATAACGAATCACCTTGTCTGGAACGCCGTTCGGTATTAAACGGCGCAGTGAGGTCCTTCCCAATTTTCACTGCACAACGGGAGTTATGCAGTGTCATTCTACAAAGTCGAATGAGCTTTGCAGGAATACCGAACTCAGACATTGTTGCGTAGAGGTAATCCCTTACCGGACTGTCGAAAGCGGCTTTATAATCAACAAATAGGTGGTGTGTGTCGATCTGTTTTTCTTGGGTCTTCTCCAGGATTTGGCGCAGTGTGAAAATCTGGTCGATGGTGGATTTAACAGGTCTGAAGCCACACTGATAAGGTTCAATCAGGTTGCTGAGCATAGGCTTCAACCTTTCACACAGTACGCTCGATAGAACCTTGTATGCGATGCTCAGGAGACTTATTCCACGGTAGTTTGCGCAAATTGTGGGGTCTCCTTTTTTATGTACAGGACAGAGAACACTGAGCCTCCAATCATCAGGCATGCTTTCATCCGACCATATTCTGCTTATGAGCTGGTGTATGCGGGTGAGCAGTTCATCGCCTCCGGTCTTAAACAACTCGGCAGGCAGACCATCAGCACCTGCAGCTTTGTTGTTCTTCAGCCTTAAAATGGCCGTTTCAACCTCGTCATAGTCGGGTGGTGGAACATCAACACCATCATCTGTAATTGGGGTTAACGGGCGATCTCCTCCATTGGCGGAATTGTTCGTAGCATCGCCATTCAGTAACGTGGAGAAGTGTTCCCTCCATAGGCTCAGTACACTCTGGAAATCTGTAACCAGATTCCCATTTCCATCACGACAAGAAGAGGCTCCGGGATTTAAACCTCCACTCAGGCGCTTGATCTTTTCGAAGAATTTTCGAGTCTCATTCTTGTCGGTACACATCTCTATCTCCTCACACTCGCGTCTTTCTTGTTCTCTTTTCCTCCTTTTCTCTCTGTACCGCTCCTTAACAGCTCGCGTTGCGCCTGCACGCAGGGTTTTTCTGTAGGCGGCGTCTTTCTCTTTCTTGAAATTAGTATTTTCATTTTTATTTTTAGAACCTGCGTCGTATTCTATATGGTCCAGGCGTTTAAATTTAATTTATTATGGAGAAAATAATACAAGCTGCTGATCTACGACATAATGGCACTATCTTCAACAAAAGTGTCATGCTATTAGCGTATGCCGACGATATTGACATAATCGGCATGAACACGCGAGCAGTCAGTGCAGCATTCTCAGGTTGGAAAGAGAGTCGCGTCGGATGGGTCTCACGGTGAACGAGGGCAAGACGAAGTATCTAGTGTCAACAAACAAAGAATCCCGGCGTCTTGGGACAACTACGCTTTTGAAGTAGTAAGGGACTTTGTCTATCTTGGAACCAGCATTAACAGCAGTAATTACGTCAGCTTGGAGATCATGCGTAGGATAACTCTTGCTAACAGGTGTTACTTTGGGCTGAGTAAGCAATTGAGAAGTCGAGCCCTCTCTCGAAGAACGAAAACTACACTCTACAAGTCTCTCATCATGCCTGTCCTAACATATGGCGCTGAAGCCTGGACAATTTCCACCTCGGATGAGCGAATTCTTGGGGTTTTCGAGAGAAAAGTCCTACGTAAGATCTTTGGACCTATTTGCGTTGGTGGCGAGTACCGAATAAGGTACAACCATGAGCTGTACGAGCTGTATGCCGATATTGACATAGTAAAGCGCATCAAAATCCAGCGGCTGCGCTGGCTAGGTCATGTCGAGCGAATGGAAGAACACGCTCCAGCTAAGAAGGTGTTATATTCGGAACCCGCTGGAGGACGACGCAGAAGAGGAAGACCAAACCTCAGGTGGAAGGACCAAGTACTGGAGAACCTGACGGCGCTTGGAATTTCTAACTGGCGCCAGCTAGCGAAGAACAGAGATGGCTGGCGAAGCATATTATTTTCGGCCTAAATCGATATTCGGTTGTTATGGCCACATAAGTAAGTAAGTAACTAATTTCAAGAATATTTAAATAAAGTTTATTATTCTAAACTAATTGCAATAAGAAAATTCAAACAATGAAAAATTATCATATTTATATATGGCAAAAAAGAAAATATTTTTTAAGATTGCTTGTCTATATCTCTATAAAGTATTTTGTAACAAGTGGTTTTACTACAGGTCCTATAGTGTCAAATTGTGTTACTTCAAAACTGTTTTTGGGTGAACCTGTTAATATTAGAAGTTCTTTGGTATGTTTGCTTGTTTACTTCTTGCATATGTGTCACAGTAGTTTATAAATGTTTTTATCAATTTATTCATCTTTGTTTTAGTCTTACGGGAGTTTTTCTTACTCCTATGTATCCTGAATGGGAGACGTTACAAAATTCGTGTATTAGTTTGTATTTTATGTACCCAAGGCAATTTCTTGAATGTTATTCTTTTTCAAGTTAGAAATCAGCTTCCTCAGAATCGAATCTACTTTCGCTGAGTTATCAATGCATCTCGCATCCGTATTTATATTTGAATTTGAATTTTAGGTTTGAAAAAGTCTATGCTAATAGCTCTTTCTCTATTACCGGTTTGTTTAAGTCATGTTTTTGTAATGAATTGCTGGCGTATGATATGGGTAAATTTTTGCCTTCTTCTCCTTTTGATAAAGGTCGTGAATTTTTGTCAAGTTTTATTTAATGAAATGAGCTTTTCATATTAAGGGTTGAGAACCCTTTGGCTCTACCTAATTTGTCCAAAATGTCTTCCAGTCGTGTTAGTGGAAATTTGTCATTTACTATTTTATCATTTAGCTATCGGAAATCCATTACAAGTGTCCATTTTCTTTTATATTTGGTATTTTGCTTTGGTGCTACGTAGAGTGGAGATTTGTATGGGCTAATTGAAGGTTCAGTGATCTTTTAATATGTTTTGTACTTCATTCATTATTTGCTCATTCATTATTTATGTATGTGTGTGTGGTAATCTATAGTTCTTTATCCTGTTTATACACGTGAAATCTCCTATGAGTTTACCAGTAGCTCTACCGTATATATCGGGTAAAGTTGATATGAATTTCTTAAGACCAGTGTGAGAAAATTACCCTATACCTTAGGGAAATAAGAATATGTGCATCACTTAATTTGAGATAAAACAACTGAAAACAATCGGAATGTATTCAAATTTTTATTAATGAATAGTATTAATGAATAGTAATAAAAAACTAAGCAACTTCATTTCAATATGCTTTTACAACAAAAAATAGAAAACTAAATAATAATACATCTTAGGAAATAAGTATATGTGCATAATGATATTTATTCAATTAATGTTATTCAAATCAATTTTTTGTTTGGTTTTTAGTAATTAAATGTTTTGCTTTTTGAATAAACACTTGAGTAATTCTGTTTGGCATGGAGTCAACCAATTGTTTCAAAGTTGAGGGACTTATTTGACTCCACTCATAAAGTAAAGCTTCTTTGAGCTGTTTAATTGTCTCAAACTGCCGGCCATTCTTATAAATTTTGTTTGAAAGTATCCCCCACAGGTCCTCAATTGGGTTCAGGTCCGGGCTGATCGCTGGCCACTCCAAAACAGGTATGTTCCTGGCTAAAAAAAAACTCTTTTGTTGTGCGTGCCGTATGAATTGGGTCGTTGTCCTGCTGGAAGATCCAATCATCTCCTTACAGGTCCCCAGCAAATTCAACGAGCACATCGTCCAACATTTGCACACAAATATCCGCATTTGTTTTTGTTGGAATGAAGCAAACCGGAGACTTTCCAGCATACCCAAAAGCAGCCCAAATCATCAGTGATCCGCCACCATTATTTCGCTTATGACGATTTTGGCGGGGTTGCTTTATATCGCGCCAGTACTTATGACAGCCATCAGGACCGTCCAGGCTGAATTTTTTTTCATCAGAAAAAAATTATGTTTTTGAACTCATCATCCCAAAATTTAAGTTTTTCTGCAGATGCCAAACGAGCGCTTATGTGGCGTTTCAGCAATTTGGGTACATGATCTCAAGAATCATATCTAATCATTTTATTTTCGGCCAAGACTTGATGGACTCTTTTTCTTGACGACATACTTTTTTGGACTGCTAATCGGCGAATTTCCCGCTTACACCATTCATCGATTTTAGTAGGTTTGCCACAGCGCTTAACCTCTCCATAACTGTCGGAGTTTTTAAGGAAATTTCAAATCGTATTTCTATGCCGCTTTACTCTAACAGCGATATGGGCAATTCTTGCACCAGCTTCACTTAAACCCTTTATCAATCCGCGATCCTCCTCTGACAAATGTGTTGCACGTGGCATTCCACACAAAAAAGAACTTTTGGTGTGAATATTATGCCTTACAAATGTGCACACTACTTTTACTTACGTGCTTCTAATTGAAAAAATATGACCTCTTCACTTTACACAACTTGTTCGCATTCAAATTCATACTAATCTCTCTTTGCACATATACTTATTTCCTAAGCAAATCGCGAGACTCAACACAAATTGATGATAACGGTACTAAGTATGAAGATCAAAGAAAGCGTTTGCATAGCGCACTGAAACATTGCATATAACAAAACAAAACTTTCGTACCGATACCGGTAAAAGCAATAATGCACATATACTCATTTCCCTAAGGTACTCTTCTATACGTGTGATTTTTCTTCTTCTTTTAACGACCTAGTAAAACATGTCTCTTTATGTATAGCTTCTCTCTTCATCTCGTGAAGGTTATTACATTTTATTACATTTTAAAAATGTTGGCATTTATTACTATTTTTAATTAGAAAGTTAAATTAAACTAATTTCTTGGATTTTTTATGTTATGCTCTATAGTTTTTTTTACCTCTCTCTAGAAGTCTTTACGTCCCTTTTTTACAAATACCTTTAACAAATTTATTTATGAAAAAATTCAGATATGAATGAGCATAAATCTATTACCAAACAAAATTTCGTTTATTAAATTCAACTTAACTCAACTTATATTAATAAAGCTTTCTTTTCCTTTCGGCCATCCCAATTATAAAAATACAAAAATCTGTTAGAACATAGCTTTCGCATTATGGAGTCTACATCTTCGCCAGCACCTTTCAGCGAATGAAAGTGTTTTTTGTTTTAAAGAATAGATATTTAATTTTGACAATGCTCTGAATAAATGGAAAAGTTAACATTGCAGTGGGGTAGTTCTGCTCTTTTATCTTTTCCTTCACTTCCAACTCAGAGTCAATTGTGAATAGTGGAAACGTGCTGGCAACTTCTACTAATGTTTCGTCCACTGCATCGCCGGTGAATAGTGAATAGTGGAAGTGTGCTGGCAATTTCCACTAAAGTCTCATCCACTGCATCGTCGGTCATTTTCCCCAATTGCTGCTGTACTTTCGCTATCTCCACTTTACATTCACGAAGAAGGCGGTTTTGTGCCATTGACTCATTGTTGTTGACATCTACAATAAAATAAATTATATATATTAAAAGAATTATTTGTATGGATTAATGTACTTACGTTTTCGCAGAAAACCTTTTCGACTGCATCAATTTGATTTTGCAATATTTCCGAATTCATTATGTTTTGATTTCCTATTATTGTCTTTAATAGTTCTGTAACTTCTATAACAAAGAAACACGGCTAGTTTCTGTACAACTTTAAAATAGCTGCATTCTTTTGTAACCGAGTTGCAAAAGAACACCAACTCGCATTTAATTTCCTTTTTACTTGAATATAATTTTCCCTTTAGTTAGTTAGCAACACTGGTGGTTTATATGGTTGTTCGTGAAATGTATAAACGAAATAAAAACAAAAGAGAAACAATTCTGCGGAATCTGTAGTAAATATATTCGTTTATTTAAAATAAATTTTTATTTGCACTTGCTTTATTTTGCTTATTTTTGTTTATATTTACAATAATTTGACGTGTTGTTGAAATTTCCCAAGCACATTCCAGTAGTCCATTCACAATAGTGCTGTTTTTTTTACTTTCCAACACTATAACTCAGGTCGATTAAAATATAAGCCAGTTCAATTCAACTCGGTTAAAATAGACGATGTCGCTTATTTTTGTTGTTGCTTTGCATGCAGTTCGGCAAATAAGTCAGTGTTCTTTTGCAACTCGCGTGCAAAAGAATACGGCTAATATAGATCCAAATTATTATCTTCATTTGGAGAGTAATTTGATTCAATGCTTAATTAAACTTTCTTCTTTTTATTATAACTCGTACAAACAAGTACAAACGTGGCGTGCTTACCACTGTTAGTATTATTATTTTTATTTTCCATCCCAGATGTTTTTAATTTTATATAGTGTTATTATATTATTATATTATTTGCTTTAAATTTAATAGAAAGTGTAATGTGGGCGGAACTTTTAATTGCAAAACTCATGGAAAATGTAGTGCATATCATGATGCGGTATCATGATGAATTTATTTTCAATGGGTATGCAAAATAGTTTGTGCTTAATATCTTTTGTTGAAAAAGTTATTGGTTTTGAGCCTAACTCACTAACTAGCACTATACCCAGTCCAGTAACCGATTTCAGAAGTTCATGGAAAATATTTTTAGTTTTCTGGAACACTAACCCTATTGAACTACCAATCACCTTTACATCGCCGAACTTTTCACAGAAATAATAACAGTCTTTTTCTTTTTTATTGCATACCTCAACAGTGTGTTGAATAAAAACCTTGCATTTCTTTAATTCTTAAAAATATCAAATTGTTGTAGAATTTTAGTTGGACCTTTTAGCATTTTTTTTATGCTGCATATGGTTTTCATATTTGTATGCCCAAAAATTATCCAGTTGACCATACATTTTGGCGCAGAAGGACAAGCCTAAAACACAGTGTATATTAAGGTAGTAGTCCGGTGTGCCGGATTCAAAAAATCGGTTTTTTTTTACATTTTTCGGAAGAAAAACATCTTAAAAATATTCTCTAAAAATTTCAGACTGAAATTTTTAATATTTTTAAAGTTATAGCTACAATAAGAGAGCGCGCCGCAGTGTGTATGAATCTGTTGTCAAAACTTTAAAGGCATTTTTCTCAAAACCATGTTTTCGAAATTTCGGGGAAGCACTGATTCAAAACTATTCAACCGATTTGGCTAAAAATTATACCCGTTATTCTAGACACACATATCTAAATGCGTAACCTTTAAAACATTTATTTTTTTAATAATAAACTATTATAATTAAACAATTTATCACGAAAAAAATTAGATTTTGAGAACTTTTTTCACAAGTCCGCCATTTTGTTTTTGTTTTTTTTTATGTATATTATAGGTTAGTTCATTAAAAATCTTTTTGAATTTTTTATTTCAGATGACTTCGGAAGGCTGTGTGCTTCCTTGAACCAACTCATCTTTTTCTCGAGGACTCCACTCTGACGTCAAAAATTAAAAACAAATTAATGTAAAATTAACTTAAAAAAATTTTTATTCTATACTCGAAAACACCAATAAAAACATGTAAAAATTTTAAAACGATCGCATTTTATTTTCTTGTTAAAAAAATTCATGAAAAAACGTCGAAATTTCGGTCGTCACACCGGACTCCTACCATAAAACTAACCAATTCTACGACATAATTAATTGCAAAGTGTGAAATAAATTTCTCTAAAATTTGTTCAGCTATTTCAACTTCAAGCCTGCATGACTTTTCACAAACAGTAGGCGCATACCAAAACAACTGTAGGTAATGTTAATATTGATCATCTGGAATACAGTTCTTTAGAATAAATACACTAGTATATAAGAGAAACTGTCTGAATTCAGTTGCTTTTCAGTCACTAATTTCATCTAAGTCTCTTGAGATTCGTCCAAATTCTGACCGAAAAAATGTACGAAGGAAACTATTATACGCTGCATAATGTAATATGCAAGGTATATTCATTTCGGTCAGATGTTTGTAACCACTTGAAGGAATCTCCGGAGGTATGGAAAATTATATATATTCGTGATCAGCGTCGCTTAAATTTTCGATTTAGCGATGTCCGTCCGCCTGTCTGTCACCTGGCTAGTTCCCACGATAACTTGAGCAAATATTGAGCTATTTTGACGAAATTTGGCAAAGATAACCTATGATCCAATACGATAGGGATTGATATTGGGCATGATCGGTCAATAGCGCGTCTACACGAAGCATTCAAAGCGACCAAACTCGGAATTTTCAAAATATTAAACTTGCTATAACTCACTTAATATACCATCTGAACCAACAATATTTGGCAAATAGAGTTACATTATACTACTACAGAAATGGCGAGCCACGCCTACTTTTATAGTAGCTCCCATACAAAGTGTCTGTACTTCTTTTAAATTGAAACAGCTGTAACTTCTACAATCTTCCGTATAAAAGAACCATCATTGACACTTAGATTAATATGGCAGTCGGAAAAATTCAGCGTGCCACGCCCACTTCTTCTTGGGGCTCCCAAAGCCTACAAAGCTGCAGAATTTAAAAAATCGTTGATCGCCATAACTTACAAACTATTCAAGATAGAACAACCAGATTTTAGGTGTGGATTAGTATTGTAAGAGCAACTAGACCCAGAAGAAATGGGCCAGCTACGCCCATTGTTTATAGTGGCCCCCTCACAAAAAGACCGCATTTCTTTTAAATTGAAATAACTGTAACTTCTGCAATCTTCTGTCTAGAACAATCATAATTAATACTTAGGTTAATATGGTGGTCGAAAATAATCTGGCATAAAATCAACATGCCACGCTATCATGTAAAGTTGCGAAAATTAAAACGCTATAACTTACGTTTTATTCAGCGTAGGACAACCAAATTTAAGGTGTGGAATAATATTGCAAAATTAATTCGATTTACAAGAAAGAGGTAAGCCACTCCCACTTTTTGTATAGCTCCCATACTAAACCTCGGAATTATCTTAAAAATTTAGGACAGCTATTTTTATCATTGTCAGATCGCACTCTTGTGATAAGGCATGAGCTGGCGAGTCACAAGTGAATAAACCAATTTCAAACTTTGTGCTTGTTCGGGACCAATCTTAATACCATTGTCCTTTAAAAAAGTAACTTCATCGCAAAAATCTTTAAGATAGGCATCTATACATTGAGGCTTTTATATGGCTCATTCGCGGAATCCACAACAGCACCTATGATTGGCCACAGCACACGATTAGAGCCTTTAAATAATGTTAGCCCTTTAATTACAACGTCAATAGCTATTTTTTCTCTGTCAACTGAGCTAGGAAAGGAATTATTAGAAACATTGCGCTGAATCCCAAGGTATAAAAATACACCATTAAGAAATTTCTGAAGTGAACCGTTTTCCCTGCTTTCGGGATGAAAGCGACCCTAGCTTTTGTCCATGATTTAGGCACTGCACCTAATTCCAGGCTTATCCTGAAAATTTTGGTTAGAATTGGAGGTAATACATTAGCCCCTTGCCCGAGAAGGCAAGGTTTAATATCATCAACACCAGGAGATTTAAATGGATTGAATGTGGAGATTGCCCATTTAGTTTTATTGACGGTAAAAATTGCCAGTGACAGTGACCTACGTGTAGCCATCAAGAAACTGATGTCCTCGATGTTTTCACTGTCTTCATCACAGGTGGCACAGCCTGGAAAGTGAGTGTCCAGCAGTAACTGTCCCGTTTCTTTCAGACTACCCGTATAATTTCCGTCTGCCTTTTCCATGAATCTATCTTAGATTCTCACAGTTTGTTTTTTTAGGCCGTTAAGGCACTATTGAAAAGCTGACGTGCTTTCTTGCGTAACTTGTTAAGTTCCTTGCTCCACCAAGGGACGTTCCTAAAACGTTTCTTCACCACCAAGTTGCAGCTCTTTTCGAAAGCTTCAGTTATTGTTTTTTCAAGTTTCCTGACCTCGAGGTACAGTTCTTGAGAATTGTTCATTTGCTCACTTGGGCACCCTTAATTTTGCTCTAAGTAGAAGTTATACCAATTGGTATTCCTAGCATTCCTAACTTCGAAGATTTCTCAACTTCCCCTTTTAGGTCAAAGCGTATATAACGATGATCCGACAAGTAGACTTCATCTAACACTCTCTAGTTAGAAATGTTATTAGATATAAATGCACTGGTTAGAGTGGAATCTAGCACCTCCCTTCTGATTGCATTTATAAAAGTTGGTTCATTCCCCTATTTAACACCACAATGTTGTTAGTGGTAATGAAATGAAAAAGTGACCCACCTCGAGTGTTTCGTGTCTGCGCTTCCCCATGCCATATGATGTGCATTTGCGTCGCAACACATCACCCATTGAAGATTCCGAGTTAGGCAGTAAGTCATGAGCTGCTGAAGCACCTGGGATACCGTCTCCTCTGCATCGTCACCAGAAAGCTACATGTAGGCCAGTACAATTGTTCTTCGTCCTCTGGCACTGGACACTTCTGCCTGTACCGCCACCAGATCACGTTGTAAGAGCTCTGAAATTGTAAGAAATTTAATATTTTTGTTGATGAGTAACGCTGCCTTGGGTCGGTCAGATTTACGTCGTAGATCAACTTACATGTTTTTGTCTGCAGACCATTTATTTGTCCATTTGCGGCCCATGGTTCTTGGATGGCCACAAAGTCCAGACAATTTTGCTCCACCATGGCACTGAGTCAATATGAGGCTGCTATTGCCTGGTTGAGATTTATTTGGAGACATTTTAGCTGCCTGCAATTGCCAGTTTGTATTCGAGGTGGAGCGTGGGACATTATTTCCCAGACTGGCCCCTTCGGACCTTACCACCTTTCATGCTTCGCAAGGTTCCCCTCTCCTCCGGATCCTCGCGTTCCCATTTCCTGAGCCGACCAGAGAGCAGATATGGTTTCGGACACCGGGCACTGGTGCCTTTCTCTGCTGTTAAATATCTAAGTCCTATATATTAACTATGATGTGTAGCCTTTAATGTTGATTTAAGATTACTTAGATTTCATCACGTTATAAAATATGCTTAATCACCATATTGGTGTAATAAAAAAAATATTTAACATTTCTTAGATGTTAACCATCATATCTTTTTTATAGCCTCTCTTTTATTGTGATTGAAAACGTAAGATCTTATTCCTTCATTGCGTCTTCAGGTGTTCCGCAAGGTAGTATTCTAGGGCTTCTCCTACTCGGTGTTTTCATAAATGATATTAGCTCCCGTTTCGTTGCATCTAATTATCTCTTTTATGCGGATGACTTTAGATCCTACTGCTTTGTAGTCTCATCTAAATAATGTTCTCATCTGGTACAATAATAATCATTTATCGATTAATTAAAAAAAAAATTTTTTAAGCGTGGTTTTTTATTATTATTATTATTATCGTTGGGGGATCTTGCACCGCGACATATAAGATCTATAGTGCCCACTTCGCAAAACTAGAGTGTGTCTCTTAGCCCAGTTCCATCGATGAATTCTAGTGTTGGTCCTACTTCACAGAGTCTAAGTTCATCCTCGGGTATGATGAAATCTCCCAGGTATTTCCTTCTCTTGTGCATCAATGCGGAATAAGTTTCTATCACATGTTGTGCGGTCTCGTCCTCTTCCTTGCAGAACCTGCAGAGAGCATCAGAGAAAATTCCCAGTTTTGTTAGGTCATAATTCAGCTAACAGTGCCCTGTTAATAATCCCGTAATGATTCGCAAGATATTTTTCATTAGATTCATACAGTCCTCGTAGCGTTTTAGGTTGTTAGTGTGTTAGCCCCGGTAATTTTTCCCAGCATAAGACTCTTTGTCTATCCTCTTCTTCCCAGATGATACTGGAGATGTTACCCGATCCTAATCCACAAAATGGTTCAGGCCCTACAAATAGAGTTGATGCTCCTTTCCTGGCAAGCTTATCTGCCATTTCGTTTCCATTGAACCCTATATGCCATGGAACCCATAGAATCCACACCTGATTGAGTTGGCCCAGGATGTTTAGTTTTTCAATCCACTCCATCACCAGTTTTGACGTAACCTGGTGAGATTTGAGTGCTTAAATAGCTGCCTGGGTGTCACTCAGTATTGCTTTTCTGCGGTTCCGGTAATTCCGTTCAAGATTAAAGTGCGCACAGCTATCTATCGCGTACACTTCCACTTGAAAGATAGAGGTGTACTTACCTAATGGTTCAGAGTATCTTTTCCCTGGTCCGAATACATGTGCGTCGGTGTACTATGTTATCACGTACTGGTTTACCTTGTATATTTCCGATATACCTTCCCAATGTTTTTTGTTACTAAGCTCAGTTTTAAAATGTTTCCTAAAGCTGAACGTTGGGAGTATCGAGTCCCTTGGCATCGAGATTTCAGGAAGTTGCTCAGCGAGAAGTTCTATCTTCCTTCGGTTGAAATAACTACCTGTGCTGACGTTGTTTCCAGCTACCCTCAAAATCGCCCTCCTCGCTTGCGACTGGATGTAAATATGAAGGGGAGTAAGATCCAAGAGTATCTCCATTGATATCTCCAACTTTTACCCGCAGTAGTTCTACACGTCATGAAAGTTTTGATACCTTTCTGTTTTATCTACTCAATGTGGGTTTTCCACAATAACTTCAGGTCTAAGTGGGTACCCAAAAATTTTACTACTTTCTGAAGTTCTATCTCTACACCGTCTAAACAGATAGACTTAAGATGCGTAAGTTTATACTCCCGTGTGAATGGTTGTTTTTGCTGGATTGATGTTCAACCTCACGGTGGCGCACCAAGACTTCCTTAGTTTGAGTCCTAGCTGTATTCTGTCACATAGAGTGTCCTCAAATTTACCTCTACAGATGACGACTATATCGTCCGCATAGCCCTGAAATGACAAACCATTGGTTTCCAATTTTTCCAATAACTCGTCTACTACTATACTCCTCAGAAGTGGTGATAACACACCTCCTTGTGGGCAACCTTTTGTGGTGTTCGCAATTATACTTCCTGTATCAGTTGATATTTCAACCTTCCTGGTGTGAATCATATTACTCATCCAAAAAGCTAGAGTATTGTCAACCCCTCTTCTTGTAAGAGTTTCTATGATAGCGTCATGTGAAGTATTGTCGAAGGCACCTTCTATGTCTAAAAAGTGTATTCTAAGCTATGGGTACAATATTTTTCGACATATCATCTAACAAATTCAAAGTTGGAAAATCTTAATCAGGCGCGTGATTTGGGCGTTGTGTTTGACTCGCGATACTTTCGAGAGCCATTTTAATTATATGATTTTAAAGGAAATATTCCTTTGCTATCGAAAAATGTGATGAGCATTGTTTTGCTCCATGCATAAATTTCAACATCAAACGAACACATGTTTTGTAAAATGAATGTCAATAAATATTAAATGTCAACCAAATACAATGAAATTTTGACAGTTAGTAGAGGAAGGTTGAAGCTTCAAAACGCATGTGCTCACACATAGATGGCGCGCTTGGTTGCTAAGATATGGTTCGAGTCTTAATAAATATTTGTCTCACCGTGTACGTACTTACGTCCTATGAGCCAATCAATCTTAGTATAACTCATCTTTCTAACTTGTCCAACATATTTTTTGCTGATCCTTCATTCCTAGAACCAAGTAAGATTGATTTGATTCTAGAGAGTGATATATATGGGGAAATACTGCTGCTTAAGATGGGGAAATATGAGCAAGGACTACTGCTCATTTTGGTTGGATGGTTTCTGGTCCAGTTACTGTAAAAACACAACCATCACTACTGCAAGCATCAACATTTCTTTACTAGAAAATCAGATTCGATTATTTTGGGAACAAGAAGAGCAATTATATAGGAAACAAGATACTCCTGAAAATTATGCCTGTAAAGAGTTGTTCGCAAGAACTCATCGTCGTAATGCCGATGGAAGGTATAAAGTACATTTACCATACAAACAACTTTTTCAAAGAATCAACTACCTGTGTTTTTGAAACTGATTACAATGCACTAAAGCGTTTAAAGCAAGTACAAGCAACATTCTAAAAGCGAAGCGATTTTCCAGCAATGTTCAAGCAGTTTATGAATGAACATGCAATATTGCACCACATGGAAAACATTGGTACGTATTCCGAAGATTTACCAGCGAACTGTTTCTTTCTTCCACATCACGGCGTTTTACGAGAAAATAGCTCAACAACTAAATTACGTGTTGTAATAGTTGGTGGCAATCACAAGCCTCCACAAATATCTCTTAATGAGGAATTGTCAGCTGGACCAGCACATCAAAATGATCTTGTAACAATCCTCACACGCTGGCGACATTTTAGAATCGCATTTATAGCCGACCTAGAGAAAATGTTCCGGCAAATTAAAATATGTGAAGAGCATCAGAATTACCAGTGTATTTTGTGGAAAGACTATGTCACTATGTCACCTTATCTGGCAATACGTGTACTACACCAATTGGCGTCTGATGAAGAAGCAACGTATCCACTAGCTCTTAAAGGTTTAATTACTAACACCTACAAGTATGTAGACGATGTCATATCAGGCGCAGATACTTCATAAGAAGCAACCATGCTACAACAACAACTGAATGGTCTCTTATGTTTTGGCGGATTCAATTTAAAGAAATGGGCTTCTAATTCTACAGCATTGCTAGAAACCATACCAATGAAAAACCGAGAACAAATTGACATATCCGAACAAAAGTAAGAAAACAACGTGAAGGTGTTAGGACTTACGTGGGACAAAGTCAATGACATATTTTCCTACAAGGTGAACTTTAAATTTTCTAATAAATTAACAAAAGCAAGTTTACTTTTAGATGCCTCGAAGTTTTTCGATCCATTAAGATGGCTGGCACCAGTAACTATTACTGCTAAAATCATCTTAGAAAAATTGCGGATAGCAGGAATCGATTGGGAAGATCAACCACACGACTGGTTCTACACGACTGGTTCTACACGACTGATTGCCGTCGAACTACATCTCAGTTGGCATAAGCAGCAGCTGTGTATATCAGAGTCGTAACTCTAAATGAGGCAACGATTGTCAGCTTAATACAATCTAAAACAAAAGTAGCACCATTGAAAAGGGTCACTATACCAGAACTCTGCAGTGCTGTCTTACTAGATATGCGTTTCGACAGCATAATGTTTTTGAGTGACAGCACAACCGTGCTTAGTTGGATAAAGAGCCAATCGTCGAAATGGTCTGTCTACGTGGCGAATGGAGTTGGAACGATACAAAATCTAACCAACGTAAACGAATGGAAATACTTGTCAACGGACAACATTCCAGCTGATTGTGCATCAAGAGGTTTAATACCAAACCAACTGTTAAAATATACAATCTGAATGCAGGGCCCCTCCTGGCTCAAACAACCAAGCTCCACGTGGTCGATCGATGTTGCTTACATAGAACTGGAAATACGAAAGGCTGTACGTACTGTGATCACTGTTGCAATACATTCACGTGAATTAAATTTTCCACATATTACATTTATTTTTACATATTACACTAAAGTTCTCTTCCTTGTCTACTCTGATTCGCCTTGTATCGTATATTCTAAGGTTCTACCATAACTTTAAGCAACAAGCTGTGGAAAAAGAAGAAGGTTATCTTAAATCGTATGAACTGAAACATGCACTCTCACGGCTAATAAGATTAACGCAAATGGTAAGCTTTAGCGAAGAGATCCGCTATCTCCAACAATACAAGCATTTCCAAAGTACAGCAAATTAATGAAAATAAATCCTTTTCTCGATGACGGCCAAATTCTACGAGTAGGAGGAAGAATCATCAATTCAGATTTGTCATATAAATTAAAGCATCCAATATTGCTGTCTAAAAATAATCCGTTGTCCAGTTTAATTTTTGCAGATGCACACAAGTGCACATTACATAGTGGACTGCAATTAATGCAATCATATGATATGCAACCTTATTGGGTACTGTCAGCGCATAATCTTGCAAAATCTATAATTCGTAATTGTATTGGTGCCGTAGCTCAGTGGTTCGTGTGTTGGCCTTCTGATCTGTAGGTCGTGGTTCAATCCCCGGCTGATACATAACAAATTTAATATCGAAAAGATTTTTCTTTCGAACGGTACCCACCTGTCGGCAAGCAATTGGCAATTCTTCGGACAGTAACAACTTGCTATGAAAAAGCTTCTA
The DNA here is from genome assembly GCA_963854835.1 of Megamerina dolium. Lineage (NCBI taxonomy): Eukaryota > Metazoa > Arthropoda > Insecta > Diptera > Megamerinidae > Megamerina > Megamerina dolium. The sequence goes on from OY978530.1 coordinate 56,856,610, forward strand.
AAAGAACTCTGTGACAAAGCTCAGAAAAAGTGATGTCACAAGGGTTCTGCCGTTCGGAACCGGCTAAAATAAGTAGGTCCCTTCTAATACTGTCCAAAATTTAACACGCACGATAGTAATGGAAGAGACGCTCGGCCAATGAGCCCTTCGGGGCCTGAAGTGCAACATATTTTTTTTTTTTTTATTGTATGCTTTAAGTACAAAGCTCGTGTTTATCAATAGTTGATGGGTAATCTGCCATGAGTACGTCTGCAACCCAAAAGAGCATTCAAACATAGTGGCATCGACTATGCCGGTCCTATATGCATAAAACAATTGACTTTACGAACCTCAAAAACATCATAGTTACGGTGAATTGCAAAAGGAAAAATCTAAAACGACCCATTTCACGCACGACACATCATTGATAATCAATTGCAAGCAAATATAGTTCTTGTGTTTAATAACTATCGTTCTTAGTGGGGGAGGATATTAGGAATACTTCACATTGATTTTAAACTACAATGTATAATGTATTCTGGCATCACTGGTTTGTTATAAACATTTCAATTATGTATTGTAACGAGTATCGATAGTTGGTTACTCATCACTATTGTGACTGACACTATTGGCAGCATCGAAACGAACATCAACAAAAAGAAATAAACGATAACCAGAACAAGCCAACGAGAAAGGAAGAGAAGAATATCGATAAAGGAAGATTCTGGGGTGTTGCCAACAGAGTATAAATAGAGCCAGTATTGAGAAGTGAAAATCAATCTAATTCCGAACGTGATTGCGAAAACATCTGTACAGAGGCAAAAGTTGCTAGTACATTAAAGTGTTATTGTAAATAGTTGATTATAAACAGAGTTGATTGTAAATAGTGTTTATTAAATAAATTGTTGCTGTATATAGTTGTATAAAATAAGTGTTGCAGTTATTATTAACAGAATCCAGTGATCGAACAAGGTAATTCAAATAGAATTAAACGCTCGCAGAATAAAAACGTAAAAATTGGTGTCAGAAGTGGGATTCTGTAAAGATGGTGGAAATTGACCAACTAAAAGTGGACCAGCTTAAAAAGCTGTTGGTAGAGATGAATCTATCGTCATCAGGTGCAAAGGCGGAACTGCTGGTGAGGCTGAGGCAAGCTATGGAGGCTAAGGGAATTAATGTAGAAGAACATGAGTTCTTCGAGGAAGCCGATATACAAGCAGTTGTGCACGCTGAGGAAGAGAGCAAAATAGATTCGAGTGGTCAACTCATGGAATTCATGAAAACCATGATGCAACAGCAGCAACAACAGCTACAAGAAAATGCGTGTCGCATTGACTCCAAGCTTCAAGAACATTCGGCTGAATTGCGTATGGAAATTCAAGAATCTCGCCAAGAGGTCGTTATTAGTGATTTGCGTATGGAAATTCAAGAAAATTCGGCTCGCCAAGAACACGTCATCGAAAATCTACAAAAAGGAATTGAACTTAGATTTCAGGAAATTTCCGGAACCATTAATGAAAAGGTCACGGATTTAAAGGAACATGTAGATGACTTGGAAGATAAGTTCGAGAAATTACAGCACGAACTCAATCAACTAAAAATAAATGGACCAGCCACATCAGTGATTCGAGATTCAAGCACGATCAAACTAAAGCCACCAACATTTGACGGAAGCACGCCATTCAATATCTTCAAGCTTCAATTCGAGACAACCGCTTCGAAGAATCAATGGGATGATAGCGACAAGACTGCTGCTTTAATAGTCGCATTAAAAGGTAATGCTTCCGAGGTGTTACAGATGGTTCCAGAAAAAGATCGTGGTAGCTATCAGTCACTGATGGACACACTCCAGCGAAAATATGGAAATGAATACAAGAGTCAATTACATCGAGTTGAATTGAGATCGCGAGTGCAACGGAGTAATGAGAGCCTTCAGGAATTCGATTCCGATATTGAGCGCTTATGTTATCTAGCGTTCTCCGGTAATTCGGAAGAGTTCGTCGAAAAAATCAAAATAGAGGCTTTCATAGATGGCATACGTGATGGAGAGACAAAGCGTGCCCTAGTCATGTCACCAAGGAATACTTATGCCGAAACAATCAGTAGTGCCTTGACGTTTGAAGCCGCCAGTTTGATGTGTCGACCAATGCCACGGGTACGCTAGAAACAGAAACAGCAGATCTGGTTGAAGCAGTGTGTCAGGCATTCAAATCTGTAGTGCAGCCTGAAGAAAGAACAACAAGTCGACGCGAAAACAAATTTACTGGTAAGTGCTTTATTTGCGACAAACCAGGACACATGGCGCGTGACTGCCGTCTACGACGAAAGCGATCAAGATCCAATTCTCCAGGAAGACAAAAGAAGGAGAATAAGGTGGATAGCGATCGCTCCACTAACACAAATCCATCGTTAAACTAAATCGAGTCAGTTCAGCGGGGAGTGAACTGACTCCAACAGTGGGTTGCCCCATCATTCACATTTCACAACTACAGCGTGTGCCAAGCAGCTTGACTATTGATGGAAAATTGGACAATATGGAATTCATGTTAACCCTGGACACTGGTGCATCACATTGTATAATCAAGAGCGATTTGGTAAAGAGGTTTGAGCCTTTAATGGGAATAAAATTGCGTACAGCAACGGGTGAGGATGCACAAATTCTGGGTAAGATAAAGAAACGAGTATCTATTGGAAATTACACGTGGGAACATGAATTCATTGTGGCTGACATCATCAATGACGTAATAATTGGTGTTGATTTTATGATTGACAACGGATTTACGTTAGATTTAAATCAACGGATACTGCGCTATGCAAATGCCGAACTACCATTGAACATCGGTTACAAGCGTAGTGGGAACATCAAACGAGTACTGGCATGTCAACGCCAAGAGGTTCCAGCAAAATCAGAAGCGGTGATATGGGCACAGATGAATGTGGATGATGGGACAGGCAAGTTGTGGCTGGTGGAAGCAGATAAAGAAATAACGAATAAAAACATCATACTTGGTAGGACGTTAGTAGAACCTAAAGAAAATGGAATAGTACCGGTGCGAATATTAAATCCAACTAATACATCTACAGTTGTAAAGAAAGGAATTGTGATTGGTCATTGCCAGGAAGTTACTGCCGTAGTAGACTGCGAAAAGGGTTCGTCGATAAAAAGTGGAAGATCAGGAACTGGCAAGGCGGAAATAAAAGCACAGATGGAAGAATGGGCAGGTGTGCTTACAAAACAGCAAAAAGAAAAGGCTTTACAAGTATTGGAGAAGTACAGTTCAATATTTTCTTCAAATGGAAAAACTGGAGGACGAACAACCATCGTGAAGCATCACATTGACACCGGTGATTCTAGACCAATTCGTCAAACACCACGACGAGTTCCATTGGCCAAAAGAGACGAAGCCATTAAGCTGATTTCCGATATGCAGAAACAAGGTGTTATTGAACCATCAGCGAGTCCATGGAGTTCACCAGTTGTGCTGATAAAGAAGAAGGATGGAAGTACTCGATTCTGTGTGGATTACAGAAAGCTAAATGATATTACGAAAAAAGACAGCTATCCACTGCCAAGAATCGATGACACTCTGGACACACTATCTGGTGCGAAGTGGTTCTCAACTCTTAATTTGCAAAGTGGCTACTGGCAAGTGGAACTTGGTAAGGAAGACAAAGAGAAAACAGCTTTCAGTATTGGCGATGGTCTATGGCAATTTACAGTCATGCCATTTGGTTTATGCAATGCGCCAGCTACTTTCGAACGTTTGATGGAGCGTGTACTCAGAGGACTACACTGGAAAACGTGCTTGGTGTACCTCGATGACATTATTGTGATGGAAAAAGATTTGAACGACCACCTGGAAAAGTTGAAAGAAGTATTTGAGCGTATACAATCAGCAGGGCTTAAACTGAATATGAAAAAGTGTTCACTCTTCAGGCAAGAAGTTAAATATCTTGGTCATAAAGTAACAACAGAAGGGGGACATACCGACGAGGAGAAAGTAGCAGCAGTTCAAGAATGGCCTATTCCGTCGAATCTTCACGAGCTAAGAAGCTTCCTAGGCTTATGCACCTACTATAGACGATTTGTTCCTGGATTTACAAACATCGCCAGCAGTCTGCATGAGTTGACAAGATAGAACAAACCATTTGTGTGGGGCGAGGACCAACAGAAAGCATTCGAACAGCTGAAAGAAAAACTCTGTTCAGCACCAATATTAGCGTATCCAGTACCTGGTCAAAAGTTTGTGTTGGACACAGATGCGAGTGGCTATGGAATAGGTGGTGTGCTCTCTCAGATCATAGATGGGCAAGAAAAAGTAATAGCATACTACAGTAAAATCCTGTCGAAGCCAGAAAGAAATTACTGTGTCACACGAAGAGAGTTGCTCGCAATACTGGAATGTGTAAAGTATTTCCATAAATACTTGTACGGTCAGTCATTTCATCTACGAACTGACCACTCAGCGCTAAGGTGGTTATTGCAATTTAAAAACCCAGAAGGACAATTGGCGCGCTGGATTGAAAGGCTGCAGAGTTATGATTTTACCATCGAACATCGTAAAGGAGGACATCACGGCAATGCGGATGCTCTATCTCGTCGTCCTTGCAAAATGGAATGTAAACATTGTTCTCGAGTGGAAAGCAAGGAGCACATTGCATACGACATACGACTTACGAATATATTGCCGGAGGAGTCATGGACCACCGAACGAGTGCAAGAAGATCAGCGGAACGACCCAGATCTCTTAAAGATTATGGAATACAAGGAGCAGGGCATACGTCCAGATTGGCAAGAAATGGCTAATGAGAGTCCAATAGCAAAGGCATACTGGGCGCAGTGGCAAAGCCTGCACTTACGAGACGGATGTTTATTCCGAACATGGGAAAGTGAGAATGGAAAAATCACTAATGATCTTCTAGTGGTACCCAAGGCGAGAATAAATGAAGTGATAGCTGAGTATCACAATGCCTCCAGTGGAGGGCATTTGGGAATCACCAAAACCGTCGAGAAAATAAAGAAACGATTTTGTTGGGTTGGATGTCATGACCATGTTGCTGATTGGATTCGGAAGTGTAAGCAATGTGCAATGGCCAAAGGTTCCACTAAGAAAAGTCGAGGTAAGATGCACCAATACACCGTGGGTGCTCCATTTGAGCGAATTGCTATGGACATAGCTGGGCCATTTCCAATAAGCAACGCAGGAAACAAGTATGTTCTGGTGGTTATAGATTACTTCAGTAAATGGCCTGAAGTATACCCCATTCCAAATCAGGAAGCTTGTACAGTTGCGGATGTATTCGTCAACCAATGGGTTACTCGTTTTGGTGTACCGATGGAGTTACACTCGGACCAAGGTCGAAATTTCGAATCAGTTGTATTCCAAGAGATATGCCGTATGCTGGGTATATACAAAACTCGTACAACACCTTTGCATCCACAATCTGATGGCATGGTAGAACGATTTAACCGCACCTTGGAGGAATATTTGAGAAAAGTCGTAGATAAATACCAAAGAGACTGGGATGTACATATACCAATGTTCCTCATGGCATATAGATGCGCACAACATGATACGACGGCTACTACACCGGCAATGGCAATTTTTGGAAACGAGTTAAGACTGCCAGCTGATTTAAAATTTGGAGTCGTAACACCAACGAGATCAACCGAAGGTAATTATGCTAGCGAAAAGCGGGAACAGTTGGATGAAGTACATCAGTTCATCAGAGAGCGGTCGCAGATGATAAGCGATAAGATGAAGGCCAGGTATGACTTGAAAGCGAATTCAAAAGGGTTCTATGAAGAAGAGCTTGTAATGCTTCATAATCCACAACGAAAGAAAGGCCTGTCCCCTAAACTACAGACTCATTGGGAAGGACCATATGAGATTATAGCAAAGATAAATGACGTAGTGTATCGTATTCAACGTGCCTGGAATAAAAGAGCAAAGTTTAAAGTAGTGCACTTAGAGCGACTTGCGCCATATCGAGGGGAAGTATAAAAACTTGTTCGGGACGAACAAGGTTAAGAGGAGGGCAGTGTAACGAGTATCGATAGTTGATTACTCATCACTATTGTGACTGACACTATTGGCAGCATCGAAACGAATGTCAACAAAAAGAAATAAACGATAACCAGAACAAGCCAACGAGAAAGGAAGAGAAGAATCTCGATAAAGGAAGATTCTGGGGTGTTGCCAACAGAGTATAAATAGATCCAGTATTGAGAAGTGAAAATCAATCTAATTCCGAACGTGATTGCGAAAACATCTGTACAGAGGCAAAAGTTGCTAGTACATTAAAGTGTTATTGTAAATAGTTGATTATAAACAGAGTTGATTGTAAATAGTGTTTATTAAAAAAATTGTTGCAGTTATTATTAACAGAATCCAGTGATCGAACAAGGTAATTCAAATAGAATTAAACGCTCACAGAATAAAAACGTAACAGTATACATAATATGTTAATAGTTATGCACAAATAACTGTCGTCAGCTATACTTAGAGAACATATTTGTTTCGAGGAAGAGCTGATTTGCTCCACCTATTTGCAAAAATGAAAATTATAAACTCTTAGAGAAGTTTAATAACTTTATTGATCCGTGGTCGCAGTAGAAGTGAATTCAACAGTTGTAAAATATTAAAGTTAGGCTATGCTTATGATTATATGTACATAAGAATGAGATAATTAAAGAAATAGGTAAAAATTTAGTCAACTGCAATGAGAGAGTTTACAGTTGCATGTATGATCACTAAAATCAGAGAGAATAAGAGAATTACAGTTTCGTATATGATCTCGAGATTTAGTACATTCTAATAGAAGATGATAGTTTATTATATGATATGAAAGTTAGCTCTGCGAGTCCCGATATAGAAATAGTGCTGCGAGTCCCGATATAAAATTAGTGCTGCTGCGAACATCCTCCCCACGTTGGAAGGTGTAGGATTTCAACCGATTCATTCTCAATAGGAAGCACAGCAATTTTCCCCACAGCTCGCTTAACAAGTCCAATGGCAGTGTGAATAATTGCAACACGAGCCACGCCATCGGAGCCATAAATTAAAGTCTCTACACGCCCTTGTCGCCACTTCAGTGATGGTAGGTTTTCGTCCTTTAAAATGACCATATTTCCAGCTTGAATACCGCCATTTGATTTTTGCCACTTGACTCGCTCTTGTAGAAGTGAGAGGTACGAGCTGCTCCACTTTTTCCAAAACACTTGCTGCATATGACAAATGCGCTGCCATCGGTTTAAACGACTGATATCGAGACTGGTGACGTCTGGTTCAACGAAAGATGTAAATGGCGCACCTATGAGAAAATGAGCAGGTGTCAGCACGTCCAAATCATATGGATTCTCTGAAATTGGACAAAGTGGGCGAGAATTAATTATCGCTCCGATTTGACACACAAGAGTGGGAAGCTCTTCAAATGTTAGAATTGAGAGGCCAACGACACGTAGAAAGTGGAATTTCGCTGACTTAACCGCTGCCTCCCATAATCCACCAAAGTGTGGTGAACGAGGCGGACTGAATCTCCATGCGATGCCTTCTGAGATGCATTGATTGGTGATTTCAGTGTTATGAGAATTGCTTAAAAGTAATTGCCTTAAATCTTGCATTTCGTTTTTAGCTCCGACAAAGTTCGTTGCATTATCAGACCAAATGGTGTGTGGCTTGCCTCTTGAACAAGTTCCAGATGACAAGCCTTCGTGCTGAAGCCCTGAAGGCCTAGTCCGAACTTCTGACTTATAGTAGAATGGCCCGCAATAGTCAATACCAGTGGTGAAAAAGGCTCTGTTTGCTTGTACTCTGTCGGATGGTAGGCTACCCAGAATATGCTCGTAAATTTTTGGTTTCAAACGAAAACATCGAATGCATTTGTTTATAACACTGGCAACAGTCTTTCGACCACCAATTGGCCAATATTGCTGTCGAATCGACGCCAGTACGCTCTGTGGTCCTGCATGTAGATATTTACGATGAAAGTAGTCAATTATTGCGTTAGTGACTGGATGATGCTTTGGCAATAGAAGTGGATGTTTTGCTTCAAAGTCCAACAATGAGTTTTGCAAGCGCCCTCCAACGCGAAGAAGCCCGAATGAGTCGACAAATGGATTTAATGAGCGCAGTTTGCTTGACGAGTTAAGTTTCTTATCAAACCGTAGCGCTTTGAGCTCAGCTGCAAAATGAACTTGTTGAATGTGACGAATTAGTAGGTGTGTACCCCTTTTGATGTTCAGTGGAGTTAGCGGTTGGCTATCAACGTGAGTACTGCGCGGTTGGCAAAAATGGTAAACGTATGCAAAGATGCGCTGCAACTTGTGAAAGGAGTTGTGGTATTTGCAATCAAGCGTTATGTCGCGTAGTTGAGAAGTAATTAAAACCTTCCGTCGCCGTTTGGGTAAATCCGTTAAAAAATCGATGCTATTCGGCCAATCTGAGTGCTCCTTTGATAAAAATGGTGGACCATTGTTCCAAAGTTTAGAATTTAGTAGTTCATTCGGAGTGCATCCCCTCGAAAGGATGTCGGCCGGGTTCAAAGAAGTAGGCACATGATGACAAGTCATACCTTGAGTTAGCGTTTGAATCTGGCTCACTCTATTTGATACAAAAATGTTGAAATTTGATGGTTGTTCGCGAAGCCAAGATAGAGTGACCATTGAGTCTGACCAGCAGTGAACGGTGTGAGGATGTGGAAAATCTTGCGATATGGATGCTACCAATTCCGCAAGCAATAACGCTGCAGACAATTCCAATTTAGGTATGGTTAAACTCTTCAGAGGCGAGACTCTCGACTTTGCACAAAGTAAGCATGATTTTAAGAAACCATCACACTTCGAACGAATGTAGACGCAAGCACCAAACGCTGCCAAACTTGCGTCGCAAAAGGCATGAATCTCCCAACTGGAATGAGGTGTCAATACAAAACGAGGAAATTTAAAACTGCTCACTAAACCATACTGAGCACAAATGTCAGTACAGCTAGCTGGCAACGACTGAGGCAAACTTTCGTCCCATTGCAGTTTTTCCTTCCAAAGGGTTTGTAGGAGAATTTTTGCTTTCGTAATAACTGGCGAAACAAGTCCAAGCGGATCATAAAATTTAGCAATATGTGAAAGTATCGTACGCTTTGTTGCGCGTGCGTTATGTGCGATAGGCGAAAAAGAGAATAAGAAATTATCTGTGTTAGGGTCCCAGACGAGGCCAAGAGTCTTCGTTACATAAGTTCCATCATGGAATTTGAGCATACTCTCACGTTCCGAGTCAACAATGCCTTGAAGTGTACTAGCCTCGTTTGAGCACCACTTACGAATGTTGAATGTCTTTGGGCCCGTTGTTGTTTTTTCGGAGCCATCGAATACGACGCGAAGCTTAGTCGTTGTGCTGTCAAGCTTTTGCACGCAGTGATGTGGTAGAAAATAAGTTGTTGTTGTGGCTTGTGGTTTTGCCAGTGACATATGGTGAAGCGATGCATACTCATTCATAAAGGAAATATATTGATTTTTCAAATAATGATTATTTTCCAATTTTCGCTCTAAGTTTTTAAATCTTCGAAGAGCACGATTATGTGAGTCGCCAATAGCGCTCAAGTTTCTTTTTGCAAGCAAACGTATCGAATACTCTCCCGAAGCTAAACGAGTGAAATTTTCTTTGAAATGCTGCTCACACCAATCGTCTTCTTCAGAAGATGGAGGAGCAGAGTCGAAACAGTTCTCTATTTCCCAAAATCTTTTAACAATATCGTTCAACGAATTGTTGTTTTGTTGATGTTCAGATACGTTTTTAGTGCAAGCTGCGAGTGACGATGATTGTTTGGTGGTGTATGAAACACCTCCAGACACAACCCAACCCAGTCGAGTTTTTTGTAACATTGGCGAATTACTAGCAATGCGAATTTGGCCAACACACATCAAACAAAAAATAAACCTGCGCCAATAAGCAAGTCAATGCGCTGTGGTTTGAAAAATAGTGGATCTGCAAGAGTAATATTTGATGGTATCTTCCATTGCGAAGTAAGGTTGAAGTTAGGTTGATAATCTGTTATGCTGGGTGTGACCACAGCAGCGAACGAAGTGTTGTAGCCTTTATCTTGCGATTATGCGAAAACGTCAATCTCCTTGTCGGCAACGAAGTTGGATTCGCCAATACCGGAGATCACAATTGTTGATTTTTTGAATGGAAGTTGCAACAGACTTGCCAAGCGAGTAGTTACGAAATTTATTTGAGATGCTGAGTCGAGAATAGCACGGCATGGAACGAAGATGCCTGAACGATTTTTTACTAAAATCATTGCTGTAGCTAGCAATACATTACTACTGCAGATAGATTTCGAAGCTTGAGAGATTGAACTTGAAGTTAACGATGAAATGAGTGTTTGTTGTGACGAGGTTGTAGCTTCAATTTCTTGTGGATTTGAAGACGACGAAATTGGGTTCATGTGAAGAAGAGAATTGTGTTTGGCTGAGCAATGACGACAATGCCCAGACTTACATCGTTGTAGGCTATGGCCTTTGCGTAGACAATTTAAACAAAGTTGAAGCCGCTTAGCTTCCTTGTAGCGCAAATTCGGCGATAAATTTATGAATTTTATACAATTATTTATATAATGGTCTTTCGAATCGCAAAATACGCAAAAGCTAGAGGAACTTGAAGATGCTACAAAAACGTTTCTAATGACTTTATTGGTATTCGAATTTTTGCCCACCTGACTGCTAGGTGTTTGCGTTACCTTAACACTTTCCAAATTTTCCATCATGCGGCATCGCTTCGCCAAAAACGAGGTCATTGAATTCAAAGTTGGCAATGTCTGTACTGGCAAGTCCTCTTCCCATTTCTCCTGTGTCTTTTGATCGAATTTTCTGGTGGCAAGATGTATCAGTAACCCATCTAAAATTTGTTCAGGTGTTGCCAAGGTGTAAAGTGCACGAAGATGTGAATTGAATTTGTCGCTCAATTCTCGCAAGCCACTAGCAGAACTTCTATCAACAGTTTTAAGGCCGAAAATCGCCTTAACGTGTGCCTGAAAACCAAGTAACTTATTATCAAATCGATTCTTTAGTTGAGCCACGGCTTTTTCATAATTCTCATCAACTGGCTCAAGTGAGCAAATGGTTTCTAATGCGGCTCCTTGCAAACTAGCGCGCAGATGTTGAAGTTTTTCCACTTTGCTCAATTCTAAGTCCTTGTCAATAACACTGCTGAACATGGCGAAGAAATTAGGCCAATCGATGTATGCTCCACTGAATTTCGGTATTTTCAACACGGGAAGCCGAGATTTTCGTAACGATGAAAATAATGTGGACGGTGATTCATCCAATGCGAAATGCCTAGCGGTGGATGAGTGCCTTACGTTTGTCCTTCTATGTAAATTGAGTTCGCGTGACAGCTTAGCCTTAACTTCTAGATACATGTCGAAAAATTCTGCTCGGCCTGTTCCATCCAGTTCTCGTGGATCAGCTTCTTCGAGAATCGACTGCACGCGGTCAAAGCTATCGTGCATGTTCTCAACGTACTCCACGTGGACAGAAAGTTCGGCTTCATCGAGCTCACCAAGACGCTGCACCGACAAAGTTTTATTTAGTGCCATTAGTTGATGTTTAATCGATGCACCTTTCCTTTTGTTAAATGAAATTGAATCTGAGCTGTTAATCGTTACATCTGCTGATGTGACGTCATTGCCCTTTTTCGATTTATTGCCTTTTGGCATGTTGGCTTTGCAAATAAATATGTGCCGTACGATATGTATGTAAATAGGAGTAACGGTATTATCACCGCAACAAAATTGATTTATTTCAACTTTTATTAACTTTGAATTTGCGAAAAAATTTAGGAAGACGTGGTTTAGTTAAAGCTCAAATAGTTATAACGCGAAATGACTTCTAACCCGATTACGTCGGGGTCACCAAATGTTTCGAGGAAGAGCTGATTTGCTCCACCTATTTGCAAAAATGAAAATTATAAACTCTTAGAGAAGTTTAATAACTTTATTGATTCGTGGTCGCAGTAGAAGTGAATTTAACAGTTGTAGAATATTAAAGTTAGGCTATGCTTATGATTATATGTACATAAGAATGAGATAATTAAAGAAATAGGTAAAAATTTAGTCAACTGCAATGAGAGAGTTTACAGTTGCATGTATGATCACTAAAATCAGAGAGAATAAGAGAATTACAGTTTCGTATATGATCTCGAGATTTAGTACATTCCAATAGAAGATGATAGTTTATTATATGATATGAAAGTTAGCTCTGCGAGTCCCGATATAGAAATAGTGCTGCGAGTCCCGATATAAAATTAGTGCTGCTGCGAACAATATTCACTCCTTTTCGTTCTCTGATGAACAACTGATCAATATCTTGTGTTGTCTGTGAGTTCAATATAAATTAAAATAAATAATTTAAAAACTATGTTCACAAAAGATTAATAAATAAAACTACAAAAAAATTCATATACCGGAAAAGGCAAGCCGCTTTCAGAAGTACTGAAGAGCTCGGCGGCGTACCCGTATCAGAACCCTCAGTGAGAGAAAAACACTCTCTAAAGTGGATAAGGATCTCATACACCGGAAAAGGCAAGCCGCTTTCAGAAGTACTGACGAGCTCGGCGGCGTGCCCGTATCAGAACCCTCAGTGAGAGAAAATCACTCTCTAAAGTGGATAAGGAACATTATCGCTGAACTCAAAATCCCGATCTTCAGAGCTTGCGCCCGAACGGCAACGCTCTCAGGAGGAGCAGCTGTTTAAGCCAAAAAAGGCGTAGACTTCATCTTCGGCCTCTTCTTTTTCTTCTTATGCGGCCCCTTACAATACCAAAATTGGTTCCTTATGAAAGGACCACCTTTTATCCTTGCCGTCATTTATAGGAGCCATGAAGATGGAGCACTGCCATTTGGGAATTGGCGTAAAGTGGAGATGAGCCTCCTAAGAATATACAGGAATTATCTGGCGAGGAACTCTAGCCCCGTCGTTTGCCGCAGAGATGCTGGATGGCATCAAGGACACATTAAACTAATGTCCTACGTGAACCAGCGATCAGCAGATCTCTTTAGAGATGCCGTCGCGTAATTAGATTTCTAATAGACTAAGGTGCGCCTGGATTCCTGCAGAGTCATCGGATCATAAGGACATCTTGGATCATATACAGCTCGCAGGGCCACCCTAAATAAATCCCTTCCTCACATGGAGCCCTCAAATTTGCACAATGGGGACCAACTTGAGGACGCTGTTCATCAAATTACGGAAGAATACAGAAAAGCCTATAGTGCCTTCTCCAATCAGAGTGCTTCCAAGAATAAGAGACCTCCATGGTCAAAATCACTTATCAATGGCAGCTCTATAAGGCAAAAAGATCATCATGGGATGAATTTTGGAGCAACATGGAGTGAGAAGTTTATCACAATTCTTATAGCAAACTTTTGAAAGACTAATTTATGTTTACGTAAGGGCCTCCATAAGAACTTATCTTCATCGCAACATGCATACAACAAAAGCAAATGCGTCCAGACAGTATTCCAATCACTTGTGCGGAACACTGAAAGGTCTCTGAACTACAAAGAATATAGTCGGTTTACCTTTCTTGATATTTAGGGGGTCTTTAATAATGTAAACCCAGAAACAGTTGAAAATTCTCTTGCTATGCTTAAGGCGAATGAACCTATTATTAAGTTCTTTAGTATTTTGTTAATGCAAAGAGTGATAAACTCAAAAATGATAACATCATTCAATAGTAGATTTACAATTAAGAGCATCCCACAAACTGGTGCGTTATCGCCTCTTTTGTAGAACTTAGTTTAGTTCTCAGATCGTTACAGACCTCGGGCTGCACAATGTTGTCATATGCAGATTACGTGGCAATATTTGCTTCGGGAAAATATTGAAATGCACTCAATGGTGGTCTGGTGGTGTTTTCGCAAGGTAACGTGTCTAACTGCCTCAACCGGGTGGGGCTAGCGCAATCCTTGTTGAACTCATCGCAAGTCAACTCACTGGCTGTCATGTAGTTTGATCTGAGCGCTATGTGATGATACCTTTATTTGTTAATGAGGGGTAGTAATATAGCTTGCTCTGCTTACTATGTGATGGCGCTTTCATTATTATTAATGGGGGCGACCACCGGGCAACGTCTTCCTGGCACCCGCTGGGAGGCTACTGAAGTGAGTGGCGAAAATCTCCTCGGTTAGAGGTTGTGCGTTAGGTTTGGGACCCGGCACATAAAAAAAACCCCCAATGAAAAAAACATATATGCCTCGTATAAGGACTAACGTTTTTGTTGATGACCCCCGCAAACGAAAAAAGGACAACGATTTACGGATATGCACCTGGAATGTCCGGTCCCTTTATAGGGAGGGTGCCTCTATCCATCTGGTTGATGTCCTCGAAAAATACAGAGCTGACATCACCGCTCTCCAGGAAATGCGATGGACGGGACAGGGCTGCTCCAAAAGAGCGTCCTGTGACATCTACTACAGTTGCCATGCTGAAAGGCACGAATTAGGATGTGGATTTTTGGTCAGCAAGGGACTACGACATCTTGTTTCACAGTTCACGTCTGTGAACGAACGGCTGGCCACAATCCGCATCAAGGCAAAATTTTTCAACATCAGCCTTAGTTGTGCCCACGCCCCGACGGATGAGAAGGAAAATGTGACCAAGGAGAGCTTTTTTCAGCGCCTCGAAGAAGCTTATGACCGCTGCCCCCGCCACGATATCAAAATCGTGCTTGGCGACTTTAATGCCAGGGTGGGCAAGGAAGGTACCTTTGGTCCAACTGTCGGAAAATTCAGCCTCCACCAGAACACCTCCGATAACGGAATGAGGCTGATCGACTTCACCGCAGCACGAAACATGGTAATTGGTGGTACCAGATTCCAGCATCTCGACATCCACAAAGCGACATGGCTGTCTCCAGATCAACGTACAAGAAACCAAATTGATCATGTGGTGATTGACGGAAGGCCAACATCGACTCGGATCACTACCTTGTTGCAGCTAAGGTGCGCACACGTTTATGTGTGGCAAATAACAAGAGAAGCCCCACACAGAGAAAGCTCGACGTCAGTAAGCTGCGATCACCAAAGACAGCAGAAGCATTTTCCACTCGACTATCGGATCTGCTTATGCAGAACACTCCCCCACTTGATGATACATGCGCACGGGGGACACATATAACCCACTCCATGACTACTGCTGCCGAGGGGGTAATCGGTTACTACCGGCCTCTGAGGAATGAGTGGTATGATCAGGAGTGTCGCGGTGCAAGAAGAGGGAGTTGGAAAGACGCGAGTGTGAGGAGATAGAGATGTGTACCGACAAGAATGAGACTCGAAAATTTTTCGAAAAGATCAAGCGGCTGAGTGGCGGTCCCAGAGCCTCTTCTTGTAGTGATGGAAATGGGTTACAGATGTCCAGAGTGTACTGAGCCTATGGAGGAAACACTTATCCACGTTACTGAATGGCGATGCTACGAACAATTCCGCCAGTGGAGGAGATTGCCCGATAACCCCAATTACAGATGATGGTGTTGATATTCCACCACCCGACTATGAGGAGGTTGAAACAACGAAGCTGCAGGTGCTGATGGTCTGCCTGCCGAGTTGTTTAAGACCGGAGGCGATGAATTGCTCACCCGCATGCACCAGCTCATAAGCAGAATATGGTCGGATGAAAGCATGCCTGATGATTGGAGGCTCAGTGTTCTCTGTCCTGTACATAAAAAGGAGACCCCACAATTTGCGCCATGGAATAAGTCTCCTGAGCATCGCATACAAGATTCTATCGAGCGTACTGTGTGAAAGGTTGAAGCCTATGCTCAGCAATCTGATTAGACCGTATCAGTGTGGCTTCAGACCTGGTAAATCCACCATCGACCAGATTTTCACACTGCGCCAAATCCTGGAGAAGGCCCCAGAAAAACAGATCGACACACACTACCTATTTGTTGATTATAAAGCCTCTTTCGACAGTCCGGTAAGGGATTACCTCTACGCAACAATGTCTGAGTTCGGTATTCCTGCAAAGCTCATTCGACTTTGAAGAATGACACTGCATAACTCCCGTTGTACAGTGAAAATTGGAAAGGACCTCTCCACACCGTTTAGTACCGAACGAAGTTTCAGACAAGGTGATTCGTTATCATGCGACTTCTTCAATCTTATTATGGAGAAAATAATACGAGCTGCTGATCTACGACATAATGGCACTATCTTCAACAAAAGTGTCATGCTGTGTCAGGCATGAGCACGAGAGCATTCAGTGCAGCATTCTCAGAGTTGGAAAGAGAGTCGAGTCGGTTGGGTCTTACGGTGAACGGGGGCAAGACGAAGTATCTAGTGTCAACAAACAAAAAGTCCCGGCGTCTTGGGACAACTACGCTTTTGAAGTAGTAAGGGACTTTGTCTATCTTGGAACCAGCATTAACATCAGTAATGACGTCAGCTTGGAGATCATGCGTAGGATAACTCTTGCTAACAGGTGTTACTTTGGGCTGAGTAAGCAATTGAGAAGTCGAGCCCTCTCTCGAAGAACGAAAACTACACTCTACAAGTCTCTCATCATGCCTGTCCTAACATATGGCGCTGAAGCCTGGATAATTTCCACCTCGGATGAGCGAATTCTTGGGGTTTTCGAGAGAAAAGTCCTACGTAAGATCTTTGGACCTATTTGCGTTGGTAGCGAGTACCGAATAAGGTACAACCATGAACTGTACGAGCTGTATGCCGACATTGACATAGTAAAGGGCATCAAAATCCAGCGGCTGCGCTGGCTAGGTCATGTCGAGCGAATGGAAGAACACGCTCCAGCTAAGAAGGTGTTATATTCGAAATCCGCTGGAGGACGGCGCAAAAGAGGAAGACCAAACCTCCGGTGGAAAGACGAAGCACTGGAGAACCTGACGGCGCTTGGAATTTCTAACTGGCGCCAGCTATCGAAAACAGAGATGGCTGGCGAAGCATGTTATTTTCGGCCTAAATCGATATTCGGTTGTTATGGCCACATAAGTAAGTAAGTAACTCACTGAAGTGGTAAACCATGCCTTATTAATTTTGTTGAAATGGGCTTGAAACTCTGGTCTGACAATCAACCCTACCAAAACTGACCTGGTCCTCTTTACTCTTTTTGAAATATCGGTTTTTACCTTACTTAATATTGGGGGAACTAGCCTAAAACTTACGTAGTAGGCAAAGTACTTGGGATTAACTTTAAATAGAAAACTTAGTTGAACACCAAACACGGAGGAAAGGGTGCGTAAAGCAACAGCAGTTCTACAATCGTATCATGGCTATACTGTGAGGTCGTCAGATCAATTCGTTTTTATGGAGTACTAGTCTGGTGGGTATCCTTAAATAAAAAGATACACAGGCACTCTAAAAATTACTCGATTTAAAGCACCCTATTCACTTTTGCATGTACTCCCTGTGGATCTATATGGCAAACAGAGTGCGCTCATATATGCAAATATGCTAAACATAGATTCACGCTGGACTCAACCAGGATACCGACATTCAATAATCCTAGGGGAATGTACTAAAATTCTGGATGTCATCGATTATACCATTCCCACACCATGTTTTGACAATAGGTTCTCAACCCATATCCCCTCAAAGGAAGAATAGAATAGGGGTATTGTCAATGAAATTGGAGTTGTATACGGATAGCTCCAAATTGGAGGAAAGGCGGTGGCATCTTCTCTGATTCCGTATGCGTTTTTGTGCTGGGTATCAACGAATGTTTCGGTACAACACAGAACCTTACCAGATTGAATTAGGCAATGTAGCGGAAACCAAACTATTGCTCTAGCTGAGCAAAGAGTTGGAGAAGTCTTATGGAATCTACGGAGGGCCCAGGTACGGCCAATAAACGGGGATCCCCAAATAATGCTAGAAGTAGGCCAGCTGAGGTGGAAGATTGTGGAAGTCAGTAGTCAAGCGACCAGATAGATTGTTGACCCATCTTTCCAATCTAGTAATAGTAAACGTGAGTATTGTTTAGGATCGTCTACATCGTCTACATCTCTGATGTAGACGATGACTTCATTGAGTTTTCGTATTAGCAAGCAAGACATGGAAAATTCATTTTACTAGTAGACTCGGGGGCAGATACCAGTTTAATAAAATCGTCAGTAGTGAATGAGTATATTAGCAAATTTATAGTGGTGCATTCGGAGGGTTTGTCAATAAGTTAGCGTAAATATCAGTCCAACATAAGAGGAATAAAGATTTAAATTTTTGGCATTACATTTAATATCTAAAAAGAGTGGATTATGGAACTGTTCAGTTCTCAATACTATGAAAAAGAAGCTAATTTTTTTCGGTGAGCGAAAACAGCATTTGATGACAATGCCTTTCATATCGTTGAACGAGGTTAACAGTGTACTCCACACCAGTGAGGTTACCGTACCTGGGCGAACTATGAAGATAGTCCTCATTAAAGTAAATACAAAATTTGAAACAGTTATAGTAGAGAAACAAGATATATCTCCTAAAATATACCTGGGGGAGACATTGGTCAGTAAAGATTCGTATATTGTAAAGAAAGAACTAAAAATAAATATGATTAAGTTTAATAATTCTGTGTATGTGGGAGAGATGCCGGTGGGCTCATACCTTGGTTGCTTCCATTCTGATTCTTCTTCTACCTCAATTACCGACTGCTTCTTGCTTTATAAGAAATTAAAGTTGTTTTTGTTCAACCGTGCTTAAATAATAGAATAATAAATAATAAAATAAAAATATATTTGACCTAAGTAGAAGTAAATAAAATGGTAAAGTATACCGTATGATTCGAAATTTCTGCCAACTTTACCAGGCCATGTGGGATTGTTCTTTTTTGTGGGTTTTGCATCTCTGATGCTGTTGCCGGTGTTTTTGCTGTTGTTGATGTTTACTGGTAATGTCATTTTTCGTCATCATCTTTTCCAATTTCGAACTATTGCTATTGTTACTTGATGACAAATCTTGCTGTTGTTGTCGCTGTTGATTTTCTTCCATTTGATCTGCTTTATTAATTGTTGTTGTTAATTGATGTGGTGGTGGTGC
Source organism: Megamerina dolium (assembly GCA_963854835.1). Taxonomy (NCBI): domain Eukaryota; kingdom Metazoa; phylum Arthropoda; class Insecta; order Diptera; family Megamerinidae; genus Megamerina; species Megamerina dolium. The sequence goes on from OY978530.1 coordinate 56,875,627, forward strand.
TGCTGCTACTTGTGGTTGTTGTTGTATTCGCATTAGCACACTTTTTATCACCTTTTAAATTGTTAAGCCTTTCGTTGGTGGCCAATACCATTACTCAAAATATATGTAAATCAAATCTTGATTTATTTCATTAATTTCTTTAACGAGAGAAAATCCCTATTGAGATAAAAGAGAAATGAACGTAAATCACAAACTGATTGTTTGATTTTTATGTATTTTATTTAGTACAAGAAAAAGATTCGAGATAAATGTAAGCGAGATAAATATAATTTATTATTAAACCGAATTAAATATGTTCCACAATGGAAATTGTTAAGTATATTATATAGTACAAAAAACACTCGAGATATATGTATAAAATAAAAAATTGCGCTCAGTGTCCGTGCTGTTCGGGAAAAAATCAGTAAGAAAAAAAAAACAAGAACAAACGAATCGACTGCTGAACTGATCAAGTCAATTACAATTCGCCTTCTACAAAGGTGGCACCAAATCCACCAGACAGTGCGCGCGACGTAATTTTCTGGCGTAGACAAATTCTAAACACGTATAATACGACATAGATTACAGTGTTAAGGAAACGGATAACCACGAAAGGGTTACAGAAATATAAGAAACAATTAAGCTATACCCAAACTTAAACAACGAGGAAAAGATATCTATATTTAGGTCACTCCACGATTTATTTTTCTTATAAGGCAATGTATTTTCTTATACAATAGGTATAAGGCACACAATACCAGATCACACACAGATCAGGTGCCAATTAATCAAAGACAGTACAGACTGCCAATGGGTGCCGTAGCTCAGTAATTAGTGATTAGTGAACGTGATGTCGCAAGAGTTCTGCTGTTCGGAACCGGCTAAAATAAGTAGGTTTCTTCTCAAACTATCCAAAATTTAACACGCACAACAGTAATGGAAGAGAAGCACGGCCAATGAGCCCTTCGGGGTTTTATTTATTTTTATTTAGTACAGGCTACCAGAAATGCACAAAGAAGAAATCAGTAGGCAAGCAAATAAAATGTTGAAAGATGGAGTAATTGTTCCCAGTTCCAGCGCGGAATTCTGCAATGATTTTTGTTCCACAGACTTGGGGAAGCGATGGAAAAATTAAATGGAGGCTAGTTGTTGGTTTTAGAAAATTGAATTATGACACCATTAAACAAGCTTTTCCAATTCCACGTATTGATGAAATATTGGATCAGATAGGTCATAATACATATTTCGCTACACTTGATTTAGCAGTGGGTTTTATCAAGTGTTAATAACAGAGAAAACAGCTTTTAGTTCAGGTGCCGGACATTATGAATTCAATAGAATTCGATTCGGGTTAATGGGAGCTTATTGCGCTTATGAAGAGTGTTTGAACTCTTATGTAAATATAACTTAAAGCTAAACACAGAGAAATGCCAGTTCCTACGAAAAGATATAATTTACTTAGGTCATAAATGCGCTGAAGAAGGGGCATTACCAGATCTTGAAATAAAATATGTTAGAAATATCCCTGTTCCAAGAAATAAGAAAGACGTTCAGGCTTAATTCTTGGTTTAAGTAAACTATTACAGAAAGTTCGTTGCAAAAATGGCAATCATGGATCTGCCAAATATCATATCACTTCGAAAAGGTGAGAAATTTGAATGGACAGAAAAATGCCAGAAAACTTTTGAAGATTAAAAACAGGCAATTTGCTCTACACCAATTTTAGCCTACCCTGATTTTTCCAAACCCTTTGTACTGATAACAGATGCAAAGCTCTGAGTGCGGTTCTATCACAGGGTAAAATTGGAAAAGATCGACAAATAGCGTTTGCGATCAGAGCACCAGTGATATCGAGAAAAGATATTCCACTATTGGAAAGGAATTCTTGGTCATCGTATGGGTTGTAAAGAATTATAGGGTTTATCTACATTGTAGACCATTCAAGATCTACACCGTTCATCATCATCTGCGAGGAATTGCAAATCTGAAAGGCCAGACATCACGCTTAGCATGTCAAACTTTTTGAAATTTATTTTGAAATAATCTATAAACCAGGCAAAATAAATTTAAACGCTGATGCGCTCAGCAAAGTTCCACAGACGAAAAATGAATTAACAATGGTTGTGATTCATTCTATAGTGAGGAAAAAGGTTGAAGAAACCGAAAGACAAGAAGAATCTGAGGAAGGTTCAGATGATGAGTTAGAAATGGGAGCGAACATAGAATAATGAAAAAGAGATATATTGACGGTACTGCGTAACTTCCATGATTCACTTTTAGGAGGACACCAAGGTGCCCTGAAAACTTGTTTCAGGGATAAGAAAATAGTACATTAAAAGATATGTAAAAAGTTGTAAAAAATGCCAAACAAACAAGTGCTCTAGGCTTACGAAAATCCCAATGATATTAACAGATACACCTTCTAAGCCATTCGAAGAGGTATATATGGGCATGGTAGGAATTCTTCCAGAGACGACATCTGGAAACAAGTATATTTTCACATTTCTAGATTATTTTGCCAAATTTTTTATTTGAGTAGCTATACCAGATGCGGAAGCTAGCACAGTAGCGAAAGCGTTTTACAACCAAGTTATTGCGCGATATAATATACCAAAAATTTTAGTAACTGACAATGGTACGAAGTTCACTTCAAAATTGATTTCAAACACATGCAAAATGCTATGTGTTTAAAAATTACATATTACACCATATCATCCACAAGCAAATGGTTCTTTAGTAAGAAACCATACCTTAGACTTTTAGCATAATACCTATTTTAAAAGAGACGAGTCTAATTGGGATCAGTGGTTACCCTCAGCAATGCATCTACACAACAACACCGTACATACTTCTACAAAGCGTTCTATACGGCTTTAATATTGATATGCCGACAAACCTTAAAACAAGAATATCACCGTCGTACAATATAGATGATCAAAATAAGGTATTAAAATACAAACTACAGAGTTCACATGAGTTAGTTAGAGAAAATCAAGAAAGGGAGAAAAAATCAGCTAAACTTCAGTATGATAAGGGGATCCGCCCTATAATACTTAGAATAGGAGATTATGTATTATTGAGAAATAATACTCGGAAAAATAAATTTAGTCCCATTTGTACTGGACCATACGAAGTGATACATGCGAACAGTCCAGTAACGACGACTATTAAAATCGGACGAAATGGTAAAAAGTACCAAAATAATTTACTATAACATTTCCATCTTAATTTAACAGATAACAAAGCAAATTAACAGTGTCTTTGGTAAAATAATACAGTAACTTAAAGGTTCTGCAGTTTTGTCGAAATATAAAATTGATAAATTTAAAAGAAGTTATTGTAGGTAATTATTGTTAGGATATAAAATACAATCTTTTGAAGTAATAAATTTTAGTTAAGCTTCACGATATAAAACAGAACAAGTTGCCATGTTGCAATGCATCGCGAAATTCGATGTATGGATGTTCATGTGTACGGGCGAAATGTAATTAAGGGGTTATATACCTTTTTTTCCAGAGAAATACAGGGTTTTATTTATTTTTTTTAAGCATGTTACCATTGTTTTATTCAAATACAATACAAATTTTATTAACGTACGTGTCCTTAAGTAAACTCATATAAAATTTCGAGTGAAAATTTTAATAATTTTGGAAGTTATAGTCCTTGCCGCAGAACTCCTTTTTTCAACGGCTCATCTGAAAAAAAAAAGAAAAATTACGTTAGTATATAGTGTTACCTAGTTCGTGAACGAAAAATTTTACGAAAAAATTTTTTTTACAGTTACAGTGATATTTTTTCCAAAAAAGTCGATTTTTCGAGGTCGAATAATTTAGTTTTTTGCCCAAAAAAATAGAAAAATTTTTCGTAAATAAAATTCCTTCGTTCACGAACTAGCTATTATATATACAAACAATCCGCCAAAATTTCAAATCGATCGATGTAGTGGTTACCGAGATATCGTGCTCACCGCAATGACCTTTTCTCAAAAATGCGATTCCGAGATAATCGCGTTTAAAGTTTTAGGTGGACATTAGGTAGTTATGGACACCGCGCGCTATGAACGGCTGTTTCTTAGGTTCTATGCCCCGATCTCTATGAAATTTTGCAGAAAAATTGTTAAAAGTATGTACATAAAAAAAAAATAAAAATCGAATAGTGTAGAAAAGTTGGTTATTACAACAGGCGGAAATTGCATAGCCTAAAGACCTAATTGAGTTGAAATTACATATACAAAAGTTTCAATATCTACTGAACCAAGTGGTACAGCGATAAAAGAAGTAAACAGAATAAGCAGCAATGTCATGAAATACTTGGACTGTTTGATATAACAGCAGCAATATACAGTGTGTACATACAAGACTCATGTGTTATATTTTTATACCGGATGGTTAACGTCTATTGTAGACTCAGTTGTTGCGCAGTTGACGCTGGGTTACAGGTTAGTAATATTGCATACAAAAAACCATAAAATGTACCAAACAAAACACGTAGACTGAGTTTGTCTCTATTTTGTATTTTTGATGCTGAAATATAAATGTCACGAAGATTAGCACCTGATAAGCAGATTACATCGACAATCACACGAGCAGAAACGTTCGTAAAAAAATAAAGACACGATCACGCTTCAACGACGCTGATGCTACGAAGAAGCAATATAATAGCTTTTCAGGCATTGAACACCACGGTACATTGCGGTGAGCCAAAAATCTACGTATAATACAACAGTAGAACGAAAAAAAAAAAATATTAGTCCTACAACTCAACCGATTGAAACAATGACCGAAGTCACACACAAAACGCAAAGATGAAAAAGTGTAGCTCAGTAAGCTATATTCCACCACAAATAGCAGAAGAACAGTTTCAACATCGAACGCAAATTATCAAACAACGGCAACATCGAATCCAACTCAGCATAGTGCAGTAACGGAAGACAATAAATATGCATATGCAAATGTAAATATGCAATCTAGCATATTGTAACGAGTATCGATGGTTGATTACTCATCACTATTGTGAATGACACTATTGTGAGTGACACGAATATTGGCAGCATCGAAACGAATGTCAACAAAAAAATAGGCGATAACCAGAACAAGCCAACGAGAAAGAAAAAGAAAAATCTCATCATTGGTACAGTATCATCGATGACGTAATAATTGGTGTTGATTTTATGATTGACAATGGATTTACGTTAGATTTAAATGAACGGATACCCCGCCAAGCAAATGTTGAGTTACCATTGAACATCGGATACAAGCGTAGTGGAAACATCAAACGAATACTGGTATGTCAACGCCAAGAGGTTCCAGCAAAATCAGAAGCGGTAATTTGGGCACAGATGAATGTGGATGATGGGACAGGCAAGTTGTGGCAAGTGGAAGCGGATAAAGACATAACAAATAAACATATCATACTTGGTAGGACGTTAGTGGAACCTAAAGAAAATGGACCGGTACCGGTACCGGTGCGAATATTAAATCCAACTAATACATCTACAGTGGGTGCCGTAGCTCAGTGGTTAGTGTGTTCGCCTTCTGATCTGTAGGTCGTGGTTCAATACCCGGCTGATGCATAACAAATTTAATATCGATAAGATTTTTCTTTCGAATGGTACCCATCTGTCGGCAAGCAATTGGCAATTCTTCCGACAGTAACAACTTGCCATGAAAAAGCTTCTAAAAAGAACTCTGTGACAAAGCTCAGAAAAAGTGATGTCACAAGTGTTCTGCTGTTCGGAACCGGCTAAAATAAGTAGGTCCATTCTAATACTGTCCAAAATTTAAGACGCACAACAATAATAGAAGAGAAGCTCGGCCAATGAGCCCTTTGGGGCTTTAAGTGCCACATATTAATTTTTTGTTTTTTTTAATACATCTACAGTTCTGAAGAAAGAAATGGTAATTAGTTATTGCCAGGAAGTTACTGCCGTAGTAGACTGCGAAAAGAGTTCGTCGATGAAAAGTGGACGATCAAGAACTTCTGACAGTCAGAGTGGAAATAAAAGCACAGATAGAAGAATGGGCTGCTGTGCTTAACAAACAGCAAAAAGGAAAGGCTTTACAACTATTGGAGAAGTACAGTTTAATCTTTACTTCATGTGGAAAAACTAGAGGATGAATAACCATCGTGAAATATCACATTGACACCGGTGATTCTAGACCAATCCGTCAGGCACGACGACGAGTTTCATTGGCCAAAAGAGACGAAGCCATTAAGCTGATTACCGATATGCAGAATCAAGGTATTATTGAACCATCAGCGAGTCCACGGAGTTCACCAGTTGTGCTGGTAAAGAAGAAGGATTGAAGTACTCGATTCTATGTAGATGACAGAAAGCTAAATGATATAAGGTCTAGGAAAAAGAAATTCATTATTTTTACATTAAATTGAAGGTTTTATATAGCATAGTTAGAATGGTCCGATTTAGGTCAAATATGCACCGTTTTGTTCGATAACTTGTTGCCATTTTGAAGGTAATTTCATAATCGTCCCTATTGGCAAAACAGTTGTCGGGACAGTCGATTTTCAGAAGCTTCACTTGAAGCGAATTTTTCACCAGCAAAATCATTCGCCATAGACAGGAACAGGTACTAATGACTTGGTGCCAGGTCCGGACTATAAGGTGGATGCATAAGAACATCCTAACCAAGCTCCCAGAGCTTCTGGCGAGTCACTATCGATGTGTGTGGCCTGGCGTTGTCCTGATGGAACACAATTCCTCTCCTTTTAGCCATAGCTGGCCGTTTCTGGGAGATTGCTGAACTCACCACGATTCGACCACGACCACTTTCAATTTGTATCCAGCCTTATTTAAATGGTTCCAAACGGATTTTCGTGCAATGCTTAGCTCCTGGGCAATAGAAATAGTGCTTACATAACGGTCAGACTCGACGATTTCCATTATTTTATTGATATTTTCGACAATTGGCCTTCCAGAGCGTGGTGCATCTTTGGCATCAAAATTACCGGAACGGAGTCGACGAAACCAAAATTGCACATGATTGTCTGTTACAGTATCAGGATCATAAACACTAATCACATTCTCAGCCGTCTGGCTTGCATTTTCACCTTTATTTAAGGAAAACTGTAAAATATGGCGTATTTTCTCTTTACTGGTGTCCATCTTTGACGCGTGCTCAAACAACTCTGAATCAAGCAATCACACAACTGCCTGAAATATTGATTTAGTACTATATCCTATCTTTCTAACGCCATCTAGTGTAACCCGATCGCGCTTATACAACGCAAGATACAGATTACTAAAGCCATCTATTGGAAAAGTAGTGGATTTCTTTTTACTACACCTGATATCACACAAAAGGCAGCTATCCACTGCCAAGAGCAGATGACATTTTGGATCCGCTATCTGGTGCAAAGTGGTTTTGAACTCTTCATTGCAAAGTGGCTACTGGCAATTGGAACTTGGTGAGGAGGACAAAGAGAAAACAGTTTTCAGTATTGGCGATGGTCTATGGCAATCTTTAGTGATGCCATTTAGTTTATGCAATCCGCCAAATACTTTGATTGGATTAGAAAGTGCAGACAATGTGCAATGGCCAAAGGTCCCACTAAGAAAAGTCGAGGTAAGATGCACCAATACACCGTGGGTGCTCCATTTGAGCGAATTGCTATGGACATAGCTGGGCCATTTCCAATAAGCAACGCAGGAAACAAGTATGTTCTGGTGGTTATAGATTACTTCAGTAAATGGCCTGAAGTATACCCCATTCCAAATCAGGAAGCTAGTACACTTGCGGATGTATTCGTCAACCAATGGGTTACTCGTTTTGGTGTACCGATGGAGTTACACTCAGACCAAGGTCGAAATTTCGAATCAGTTGTATTCCAAGAGATATGCCGTATGCTGGGAATATACAAAACTCGTACAACACCTTTGCATCCACAATCTGATGGCATGGTAGAACGATTTAACCGTACCTTGGAGAAAAGTCGTAAATAAATACCAAAGAGACTGGGATGTACATATACCAATATTCCTCATGACATATCGATCCACACAACGTGGTACAACGGCTACTACACCAGCAATGACAATTTGTGGAAACGAGTTAAGACTGCCGGCTGATTTAAAATTTGAAGTCGCAACACCAACGAGATCAACCGAAGGTAACTCTACACTAGTGAAAAGCGGGAGCAGTTGGATGAAGTACATCAGTTCATCACTGAGCGATCGCAGATGATAAGCGATAAGATGAAGGCCAGGTATGACTTGAAAGCAACTTCAAGAGGGTTCTATGAAGGAGAGCTTGCAATGCTCCATTATCCACAACGAAAGACAGTCCTGTCCCCTAAGGTACAGGCCCATTGGGAAAGACCATATGAGATTATAGCAAAAATAAATGACGTCGTTTATCGTATTCAACGTACCTGGAATTCTTCTTCTTCTTATGTGGCCATAACAACCGAATATCGATTTAGGCCGAAAATAACATGCTTCGCCAGCCATCTCTGTTCTTCGCTCGCTGGCGCCAGTTAGAAATTCCAAGCGCCGTCAGGTTCTCTAGTACTTGGTCCTTCCACCTGAGGTTTGGTCTTCCTCTTCTGCGTCGTCCTCCAGCGGGTTCCGAATATAACACCTTCTTAGCTGGAGCGTGTTCTTCCATTCGCTCGACATGACCTAGCCAGCGCAGCCGCTGGATTTTGATGCGCTTTACTATGTCAATATCGGCATACAGCTCGTACAGCTCATGGTTGTACCTTATTCGGTACTCGCCACCAACGCAAATAATAAGTCCAAAGATCTTGTGTAGGACTTTTCTCTCGAAAACTCCAAGCATTCGCTCATCCGAGGTGGAAATTGTCCAGGTTTCAGCGCCATATGTTAGGACAGGCATGATGAGAGACTCGTAGAGTGTAGTTTTCGTTCTTCGAGAGAGGGCTCGACTTCTCAATTGCTTACTCAGCCCAAAGTAACACCTGTTAGCAAGAGTTATCCTACGCATGATCTCCAAGCTGACGTCATTACTGCTGTTAATGCTGGTTCCAAGATAGACAAAGTCCTTACTACTTCAAAAGCGTAGTTGTCAACAGTGACGTGCTGTCCAAGACGCCGGGATTCTTTGTTTGTTAACACTAGATACTTCGTCTTGCCCTCGTTGACCGTGCCAACGAGGGCACGGTCTTTTCAAAGAATTTTCGGTTCTCATTCTTGTCGGTACACATCTCTATCTCCTCACACTCGCGTCTTTCTTATTCTCTTTTCTTGCGCCTGAAAAGACGTCTCTCTGCACTCCTTTTCTCTCTGTACCGCTCCTTAACAGCTCGCGTTGCGCCTGCACGCAGGGTTTTTCTGTAGGCGGCGTCTTTCTCTGCGGTAGCGTCGCGACACTCCTGATCATACCACTCATTCCTCAGAGGCGGGTAGTAACCGATTACCTCCTCGGCAGCAGTAGTCATGGAGTGGGATTTATGTGTCCCCCGTGCGCATGTATCATCAAGTGGGGGAGTGTTCTGCATAAGCAGATCCGATAGTCGAGTGGAAAATTCATCTGCTGTCTCTGGTGATCGCAGCTTACTGACGTCCAGCTTTCTCTGTGTGGGACTTGTCTTGTTATTTGCGACACATAGGCGTGTGCGCACCTTAGCTGCAACAAGGTAGTGATCCGAGTCGATGTTGGCACCACGGATCGATTTCACTTCCATCACACTGGAAGCATGCCTTCCGTCAATCACCACATGATCAATTTGGTTTCTTGTACGTTGATCTGGTGACAGCCATGTCGCTTTGTGGATGTCGAGATGCTGGAATCTGGTACCACCAATTACCATGTTTCGTGCTGCGGCGAAGTCGATCAGCCTCATTCCGTTATCAGAGGTGTTCTGGTGGAGGCTGAATTTTCCGACAGTTGGACCAAAGGTACCTTCCTTGCTCACCCTGGCATTAAAGTCGCCAAGCACGATTTTGATATCGTGGCGGGGGCAGCGGTCATAAGCTTCTTCGAGGCGCTGAAAAAAGCTCTCCTTGGTCACATTGTCCTTCTCATCCGTCGGAGCGTGGACACATATAAGGCTATTGTTGAAAAATTTTGCCTTGATGCGGATTGTGGCCAGCCGTTCGTTCACAGGTGCGAATTGTGAGACAAGATGTCGTAGTCTCACAGACGTGCCTGGAATAAAAGGGAAAAATTTAAAGTAGTGCACTTGGAGCGACTTCAGCCATATCGGGGGAAGTATAGAAACTTGTTCGAACAAGGTTTAGAGGGGGCAGTGTAACGAGTATCGATGGTTGGTTACTCATCACTATTGTGAATGACACTATTGTGTGTTTTTTTTTAACAAGTTTTTTATTGGATCTTTCTAAAATTACTTAGAAACTAACAATATGTAATCAAATCTTACAAACTAAATAAAATTATGTGATATTCCCAACGTTCCATCACAATTTGTTGAGTCACGAGGTATAGCAATTTCACAGCATATTCAGTGTGTCTTTTCTTTTTAATCAACGATGCCCCGTGCTCAGCAACAATTGCCTAGCAAGGGGATTCGGATGACTGTGTAATTTTTGAATGTAGCTTCTGCAAAACATTGCAACTTCCTCAGAAATTGTGGGTACATTTAAATCTCGATGGATGTTAACGTTCCTCATATACCAAGGCGCGTTTACAATAATTCGCAGACACTTGGATTGTATTCGCTGCAATTTTTCAATATTTGAGGGAGATGCGGTGCCCCAAAACTGAATACCATAAGTACAGATTGGCTTCAGGATTGCTTTATATAATAGCACTTTGTATTCAAGATTCAACTTTGATCTTTTGTGTATCAGCCACCATAACTGATTAATTTTAAGCTTGATCTGAGTTTTCTTTACCTCTATGTGATTTTTCCAGGTCAGCCTTCTGTCGAGGTGAATACCCAAGTACTTTGTTGAGGAACATTGTGGAACTGATTGGCCATTAATTTTAAGTGGTGGACATGTATCTAGCCTTAGCGTGAAGGTTACATGTACGCTCTTTGATTCATTGACTTTTATACGCCATTTTGCTAGCCAGATTTCGAGAGAATCGATATGAGTCTGCAGGAGTTTAGTAGATTCTATGGGGTTAGAGCGAGAACACAATATTGCCGTATCATCTGCAAAGGTCGATATAAATGTATGGTTATTGCTGGGCATATCTGTAATGTATAAGAGATACAGTAAGGGGCCCAAAACGCTTCCTTGAGGAACGCCAGCGTGAATATCCAATGGATTTGTTGTGTAATCCTTGTGATGTACGAGAAATTGTCTTTTCGTGAGGTAGCTGTTAAGCAATGAGGAGACATTTGCAGGCAGTAATTATTTGAGTTTGTAAATAAGGCCATCGTGCCATACTTTGTCGAAAGCTTGAGTGATATCAAGAAAGACAGCTGAGCAATACTTTTTTTCTTCAAAAGTGTTCCTTATCAGAGTTACAATGCGGTGGACTTGTTCTATTGTGCCGTGCTGTTTTCTAAATCCAAACTGATGTTGAGGAATCAGTTGGTTGAGATTAATAAATGGAGTTATATTCATGACAAGTAGCTTTTCGAATACTTTAGAAAGTAGAGGCAGGAGGCTGATAGGTCTGTACGATGCAACTTTTGTAGGGTCTTTTCCTGGTTTTGCTATCATAATAATTTTTGAAGTTTTCCAGCATTTTGGATAGTGTTTAATACGAAGGATAGCATTGAAAATGTGCATCAGATGAATTACTGAAGCCGGAGGTAGCTCTTTTATCATTTTACCGGTAATTTTATCTGGACCAGGTGATTTTTTTGGGTTTAAATCTTTATAAATTGCTTTGAATATGTCCTTTTTTTAATTTTGAGCGTTATTGAGCAAGGTTGAGAAGTTAATTTTGGTAATGAGGACTGTGAAGAGGGTGAATTGGGTGTAAACACACTTTTTAGGTGGTTTGCAAAAGCCAAACCCTTCTCATAGTTGCTTCTAGCCCAATTACCGTCACTCAAACGGATGGGGGAATCAGTGAGAATTGGCCGATTTGAGTTTTTTGCTGATTTCCACAAAGAGTAGTCTGCCGCTTCACCAGGTGTTAATTTCGCTATGTGCTCTTCTAACTCTTTGTTGTTTTTATTTTTTAAGGCTTGTTTTAACTTTCGAGTGCAGTGCTGTAGCTGTGTTTTCAGATTCGGTGATCTGAATTCTTGCCATTGCCTTCGGAGTCTTCTTTTCTGTCTTACTAGCAATTCAATGTTGGCTGGTGTGTATGGGCTATAGTTTGATTGCTTGCATACCCTTGTGCAGGTGGCTGAGCTGAGAGCTAATGAGAGCAGCTGGTTGAATTTTTCGAGTGCTGAGTCTACATCGTGTCCATTTCTTAATACAGTACTTAGAGGAAGATGGGAATTTATATATTTCTTGAATTTCAACCAGTCTATTTTCTTTCTAACGCAATTGCCTTGGGGGTTTGGTGATTTTATAGATATTAGCGTGGGTGAGTGGTCAGATGATAGATCATAATTACACTCTGTGGAGATATTTTCCATCTGCAAACCTTTGGCGACTCCAAAGTCTATGAGATCGGGTATTTTCCTCTTGTCCGTCGGCCAATATGTCGGTTGACCATTTGAAATAACATCGTAGCCATGGTTAGTGATGATTGAACATAGTCTTCTGCCTTTTGGAGTTATTAAGCGGGAGCCCCAGTGAGTGTGTTTGGCGTTGAAATCGCCAGCAACCAAGAATTTGCTACCAAGAGTTGAGAAAAATTCTTTATATTGCTGTTCGGTAATACTGTATCTTGGGGGACAGTATATCGCAGATATTACTAGCTTAGAGAAGTATTCTTCCAGACATATAGATGTTGCTTGCAAGTAGACGCTACTGAAATCTTCGAGAACATGATGTTTTATTCTGCTTTTTATCAATATGGCAGTTCCTCCGCGTGCCTTACCATGCGGATGATTTGTGGTGTACAGTTTGTAATATGGTATTTGGTAGCAATTTTTGTCAGTGAAATGGGTCTCAGATATCATCATTATGTCGATTTGGCTGGATTCAAGGAATTGAACTAGCTCCAAACGGTGCTGGCTTAAGCCGTTGGCGTTCCATATCTTGAGACAACTCATGGTCTGGATAGCAATGTTTGGAGTAACATCGATTGATTTTTCATCATTTCTTGCATCATTGTTTGCATTGAGTTCATGAATTGGTTCATATTCTGAATTAATGTTTGAAGCAAATGTTCAAGGGTACTTGGCTGTTGGGTGGGCAGTGAGTGTTTCTGCTCATTATTTACATTGCTTTGTTGGTGTGGGTTTTGTTTTAACACGCTAGCGTATGAATTGGTTTGATTCTTGTTTGGGATTGCAGAGAAAAATTGTGTTGCATCAATATTTTGTCTCTTACTTGAGTTGGCTATCTGAGTTTGCTCAACTGGTTTTAGAGGTTGATTGCTAGCGGAGAAATTTAGCTTTAGGGTTGTATATACTGGGCAACCTCTATAATTTGCGGTGTGATTACCTCCACAATTGCTGCATTTTTTCATGCTAGCATCGCCTTTATATTTTGGGCATATGTTTGATTTATGGAGATCTCCACAAATCACACAAACAGCTGGCAGGGTACAATATGTCTTAGTCCAGTTCTCTTATGGGGTTCTTCGATTGTGATTTTGCGATGCAATAAATATCGAATTTTATATATGGGGTGTACTTCACCTCTTTTTAGTGGTTTTGTTTCATGCTGAAGCTCAATACGATGTAACGGTTGAGGTATATTGCTCTTGTTGAGAATGTTGAATACTGTTTTGGCTTGAAACCCTTCTTCCTGAAGGGCAAGTTTGATTTCGTTAATGTCAACGTTGGGTTCGACGCCTTTGAGTACAACGATTAAGCCCTTACTACTTTTTAGCTGATATGTGTAGTAATTCTTTTTTACAGCATCAAATTCCGCAATTACTTTGCGATAATGAGTTTCGCTGTAGATTTGCACTTTCGTTTCCTCAATTTGGCCTTTGCGAATAGGAACAACGTGGAAATTCTTTGGTCCTATAAGACTTGTAATTCTAGAAATCAACTTATCTGAGTTGCGTTCTCTTAAGAAAATGGGTGGGGGTTTGAAATTTTTCTTGGAGATAATATTTTCGTCACTTTCATCACCTGAAAGCAAAGCGTATCTATTTTCCGAACTAATAGGGGCAGTGTTCTGCTTTTGAATTTTTGTTGAATTCATTTGTTTTGAATTTTGTGGACTTCTTTTTCGCTTTACTACAGTAATGTAGCGATCAATTCCAGTTTGAACAGCAACTGGTTCTTTATTAGTCATCGCACTAGTTGCTTTAACTACTGGGTCATGCACTTCAGTAGAAAGGCCGTTATTTGTTTGCTTTGATGTTGTAGGTGTTGGTGTTACAGCAGGAGAAGCGCATTGTACACTCCACGGTATAGAGGGAGATAGTATATCACGAGAGAACAAACTATTTTTTTTGTCTGTATTTATTGTTGTTGCAAATTTTGTTGTAGTGTTAGAGTGAGGAATATGTACAGGCAAAAGATTTACACTGTTACTTTCACTTGTGCAGTGTGTATCAACTGTTTTTTTTGATAGTGCACTTATCGGGGGGATTTGCGCAGGTGATTGCAAATTATGGTTTACACACACATTAACAGGCGATTGCCGTTGCCGGAGAGGAGAGCGCTGAACACTCATATTACAAACAAAATGTTTGCAAACGATATTATTATTTTATTTATTTATTTTTTTTCTAAAAATCACCGAAATAACTCCTTGAGTTTCTTAGCGTCTTTTCGCAAAATATTAATTTTTTTTTTACCGAAAACAATCACTTTTCCGACTCTATCAAACACGTCCACTCTTATTGGTGACTTTCACGAACTATTGTGAGTGACACGAATATTGGCAGCATAGAAACGAATGTCAACAAAAAGAAGCAGGCGATAACCAGGACAATAACCATAGGTTGCCAGAGATCTATCCATCTCATCAAGTAGACTTCTCGTCACGCAACATTTTCTTACTATATCCAATAGAAGATGGAGAGATGAAAGCTCTTTTGTGACCACCAGGAAAATCTGGCCAACTCTTGACAATGGGAAAACTTCTTCTCTATATTCAATGGCGCGGAAAACTATTACCGTTGCAGTTGCTGTACTGACGGCCACTGGCTGATGGGCAGGCATGCTTCGAGGCTTGGTTTACCGGGCAACGATTATTGTCGCAGCTGCCAAGACTTTAAAGAGGTGGAAACTGTTTACCACTTTCTCTGTAGATGTCCCGCCTTGGCCTGTGGAAGGCATACCCTATAAGGGAATGCCATCTTTGGGGATACTACTGAGCTAGCACCCGTGGATGTCAGAAATACTGCTTTATTCATTAGGAAATCCCAATGGTTCCTTCGATAGAAGGGATGCAGGATAGATAGCATCATCGATGCACAGTACCAGAATGGGCCAATCTTTGGCTTGCGTTCGCCGTCGCATAACCAAACATAACCTGACAATGCTAATGAACATTGAACATTGATACGCTGAAGGCGCTTTCATATTTAATATTGTAAATATTGTAATTTCTTTCGTTTCATTATGTGTATATATGTGCGTATAATTAATAAAGTGGTCTAAGTTATGTATGTGCCGTTCTGAGATATTTAATTTGTGGTGTAATAAATGTAAAAATATACTGAATTTTGTCTAACGACTGAACTTCAAACTTGATTTACGATTCGAATTTCCACTATTTTTCAAAGACAGCTTAGAATAATTGTAATGTAAATTATTCCAGTGTAAAATATCGTTTATACTAATTTGTTGTTGTCCTACTAGCCATTCTAGCAAAATTTTGTAAATACCCAAAATCTAAATTTTTGAAATGACCAAAATGTTCAGCAACCAAACAATTAATCATATAACCACAGGATAATAAGTGTTTGGTTTTGGGTTTCTATTAAAAACAGCGAATTTTTCATTAATGAATGGTCTGGTCTATTTTACAATATTTTGTTGCTTTTTTTTAATGTTTTTGCACATATGTGCACAATCCATTTCAGTCGAAAATTCAAATGGATGTGATTTTAGTTGGTGTAGGTTTTCATTTGAGAATTATAAATGTGGTGTGTCCCTAGATGAGGGCTCAGTGAATATGTAAAAAAAATAAATAAATATGTGGCACTTAAAGCCCCAAAGGGCTCATTGGCCGAGCTTCTCTTCCATTACTTTTGTGCGTCTTAAATTTTGGACAGTATTAGAATGGACCTACTTATGTTAGCCGGTTCCGAACGGCAGAACACTTGTGACATCACTTTTTTGAGCTTTGTCACAGAGTTCTTTTTAGAAGCTTTTTCATGGCAAGTTGTTACTGTCGGAAGAATTGCCAATTGCTTGCCGACAGGTGGGTACCGTTCGAAAGAAAAATCTTTTCGATATTAAATTTGTTATGCATCAGCCGGGTATTGAACCACGACCTACAGATCAGAAGGCGAACACACTAACCACTGAGCTACGGCACCCTCAGTGAATATGTACCCAATCAAAAATGAAGAGCAACAGTAGCGCTTTGAATGTGCTCCCTTTCATCCGCTTCAATACGCATTCAGGTGATATAAAGTGTAGAGTAGTTTTCACCAAACAGTTAGTGCAAATTAAATTAGTAATGACTATAAAATATTTAGTATCATTATAATTAAAAAAAAACAAATGACACGTGGCATAAGAAAAAAATCAGATCGTAGCTTAAGCAGAGGCTTTAGAAGATAGAGATATCTGTTAATGGGTGGCTTTTTAACAACAAATATCAGGAGGCGAAATTAAACCAGAGAACTTATCAGGGAGAGAAGAATTATCTTCAGGCCATACAATTTTAAATGCTTATATCAAAGGCCGAGCTCAGTATTCATCTTCTACTTTTCATTCAACGCTCAAAACACTTAAAAACGAATGTAGTCGTATGACATATACGAGCGTTTTCAATACGAATGATTTGCGTTCAAACTGATTATTGCTCTCGCTTTGATATTGGCAAGGGCCTATAGCAATATCATCTACCTGTTCTCCTCATATGTAGCTTGAATAGGTACTTATGTACATGCATTTGATGGGGCATATAAACAAGAAGAATATTCATGGATTCCTGATATTGGTTTTATTGAAATTGCATATATATATTAAATTATATCGAATATTTACATTTACATAACATTTTATTTGATTAAAAAAATTAGATTAAGGTGATTAATTTAAAGTTAAAAATTTATATATTTTAAGATCATTATCTGAAAAATAAATTTGGGTTATCAATAGTCACTACGCAATCAATTTTCATTCTATCCGCATATGTACATATCGTGCAAGGGTTGTCAATCCTGGATTCCCGGCCTTTTCTAAGAATCGAAAATCTCGAGATTAATCGAATCAAATCCCGGGCATGCTGAAAACAATTTTATTAATAGCCATTTAATTTTTCAAACTTTAATCACAAATATCACCCTTAGCTCAGTGGCTCAGTGACCTTCTGATTCGTAGGTCATTTGTTCAATCCCCAACCGTAAAATAGTTAATATCGAAAAATTGTTTCTTTCTGTTGACAAATTTAATACGCACATCAGTATTGGAAGAGAAGCTCGATGGTATTAAAAAGTGCCTTTTTGCCCTAATTGTGTCCTCTCACTGAGAGGGCAGCCAAAATAACCTAACTTAACCATCCCCTTCTAAAAGGTAAAACAACGATTATTTATAACATTGGTTGCACTTTAGGCGTTTGCAACACCTTTTTCATAAAACAGCAGGCAACCAAATTTTCATAGTGCAAGAAAGGATTATAGCCAAAATGACTGACACACATGACTGTTCAAGTAAAATATTTTTTGGGTGTAGAATCTCAAAACGTTGAACTTTTAGTATAAAATGCATATATCTTTGAACCACATTTTACATAGTAATATTAATCAAATTATGCTTCATCAGAAGCTATGAGATTTGCCCATCTTTCAGACAATTTGCTGACTCCATCTTTAAAGAAGTGATTTTCTCTTTACAATCCACTTTTGAAGACAAATTTTGATACTTCCAGAAGAATCAAAGCATTCGTCTGAAAAACTTGAAGGATCGACCGGAACAAATAGTAATTTAATGGAGTAATATCTGGTGAATATTACGGGTGGTGTAATACTTAACATTGTTTAACCGGTTTAGCAATGTGTGGTCTGGCGTTATGTTGAAAAATTAGTTTGTTGTGTCTTTTCACCCATTTTGGTCGTTTTTCTTTATTAGCTTGTTTCAAATATATTAGTTGCCGCCTGCACAATGAATATTTCGTTTTGGCTATAATGGACCTGGATCATCAGGCTTCTCGTAATATGTCCATTTTTCATCTCCTGCGATGTTTAGTATAAAACGGAACCAACGACATAAAAAATATTAAGAAATCAAAGCTGCCTAAATTTCTGGATGATCCCGGGAGACAATTTTTGTATCCCGAAAATCCCGAGATCGACAAAATACCATAAATTGACATCCTTAGTATATACGTACGGTGGTCTGGTGGTGTTTTCGCAAGGTAGCATGTTAGACTGCCTCAACCGGGTGAGGCTATCGCAATCTTTGATGAATTCATCGCAAGTCCACTCACTGGACGTCATGTAGTTTGTTCTGCGAGCTATGTGATGGTACCTACACTTTGTAATGAGTTTTGCTTACTATGTGAAGTCATCTTCATTTTTCAATGGGGATTCTCCTCGTGGCGATCACCGGGTAATGTTTTCCTGGCACCCGTTGGGAGACGTCTAAAGTGAGTGGCGAATACCTCCTCGGTTAGAGGTTGAGCGTTGGGCTTGGAACTCAGCAGATTAAGCTTTCGCCATTGAAAATTATAGCGTGTCTCGGATAAGGACCACCTCTTTTGTTGACGACACCCGCAAACGAAATAAGTACCACGATCTACGGATATACACCTGGAATTTCCGGTCCCTCTATGAGAAAGGTGTCTCTATCCAGCTGGTTGAAGTCCTCGACAAATATAAGTCTGACATCACCGCATTTCAGGAAATGGGATGGACGGTACAGGGTTGCTCTAAAAGTGTATCCTGATATATATATTTCAATTGCGAAGCCTCTTCATGTCGCGGAAAAAATGGGAATCTGATTACAGATGTCCAGAGTGTACTAAGCTTGATGGGTAGTGGAACATCTACTTGATGGTGTAGATGCTTCACCAACCGACCATGATAAAAGGTCAAAGGTGGTAATAGCCTACCTGCCAAGTTATTTAAACCCAAAAGCGATGAGCTGCTCACCAGCACCAGTTTTTCACATTGCGCTAAATCCTGGAGAAGACCCAATAAAAACAGATTCTCACACACCATCTCTTTGTTGAGTATAAAGCCGCTTTCGAAAGTCAAGTAAGTCATTACCTCTACACAAGAATGTCTGAGTTCGGTATTAATGCGAAGACCATTCGTCTTTGCAGGATGACACTGTGTAACTCCCGTTGTTCAGTGAAAATAGGGAAGGACCTTTCTCCGCCATTTATTACCGAACTGGATTTCAGACAAGGTGATTCGTGATCAACAACTTCTCTAATCTTATTATGGAGAAAATAATACCAGATGGTATTCAATTAAAGTATTATGCTATTGGCGTATGCCAATGATGTTGACAAAATCGGCAAGTGCACGCGAGCAGTCAAAGCAGCATTCTTACAGTTTAAAAAAGAGTCGAGTAGAATATGTCTTACGGTGAATGAGGGCAAGACGAAGTAGATAGTATCAACCAACAAAGAGTCCCAGCGTCTTGGACAGAACGTCACTGTTGATATCTACGCTTTTAAAGTAGTGGACTTTATCTATCTTGGAATCAGCATTAACACCAGTAGTGATGTGGCCTGGAGATATTGCGAAGGCTCACTCTTGCTAACAGGTGCTACTTTGGGCTAAGTAAGCAATTTTGAAAATAGACCCTCTCTCGAGCAACAAAAACTTAGCTGTACAAGTCTCTCATCATGCCTGCCATTATATAAGGCGCAGAAGCTTGGACAATTTTCACCTCAGATGAGAGAATGTTCGGAGTTTCAAGACAAAAGTCCTACGCAAGATTTTTATGAGCTGTATGTCGACACCGACATAGTAAAGTTCCTTTAAATTAAGCGGTTGAGCTGGCTAGACATGTCGAGCGAATAGAAGAACACCCTCCGGCTAACAAGGTGTTATATTCGAAGCCCGATGGTGATAGATGTAGAAAATGCAGACCCAACCTCCGTTGCAAAGTCCAAGTACTGGAGAACTTGTCAGCACTTTGAATCTCTAACTGGCGCCTGCTAGTAAAAAAAAGAAGCTAGCTAGCAAAGCATGCTAGATTGGGCCTAAATTGACTTTCGGTTGTAATGTAATATAGTACTTAATACTTAATTAAGTACTTAGTACTTAATGTGTAATATAAGTACTTAAATAAGAACATACGTACATATCTGCATATAAACAATCTGCGAAGAGCTTTCCATGCATATCAACCACTATTTGCAAACTCTAGGGGCATATGATATCTTATTATTTTTTTCAATTTCGTTTCATTCTATTTGCCTATATAAAAAGTATACGTACGCAAGCGCAGCAAAATCCTCTTTTTTATTGATAAATATACTAAATCTGCAACACAGCGCTTACGATTGATTTTTTTGGCATCTTTTAAAGATTTATCATTTTGTGCCATTTATTTGTATTGAAAACACTCATTTGTGGCATATGAGCACATTCGTTTGTGAGTGTTTTGAGTGCTGAGTGAAAGCAGCAGATGTATACTGAACTCGGCCAGCAAGTTGCAAAGGCAATCGACTTGAAATCAGCCGAATTTGTCTTGACAACTGTTTTGCTGTCCACACACTGTTTTGCCTACACATTTTCTCTCGGGTTGGCATCAGGCGACTGTGAATGCCAATCTATCTTAACACCATTTTGCTGTTTCCACTTTTTTTCTTTTTTCAACGTGTGATGATGAGAGAAACGATTTTTTCAAACAGCTCCCCTATATGACGTCGTTAGTGTTTTAACGTCCTCGAATCGTCTCTTTCGATATTTGAACACCACTTCCTCAAACTACTTTTGCTTTACGCAACGATAAGCCCGGCTTCGTAGCAAACAAATCAATGATCTTCCTGCTTTGGGGAGATATTTTTTCAGGGCCCTACCTAGCCAATACTTCATACAGATTCAAATTACTTTTCGTACGCGGAACTCATTTTGTTAAAAGAACGTGCACTTTGTAATTGTTTCACGAAACTGACAATTTTTGTAATGCGTACTACAAAAGTGATATCGCTACCTAGGTGCATTGAAATTATTATAATAACAGCACTCTATGCGAAAATTTTGTCGATCACGCTTCTACTGCACAGACCACCAAGTCCAGGCCTGACAATTGCATTGTAAATTCAGCAAACAATTTTTGATTGTACCCCAATTTTTTCCTTACTACTCTTTTATAGGTATAGAGTGAAGCGCTACATTTCTGAACCCTATTAATGATGGTTTCTTCTAATTAATTGTGGTCTAGCACCACTGCTAGATATCGGGTATGTTCCTTCAATTCGAATGGAATCCCATGTAGAGTAGGGATATTTAAGTGTTATGTTTTATGCTTTGCGGAGTTTTTTGTGTGCTAAACTAAAGTCCCTATGAATCGTATTCCTAAGGGACTCCAGAAAAATTCCCTGTCACCGACGGACCACGTCATCGGCATAGGCAATCATTCCGTATCCGTTCCTCTGTATTTTCCTTAGTAGTTAATTAACCATCAAGTTCCATAGAAAGGGGCAGTTCCTGTGAAGTTCCTCTTCTTATATGTCTTGTGATGGTGGATCCGTCAATTTCTGATGTAATATATCTCTCGTTCAATAGCCGTTATATCCATCTGCTAAGTGTTGCCTCCACCTCAAGGCATGCAAGAGCATCCATGGTTGCCTGGGGTGAATAAAAGGCTCCCTGAATATCCATGACGGTCGATTGTTCAAATTCATTGTTCAGAAAATATTTATATATAGTTGATACTACCTTATGAAGCGCTGGTTCAACAGACTTTTCACTCATGTAAGCCTGTTGATGTTTGTGGTATTCCTTAAATGGATGGCTAGTAATCTTCCTAGCGTTTTGAATAAAAATAACGATATTCTAATTTGTCGAAACTTCTTCTATGAGAGCTTTTTTGAGCTTCAGGTATGGTGACAAAAATGACTTCTGCCACTGAAGTATCAACTTGGCTATCTCTTATACCTCTTTATTTTGCCAGGTCCAGACGATTTGCGTGGCTTGAACGTATTTAACATTCAAGTAGTATTTTTCGGTTTTACTACTGAAACGGTTTGTGGTTAGGTGGGTATTGGTCCAATGCATTTACTAATGCTTACAGCGTTTCTGTAGAGGTTATGATCCAAATTCCATCTGGTTTGACCAAAAAACTTGAAGTATGGTGTGCTTTGGATTGGATGTTCCTAGGTGAGAACTCTTACCGCGGCTGAAGAGATTGTGGAATTATTTGTTCAAAGAACCGTATCCGTTAGGACAAAATAAATGTATTATTAATGGTTTTTGTGAGACAGTAAACTATGGCATCTGCCTGATTTGTACTAGTAAAAGGTGGAAGCCCTTCCGATATATTGGAGATTATTAACTCCTTTAAGGGTAAGCACTACTTTTCTTTGGGTTCCTGAAGACCACTGAGCCAGGAGGTTTGACGTCAATGGCAAACTGAATGTATCTGTGATTAGGGATGGATTACTGATTCAATCATTTCCAATTGAGTCTTGAATTTCCCACATATTACACCTGTTACACAGTAAAAAATTAGTTGTAAGGACATAATTAGACAGTGACTCAACTCTGTCATTAATGTTCCTGCTTCCCCAGATTATGTGTTGCAAAATGGCTGCGCATCCTATTGTTAGTCCAACCTGGGATTTGTGGGTATGTTCTTTCAGACGATTAAGATTACTTGATTTTGTGTGAGGTGCGAGGCAGTCCGATTCAAGCCACCAGCGCAGAACAATATTCTCTGCACTCACCATTGGCTACTGATTTTTTCAAAGTCTGGCGCTCCCAATACACAAACGGTTTTACCAATCGTTGATGACTCTAGAATGTGAACGATGTCCTCCGCGTCGGCTTGTAAACGAAAGCGACGAGCGGCTGAAGCGCCTTAAACTTTGGTATCTTCAAACTCATTCTCCAGCAAAATACGATTCACATATCCTACAACAGGGGATTCTGAGGAGAACGAGTTGCGCGAGTCTTACTGCACAAGCATTTTCGAGCAAGTTTAGACCTGCTCCTTCGTCTTCACTGGTGTTGTCGCAGACTGATTATCTACATGTGTTGTCAGATAATCTTCCCTGCAAATGTGTAGGTTTATCTTCGAGAAGCAGATGAATTTCGACAGTGGAATCAGAAACACCTAATCGACGATTATGGTGTCCCTACGCTAAGTTCCCTTCTTCTCCTCATGCAAATATTCCACCTTCCGGTTATTCATTGGAAGGTTGGGATTGCACATTCAAATTTTTCCAAAGATAGTGGTTGAAGCACTTGGATCCGCTGGGATTCAGGCTAATGTGCAAGGTCTACAAGGGATAGCGATTCTCTCTATCACCTTTAGGTGTACACCCGATCATACTTATCCGGCTTCATTGTTGGCAATTCTATACAGGGTGCATTGTTAGGCGTAGTCAACCAACTTCACGTTGCCTTGATGCCAACCAGCGTCTCATATAATTGGTAGCGGGCCAGAATGCACCACCGTTGTTGATTGTGGAATGAGGGTGCAGATAGTTCAGCTATCTGCACTCAGAATGCCTATCCGAACATGGAAGGCGATCCTTGGCTAACTTCCCCAAAGCAGTTATTTCCCTCCGGCATCCACGGGAAGATTTGGATAATAATTTTATCCAGCCATTGAAGAATTCTTTTCGGATAAGAACAAATACAGTTTTGAAATATCGCTTCGTTTAATATCATATCGGTTTTAATCGAAATCGTTCAAAATCTGCATTTACGTTCAGTAACGATATAAAATAAGTATGGCAAGCGAGGGTAGGCCATATCTGCTCTACATAGATGACATCCCAACGCAAATGGAAAAGGAAAGAATAATATTCACATCTGCATATGGCACCTACCTATAGGCTGTAAAATGGGAAAGAAAATTAAAAAAATAAAAAATAAAACTTTAAAAAATATCCCCCAAAAGATTCAGTAGTGTTTATTATAATAAATGGGTCAAAGAATTAATGATTAAGCTCAAATACAGGAAATATATTAAAAACCTGTATGGGTATATGTATGTATCACTTTTTGTAAAACCTGTTGTTATATCAAAGTTGCGTCCATATCTTACAGTTTAAATATAAGGTGCACCCATCACTTTAAATCAGTGTCGTCATCACAAAAGGTAAAATACGCAATAATAAAGTAACAATTTTTCACGCAGCAGCAATACAAATATTCTACTGCTGCTGTTATAATCAAATTGAATATTGCTCTTCTCCTTTAATAATACTTGTTTTGGATTTTAAATGATTCTTTTTATTGGAGTGAAATTCAATTTCAAATCGATTACAATTCGATTTGTTTCACCATGAAAATTGTATTAATTCCATATGAGTTAACACGCAACATATCATACGCATATCGTAAATATACCCAGTAGCAGAAAGAGGAGATGAAAAATCATGATGAAATAGCATTTATTTGCATTTGGTAGTCCTTAGCTGTCTGTATTTTCCCCTACTACATTTTTGTGTGAAATGAGCCAAAAGCAGAAGCCGCATCCTCCGCTTTGTTTAAAAGACCTTTAAAAAAAACTATAAAATAAGTATAAAAGCCTTGCCATCTCGTTTTGCTTTAAATGCCTTTGTCTATTTAGTTATAACTTATGTTCTTCATTGTTACAATTATTTTCTTTGAATTTCGTTTTCACTTCTTAATAGATCTTATTGTATAAAAGTATTTCGTAATGCTCAACCATCGACGACATGCTCCATCAGTCTAATAACGAACTAGAAAAAAGTATAACAAGGAGAATCCTTTCCTTTTTGTTATATACTTGAATGAACTACGCACGAGAAAAACCGATAAAGTAGCAACAATTGAAGCGATGGTTATGTAGTCTCAAAATGAATAAAAACGAGAGATCTCCGATTTCGTAGAAGGTATTTTTTAAGCGCTTCAATAAAATGCCATGTAAATTTAAAAATAATGCCAACTTATAATAGAGTGCCTCAAAAAAGACATTTTAAGATGTATGATTTCAGTATTCTGCTACTGGTTAGATATAGTGGTACATCAACAAATTCATACACGCGCATATAAGAGCATTTGATTGCGGTTCACAACTCATTACTGCTATGAATGGTGAATTTTGAAATGAAATGTGAATAAATGAATTAATGAATAAATAAATGAATAATTGTTATAATGGGGCATCATGTTTGATAGAAATATATACAGACATGGTCTTGCCTAATCACGCCCTCCTTTGAAAAGGGTACTACAAAAGAAATATATAAAACACGGACATCATGAATTAAAACTAGCACGCTAATCTCAATTTTTATAAAAATTCGAAAATTTCACATATTATTTTTAGTAATAAAGACACATGTCTATAGCAGATTTATACAACACGGTTATTAATATTAGGTTAGGTTGGGTTATGATGGCTGCTCTCTCTATGCGAGGACACACTTAGGCCAGAAAGACCCATTGTGATACCACCGAGCTTCTCTTGCGATACTGTTGTGCGTTTTAAATTTGGACAATATTAGAAGGGATCTACTTATTTTAGCCGTTTCCGAACGGTAGAGCCCTTGTGACATCACTTTTTCATTGCAAATTATACTGCTAGAGAAATTGCCAATTACTTGCCGACAGGTATACACGGATCGATAGAATAATTTTTACGATATTAAATTTGTTATGCTTCAGCCGGGGATTAAACAGACTACCTACAGATTAGAAGGTCAACACACTAACCACTGAGCTACGGCACCCACAATATCTAAGTAGTAATATTCTCCAATAATACCGTTTAAAAGCACTCCAGTTAGTTTTTAATAAATGCTCTTTGCTCGTAGATGGCGTTAGTGAGCATATTGAGCTATCATCGCCTGTGCATCTTTGTTATATATATATATATATATATATATATATATATATATATATATATATATATATATATATATATATATATATTTATATATATATATATATATATATATATATATATATATATATATATATATATATATATATATATATTTATATATATATATATATATATATATATATATATATATATATATATAAGGTGTACAAGCTTAAATCCGCTGTTTGCTCGTAGATGGCGTTAGTGAGCATATTGAGCTATTATCGCCTGTGCATCCTTGTTTTTATGAGTTCGACACCTATTTACATCACTTAGTAATCATCATCAGTGATTTCATACAACAACATACATTTTTCCTCGTATAATCATCTCTAGTATCGTGCCAGAAAAAGATCATATGCGGGAAGCTCTATTTTTTTGCTTCAATTTGAAGAAACCTGCTGCTGAGTCGCATCGAATGCTTGTGGAGGCCTATGGTGACAGTGCGCTATCGGAAACCACTTGCAGAGACTGGTTTCATCGAATCAAAGAAGGCCATTTTGACTTGAGTGTCAAGAAGCGTGAAAATAGACCCAGAAAAGTTGAGTACTATTATTTGCAGGCTCTTTTGGATGAGGACGACACCCAATCGCAAAAAATGCTTGCCGAACAGTTCGGTGTTACTCAACAAGCCATTTCCATACGTTTACGAGCCATGGAGAAGGTTCAAAAATTTGGAAAATGGGTACCACATGAATTGAACGATAAGCATATGGAGCGACAAAAAATGCTTGCTAGACAAAAAGGAAAGTCGTGCTTTGGGTGCAAAAAGGCCTGGTTATGAACAAAGACATGAGAAGCAGATTTTTCTCCATGACAACGCCCCATCGCACACGTCAAAACTGGTCCAAAACTACTTTGACACACTCAATTGGGAGGTGCTACCTCATCCCGCTTATTCACCAGATCTGACCCCTTCTGACTATCACCTGTTTTCGTCGATGGGTCACGCGCTCGCTGAACAGCACTTCGATTCGTATGAAGACGTCGGAAAATGTTTTGACAAGTGGTTTGCATCGAAAAATGAGGAATTCTTTTGGCATGGTATACACAAATTGTCCTAGAGATAGGACAATTTTTGGCTTTCTATGAAAAAAAGTGTTTTTGAGCGAAAAACAGCGGATTTAAGCTTGTACACCTGGTATATATATATATATATATATATATATATATATATATATATATATAAATATATATATATACATATATATATATATATATATATATGTATATATATATATATATATATATATATATATATATATATATATATATATACATATATTAAAAACTAACTGGAGTGTTTTTAAATGGAATATTACTACTTCAATATTGTGGGTGCCGTAGCTCAGTGGTTAGTGTGTTGACCTTCTAATCAGGTCGTGTGTTTAATCACCGGCTGAAGCATAACAAATTTAATATCGAAAACATTGTTCGATGTATATATAAATATACATATAGGTATAAATAAAGGGTTATCCATTTCGCGGTTTCAAAAGTATAGGGCTAGGATTCGACATCTGTCAAACTGAGTTGTTAAAACAATTTCTTTCTTTTTCAGTTCAAAGTCTGACATTTGCGAAAATGGATCGCTTAACTATCGCACAACGCATTAAAATTGTAAAAACCTACTACAAAAATGGTGATTCTGCCACAGCCACATATCGTGCTTTAAGAGGAGATTATGGTTTACATAATCGTCCAATTACGCAAGCAATTGGCAAAATTGTGAAGAAATATGAAGAGACTGGATCGGTTACAGATATTGTAAGGCCTGTGCAGCATCGTTTCGCTCGTACCACCGAAAATATCGCAGCTGTAAGTGAAAGTGTTGCCGAAGACCCGAATGTGTCGATTCCTCGTCGTTCTCAGGAATTAGGACTGTCTTACGGCACATTATGGCGTATTTTACATTTGGATCTACACCTACATCCATATAAAATCCAGCTCACACAACAACTGAAGCCAGCTGACCATTCACAACGTCGTAGATACGTCGAATGGGTGCTTGAACAACAGGCGGTGGACGGCGATTTTTCGAACAAAATTTTCTTCAGCGACGAAGCACATTTCTCACTCGGTGGGTATGTTAACAAACAAAATTGTCGTATTTGGGGTTCTGAGAATCCTCAAGTAATTGAAGAGAGGCCACTACATCCACAAAAAGTCACTGCTTGCTGCGCTCTTTGGTCCGGAGGTGTGATTGGACCTTACTTCTTCGAAAACGACGATGGCACGACTGTCACCGTCAATTCGGAGCGTTATGGTCATATGATAACCGACTTTTTTTTGCCTGCTATTGAAGAATACGACTTAGAGAATATGTGGTTTCAACAAGACGGTGCCACATGCCACACAACTCGAGCGAATATGGCTTTATTGCAAGAGAAATTTTCTGGCCGCGTAATTTCTCGTCGTGGCGATATCAAGTGGCCACCAAGATCATGCGATTTGACACCGCTTGACTTTTTTTTGTGGGGCTACGCGAAAGACCGTGTTTATGCAGATAAACCTTTAACTCTTGAGCACCTAAAAACCAACATTCGTCACGTTATGGCTGAGATACCGCCCAATATGTGTCAAAAAGTGGTCGAAAATTACCTCAAAAGAATCGATGCTTACAACAATTCGCGTGGTGGTCATTTAAATGATGTAGTATTTCACACATAATGCCAACGTTCAAACTTTATAATAAAAAAGAAATATCATGATAAAAGATATTTTATATGTATTTTATTTACATTTACTTTTGAAACCGCAAAATGGATAACCCTTTATATATATATATATATATATATATATATATATATATATATATATATATATATATATGTATATATATATATATATATATATATATATGTATATATATATATATATATATATATATATATATGTATATATATATATATATATGTATATATATATATATATATATATATATGTATATATATATATATATATATATATATATATATATGTATATATATATATATATATATATATATATATATATATATATATATATATATATATTGTTAACTTTTCCTTTTGTGAACGTTTAATTTCTACTCGAATCAACGCTGTTCGTTCACTGGATTCTATTTATCATAATTGCAGCACTTATTTGGTACTAATTATATACAACAACAATTTATTTAATCAACTAACATATTTACAATCACTCTTTATTTTAACTTGCTATCTGATGTTGCCACGATCACTTGAAGGTGTAATGTTGCCTCTATCACAATCGGAATTGAATTCATTCATTTTTCAATAACTAGCCATATTTATACTCTGTTGCAACACTCCAGAATCATATTTTAACGTAATCGAGTTTCTTCTCTTTCTTTTTCGTTGGCTTATTCTGGGTATCGCTATTGCCTTTTGTTGACATTCGTTTCGATGCTACCATTGTTTGTGCTATTCACAATTAGTGATGTATAACCAACCACCGATACTCGTTACAATACATTCAATTTTGGATTTTAACAAAGAAATAATTTAGATAAAGTGCTAAACATTCAATTCTAAGAATAGTGAGAATTAAGTGGGTGTTTCTTATTTGCGATAACAGTGAGACATGCAATCAGCGTCATAAAAACTCCTGCCGCCAATACGACCTTAGGGCAACTGCACCGTCAAATCGATTCCAGCGGCATTCAATCAAACAACAAAATATTACTCTGAAAAAGTGAAAAAGTGGAACAAATATCACGCACACAAAATTTATATGCACGCTAATATACAATTTACAAAAATACGACCATACAAACAACAATACCAAAGAATGAGCACAAGAAAAAACGACAGTACATACGTGATAAATCCCAGCAACATTTAACTTGGCAACAGGTCTGCCAGCATTAACAACATACAATACGTTCACATATGTACTCTCTCTGTACCTGCAAATCTTCTATTTTTCGCCACAATAAATTCGGAATTATTGTAAGTTATACAATTTCATATTTTTTCCTATATATTAAGTTTTTCTCATACTGAAGATTAATTTAAAGTAATTTGCGGTTTGTATCTCATACACAAAACTTTCTAATTCTTCTGTGATCAATTTCCCCAATGCCGACCACAAAACCGCGTTGAATAAATTAAATAAATCGTTGAATAAATATGTGAAAAATGTTGTTTAATATAAAATTTATATTTAAATTTATTTACAAAAAAAAAAAAAGATTATTGTGATACGAAATAATATCATTTATGAAAAGTTATTTTATAGAAACATGTTCAATGAAACGGTCCTCTTCGAAAAAATATAGTGTCATTTCTGAAGTTTAACCAAACATATTGTAACGAGTATCGATGTTTGGTTATTCATCACTAATTGTGAATAACACGAATAATGGTAGCATTAAAACGAATGTCAACAGAAAGAAATAGGCGATAACCAGAACAAGCCAACGAATAAGAAAGAGAAGAAACTCGATTACGAAAAATAAGATTCTGGAGTGTTGCCGCAGAGTATAAATAAGGCTAGTTATTGACAAATGAATGAATTAAATTGATTCCGAAAGTGATAGAGTCAACATAACACCATCAAGTGATCGAGGCAAGTTAAAGCAAGAGCAAGTTAAATTGAAGAGTGATTGTAAATATGTTAGTTGATTAAATCGAGTTGATTAAATAAATTGTTGATGTATATAATTAGTACAAAATAAATGTTGCAATTATTATTGACAGGAACCAGTGATCGAACAGGTTTGATTCGATTAAACGCTCATAAAATAAGAATGTAGCAATTGGTGTAAGAAGTGGGATTCTGTTAAGATGGTGAAAACTGACCAACTAAAAGTGGACCAGCTGTAGAAGCTGTTTTGGTAGAGATGAATCTATCATCATCAGGTGCAGAAGCGGAACTGCTGGTGAAGATAAGGCAACTCACGGAGGCTTGGGGTATTAATGTAGAAGAGCATGAGTTCTTTGAGAAAGCCGATACATGCAGTTATGCACGGTTAGGAAGAGAGCGAAATAAAATCAAGTGATCAACTGACGAAATTCATGAAAATCATGATGCAACAACAACAGAAACTGCAAGGAATAAATTTGAAGCTCCAAGAAACATTAAGTGAAATCTCAACTCATCAAGAAAACATTATGGAAGAATTCCAGAAAACAATTGACTCCAAGCTTCAAAAAGATTCGGCTGAATTGCGTACGGTAATTCAAGAAGGTCTATCTCGTCAAGAAAACGTCATCGAAGAATTTCAAAGACAATTAATTACGAACTTCAAGAAAGTTCTATTAATGAGAAAGTTGCAGAACTAAAGGAACATATAGATGAAATTTCTGGTGCCATTAATTAAAAATTTACGGATCTGAAGGAATGTGTAGATGACCTGGAAGATAAGTTCGAGAAATTAGAACACGAACTCAATCAAGTTCAAATGAACGGAACATATACATCAATGATTAGAGAATCAAGTACAAACTCAAGCACCAACAATTGATGGAACCGCGCCATTCAATATCTTTAAGCTTCAGCTCGAAACAGCTTTAAAGAATCAATTCGACGATAGTGACAAGACCGCTACTTTAATAGTGACATTAAAGGGGAATGCGTCAGAAGTCTTGCAGATGGTTCCAGAGACAGATCGTGGTAGCCATCAATCACTGTTGGTCGCACTCCAATGCAAATATTAATATAAGAGTAAATTGCATCGAGTGGAATTAAGGTCGCGAGTGCAACGGAGTAATGAGAGCCTAAAAAAATTCGCTTCCGATATTGAGCGCTTATGTCATCTTGCGTTCTCCGGTAATTCGGAAGAATTTAAAATGAAAATATGAAATGAAATGAAAACCGTTTGGAACCATTTAAAAAAGGCTGGATACCAAAAGAAGCACGATGTA
The DNA here is from genome assembly GCA_963854835.1 of Megamerina dolium. Lineage (NCBI taxonomy): Eukaryota > Metazoa > Arthropoda > Insecta > Diptera > Megamerinidae > Megamerina > Megamerina dolium. The sequence continues at coordinate 56,907,619 of OY978530.1, forward strand.
TGGGTGCCATAAAGCAGGATGAAGTGCACCGTATGGCAGATCTACGATTAGATTAGAAATGAAGCCTCACACCTCTCATCCTGAATCTCCCTCTCACCTACACGTGGTGGCACTGTTAACCCTGATTGGAGATTGGGTACCCAACCCCAGTGGAAAAGAAGGGAACAGACGAAAAGGGTGATCCCCTAAGCCGGGATAGCACGTGTCCATCGGCTTGATGTTTGCAGTTAGGGGTTAACATACTGTATTTTAGCGTTGCACCTCACTGATACCTGCCCGCCTCAGTGAGTAACCGTGGGCTTATCGTGTTATTCGGGGCTATGACACGACGGACCTTCCTTTCCCCCACACTCGTGGGATTAAATATGGACACACCAAATTTAAAAAAAATTAATAAACTAGCAGGTTCACAGACTGCTTCTCAACTGGCGGATCAGGTGGAACGTAATGTTCTCAACACTGAACGACAAGTTCTAACTCCTAAACGGAGAGGAACTCTGAACCTACGCCACGGACGGTAACTGGACCTGAGAAACGGAAGGAAAGTAGAGGAACTGTGGCTGCTGAGGGTGCTTCGACATCCAAGGCCGCAATTACGCATCCCTCTATAAGTACTGGACAGAATAGGCAGCTTCCCGCTTTTGGCGCTGCAAGAAAGGCAACTGGTCTGAGTGGGGCAGGTACCAAATGGTATCTGCGCTATCTCAATGAGGGCTTAACGCCCGAAGAAGCCAAACAGAAAGTGCTCAATCGCCCTAAGAGCATATCTGTCACAAGGAAGAGGGGAGCCACAGAAATCAGCCCAACTGATGGCAATGCTGCCAAGAGAAACAGGGCTTTTGACACTGCACCGGGGGTTGCGAAAAGAAATTTGCCACGACCTGCTCCGAGACCAGAGGAGACAACCAGGAAAGCGGGTGTTAGCTACGCCAATGTCACCAAAGGCGTTAGACTGGCTATAATCCCGAAATCTTATCCGGAGGTCATCCTTTCGCGCGAGGAGCAGGGGCAACTCGAAAATCTTCTGATAGAGGAGATGTTCAAGGGTTCTGAAACCGAACTTGAATTTGATGGCATCCACTTTCGACCAGGCTTCATCTTGGTTGATTGTTCCACCGTAGCGGCTGCTGAATGGGTGAAAGTAACGATACCAAGCCTATCTGGGTGGAAGGGGACCGAGCTCACGACGTGCACTGGAGATGCTATCCCTGGTGTACATCTGATGACGGTATACCTTCCTCGAGCAGCGGGTACCGACGACAAGAAACTCCTTGATTTGATGGTAACTTAGAACAAAGCGCTGAGCACCAATCTCTGGAGAATCTTTAGCAGCAAAGACGAGAAGAACGGGAAGCTGTTAACGATCGGTATCGATGACCGATCGCTTGAAGCGATTAAAGCCAAAGACTGCAGGGTGGCCTACAGATTTGGCAAGAACCCAGTTCATCTGCACAAGGGACGTGCACTAGGAAATCCTCCAGACGCAGAGGCCACAACTGAGCAAAACTCAGCCGAAGCTGAGGAGATCCTAAAATAAGTGGCAAGTGAAGTGGTTAGGAGCGAGATGCCTGCAGCCGAAGTCAGCGTTCTTGCTGTCGAAAGCGAAGACATCAACGCTATAAACCTAACAGCGCTAAGACTGACCGAAGTAGATTCCGACAGAGTACTCCTGGCAGACATCGATGATGTACTGGCGGAGAGCGATGCGAAGAAGAGAACTGCACACCAGTAACAAGAAGATGGCCAGCATTAGAGTTGCTCAAATCAATCTCCACCATGCGAGAGCCGCCTCGGCAGTCATCGCTAGAGCAATACTCAGGTCCAACCTGAGCATAGTGCTGGCCCAGGAACCTTGGGTATTCAGGGGCCAAATCAGAGGTTTGGCTGCATCCAATACGCAGGTAATATGGGACATTAGGTGTGTAAACCCAAGAGCTTGCATAGTACTAACAAAAAATATGAAATACTTGTGTCTTCCAGAGTTCCTTTCTAGAGATCTTGTAGCGGTGCAAATCCCGGACAACATCAACGGGTGTACACGTGAAGTAATATTCGCATCACGGTACCTACCGGGGGAAGATGCTTGGGCCCCACCTGAGCTGATCTACAAACTGGTTGAGTACAGCGAAAGGAAGAAGCCACCTCTAATACTTGGATGTGATGCCAATGCGCATAACGAGGCATGGGGGAGCACGGATACCAACAAGCGTGAAGAATACCTTCTTGAATTTATCATTAGTAATAAATTAGAAATTTTAAATGTGGGAGATACACCAACTTTCGTAACTAGCGTACGAAAAAAAGTTCTGGATTTAACCTTAGGAAACACCTGGGGCTTTAGTCTTGTTAGGAATTGGGTAGTATCCAACGAATCATCAATATCTGACCACAGCATACTGAGATTTGACATAGAGGGGGAGCAATTAACGCAAAGAATTGTAAGGAATCCGAGAAAAACAAACTGGGAAAAATACTTAAATAATCTGAATGCAAACCTAAGACAACTATCATTAGGCGATTGCATCAGAAATGAAATACAACTAGAAACTAGTAGAAAATTTCAATAAGATTATTATCAACTCATATGAGGACAGTTATCCAATAAGCAAGGTGAGCTCAACCAAGGATGTACCTTGGTGGAACAATGATCTAATGAAAATAAGAACGGAGGTTCGAAGGTTATCAAATAGATCAAAAATTACCGGGGATTGGACCGAATACAGAAGAACTCTAACACTCTATAATAAAGAGATTAGGGAAGCAAAACGCAAAAGTTTCAGAAACTTCTGCGAAAGCATTGAGCACGCCACTGAGGTGTCAAAACTCTACAAAGTGTTAGCCAAAGGCAGTAGTATATCATCCACCAACCTTAAAAAAGGAGATGGTTCCTTCACGGAAAACGAAGAAGAAAGAGTAAAACTACTTCTTGACACACACTTCCCAGGATCTTCCACACTCGTGGCAGCAGGGACAGACGATGCTGAAAACTTGGGAAGAATAAGCAGGAATGAATGGCAAGCAAGTGAAATTTGCACCGAACCTCGAATCAGATGGGCAATTAACACCTTTAAACCATTGAAATCACCTGGAGTAGACGGAATCTTTCCTGCCCTACTTCAGAAAGGTATAGAGCAGCTGTTAAGTCCATTGACGAGAATAGCTAGAAGCAGTATAGCGCTAGGTTACATACCTAGGATATAGAGAAGGGCAAAGGTGGTATTTTTGCAGAAGGTGGGTAAGAAGGACCCGCTTCACCCTAAATCTTTCAGGCCAATCTGCCTAACATCCTTTGTTCTAAAAACTTTGGAAAAAGTTGTGGATAACTACATCCGGACCACAGTTTTAGTGAGAAATCCGCTACACTCTTGTCAGCATGCTTATAGAGCAGGGCACTCCACCGAAACTGTTCTACATCAACTGACGAGCTTACTGCAGGACAGTCTAGAAAAGAAGGAAACTGCGATATGCGCCTTTCTAGACATAGAAGGTGCCTTCGACAATACTTCACATGATTCTATCAGAAGAGCTCTTACAAGAAGAGGAGTTAATAATACTCTAGCTTCTTGGATGAGTAATATGCTTCTTACCAGGAAGGTTGAAATACCAAGTGGTACAGGAAGTATAATTGCAAACACCACAAGGGGCTGCCCACAAGGAGGTGTGCTATCACCACTTATGTGGAGTATAGTAGTAGACGAGCTATTGGAAAAATTGGAAACCAGTGGTTTGTCATTTCAAGGCTATGCGGATGACATAGTCATCATCTGTAGAGGTAAATTTGAGGACACTCTATGTGACAGAATACAGCTAGGACTCAAACTAACGAAGGGCTGGTGCGCCACGGTTGAGCTGAACATCAATCCAGCAAAAACAACGATTGTACCATTCACACGGAAGTATAAACTTACGAATCTTAAGTCTATCTGTTTAGACGGTGTAGAGATAGAACTTCAGAAAGTAGTAAAATTTTTGGGTACCCACTTAGACCTGAAGTTATTGTGGAAAACCCACATTGAGTAGATAAAACAGAAAGGTATCAAAACTTTCATGACGTGTAGAACTACTGCGGGTAAAAGTTGGAGATATCAATGGAGATACTCTTGGATCTTACTCCCCTTCATATTTACATCCAGTCGCAAGCGAGGAGGGCGATTTTGAGGGTAGCTGGAAACAACGTCAGCACAGGTAGTTATTTCAACCGAAGGAAGATAGAACTTCTCGCTGAGCAACTTCCTGAAATCTCGATGCCAAGGGACTCGATACTCCCAACGTTCAGCTTTAGGAAACATTTTAAAACTGAGCTTAGTAACAAAAAACATTGGGAAGGTATATCGGAAATATACAAGGTAAACCAGTACGTGATAACATAGTACACCGACGCACATGTATTCGGACCAGGGAAAAGATACTCTGAACCATTAGGTAAGTACACCTCTATCTTTCAAGTGGAAGTGTACGCGATAGATAGCTGTGCGCACTTTAATCTTGAACGGAATTACCGGAACCGCAGAAAAGCAATACTGAGTGACACCCAGGCAGCTATTTAAGCACTCAAATCTCACCAGGTTACGTCAAAACTGGTGATGGAGTGGATTGAAAAACTAAACATCCTGGGCCAACTCAATCAGGTGTGGATTCTATGGGTTCCATGGCATATAGGGTTCAATGGAAACGAAATGGCAGATAAGCTTGCCAGGAAAGGAGCATCAACTCTATTTGTAGGGCCTGAACCATTTTGTGGATTAGGATCGGGTAACATCTCCAGTATCATCTGGGAAGAAGAGGATAGACAAAGAGTCTTATACTGGGAAAAATTACCGGGGCTAACACACTAACAACCTAAAACGCTACGAGGACTGTATGAATCTAATGAAAAATATCTTGCGAATCATTACGGGATTATTAACAGGGCACTGTTAGCTGAATTATGACCTAACAAAACTGGGAATTTTCTCTGATGCTCTCTGCAGGTTCTGCAAGGAAGAGGACGAGACCGCACAACATGTGATAGAAACTTATTCCGCATTGATGCACAAGAGAAGGAAATACCTGGGAGATTTCATCATACCCGAGGATGAACTTAGACTCTGTGAAGTAGGACCAACACTAGAATTCATCGAGGGAACTGGGCTAAGAGACATACTCTAGTTTTGCGAAGTGGGCACTATAGATCTTATATGTCGCTGTGCAACATCCCCCAACGATAATAATAATAATAATAATAAAAAACCTCGCTTTAAAAAATTTTTTTTTAATTAATCGATAAATGATTATTATTGTACCAGATGAGAACATTATTTAGATGAGACTACAAAGCAGTAGGATCTAAAGTCATCCGCATAAAAGAGATAATTAGATGCAACGAAACGGGAGCTAATATCATTTATGAAAACACCGAGTAGGAGAAGCCCTAGAATACTACCTTGCGGAACACCTGAAGACGCAATGAAGGAATAAGATCTTACGTTTTCAATCACAATAAAAGAGAGGCTATAAAAAAGATATGATGGTTAACATCTAAGAAATGTTAAATATTTTTTTTATTACACCAATATGGTGATTAAGCATATTTTATAACGTGATGAAATCCAAGTAATCTTAAATCAACATTAAAGGCTACACATCATAGTTAATATATAGGACTTAGATATTTAATAGCAGAGAAAGGCACCAGTGCCCGGTGTCCGAAACCATATCTGCTCTCTGGTCGGCTCAGGAAATGGGAACGCGAGGATCCGGAGGAGAGGGGAACCTTGCGAAGCATGAAAGGTGGTAAGGTCCGAAGGGGCCAGTCTGGGAAATAATGTCCCATGCTCCACCTCGAATACAAACTGGCAATTGCAGGCAGCTAAAATGTCTCCAAATAAATCTCAACCAGGCAATAGCAGCCTCATATTGACTCAGTGCCATGGTGGAGCAAAATTGTCTGGACTTTGTGGCCATCCAAGAACCATGGGCCGCAAATGGACAAATAAATGGTCTGCAGACAAAAACATGTAAGTTGATCTACGACGTAAATCTGACCGACCCAAGGCAGCGTTACTCATCAACAAAAATATTAAATTTCTTACAATTTCAGAGCTCTTACAACGTGATCTGGTGGCGGTACAGGCAGAAGTGTCCAGTGCCAGAGGACGAAGAACAATTGTACTGGCCTACATGTAGCTTTCTGGTGACGATGCAGAGGAGACGGTATCCCAGGTGCTTCAGCAGCTCATGACTTACTGCCTAACTCGGAATCTTCAATGGGTGATGTGTTGCGACGCAAATGCACATCATATGGCATGGGGAAGCGCAGACACGAAACACTCGAGGTGGGTCACTTTTTCATTTCATTACCACTAACAACATTGTGGTGTTAAATAGGGGAATGAACCAACTTTTATAAATGCAATCAGAGGGGAGGTGCTAGATTCCACTCTAACCAGTGCATTTATATCTAATAACATTTCTAACTAGAGAGTGTTAGATGAAGTCTACTTGTCGGATCATCGTTATATACGCTTTGACCTAAAAGGGGAAGTTGAGACATCTTCGAAGTTAGGAATGCTAGGAATACCAATTGGTATAACTTCTACTTAGAGCAAAATTTAGGGTGCCCAAGTGAGCAAATGAACAATTCTCAAGAACTGGACCTCGAGGTCAGGAAACTTGAAAAAACAATAACTGAAGCTTTCGAAAAGAGCTGCAACTTGGTGGTGAAGAAACGTTTTAGGAACGTCCCTTGGTGGAGCAAGGAACTTAACAAGTTACGCAAGAAAGCACGTCAGCTTTTCAATAGTGCCTTAACGGCCTTCAAAAACAAACTGAGAGAATCTAAGATAGATTCATGGAAAAGGCAGGCGGAAATTATACGGGTAGTCTGAAAGAAACGGGACAGTTACTGCTGGACACCCACTTTCCAGGCTGTGCCACCTGTGATGAAGACAGTGAAAACATCGAGGATATCAGTTTCTTGATGGCTACACGTAGGTCACTATCACTGGCTCGTAAAATTTTTACCGTCAATAAAACTAAATGGGCAATCTCCACATTCAATCCATTTAAATCTCCTGGTGTTGATGATATTAAACCTTGCCTTCTCGGGCAAGGGACTAATGTATTACCTCAAATTCTAACCAAAATTTTCAGGATAAGCCTGGAATTAGGTGCAGTGCCTAAATCATGGACAAAAGCTAGGGTCGCTTTCATCCCGAAAGCAGAGAAAAGGGCGGATCACACGCCCAAATTCTTTCGGCCCATATGCCTAACATCCTTCTTGCTAAAAGCAATGGAAAAAATTATAGATCAGTACATCAGAGAAGTTTATCTTAAAGATACACCACTCTATACTGAACAATATGCTTACCAGTCAGGCAAGTCAACTGAGACTGCAATACATTGCCTAACGAGTAAAATCGAACAGACATGAGAGGGTAAAGAAATAGCTCTTTGTACATCGGTTGACATTACAGGAGCTTTTGATAATGCTACTTTCAGGTCTATTGAGGAAGGTATGGTCAGGAAGCAAATTCATAGACTGATCATAACATGGGTTCTCAATATGCTGAAAAACAGGACATTAATTTACGAATGGATATGCTCTCCTTGAGGACAGGGTTGTTTTATCGCCGCTCCTATGGTTATTGGTCATTGACGAGCTTTTACAAACTCTCGATGATCTCGGATACGAAGTTCAGGGCTTTGCAGATGACTTAATAATTATGGTTAGAGGCAACTTTGACTCTACCAAAAATGAGCGGATGCAACTATCTCATGACATCACACAAGACTGGTGTCAAGAGAAAGAACTTTCGATAAACCCTAGCAAAACGACGTTAGTACCCTTCACGAAGAGGAGGAAGTTGAACTTAGGGATCTTGAAGTTAGGTGAAACAGAACTAACACTCTCTGAGGAGATGAAATATTTGGGAGTAATGCTGGATAAAACTCTTACTTGGAACAACCATTTATCATACATCACGAACAAAGCCCTGAGGGCTACCTTCGCTTGCCAAAGGCTGTATGGTAAAACATGGGGACTACGACCTAAAATGATGGCGTGGTCTTACAAAACTGTAATAGTACCAATGATCACCTGTGCCTCTCTGGCATGGTGGCCAGATTCATCGAATAGCCTGTTTGAACGTAACGGGAGCGATGAGAACTAGTCCCACAGTAGCTTTAGGAATAATCACAGGTCTCAATCCTCTACACCCTGTGGTTAAGAGGACAGCAGCCAGTGCAGCCATAAGGTTTTCGAACTCTATTCACCTGAAAGAAATTAACCTAAAAGGGCACATTAAGATTCTAGACGTAGTCTGGAATTCACCGGGCCTCACGGTCTTTGACAGGATGGATAATAAATTTATATTCTCCAAACTCTTCGAAGTGATCATTCATGATCGCTCAGCGTGGAGAAACAGCGAAATATCTCTTGATCAGGACTCACAGCTATGGTCCACTGATGGGTCCAAAATGGAAGACGGCAGTGCTGGAGCGGGAATTGTAGGGCCAAATTTCCGGAAGGCAATTGCAAAGGGAGAAATAGCTTCTATTTTTCAGGCGGAGGTCTACGCCTTAGAGCTATCTGTCAGTGAATGCCTACATAGGGGCACTCGAGGAATCAACATATGCATTCTATCGGACAGTCAGGCAGCTCTAAAATCACTAATGAATTTCTCGTTCCAATCTAAGTTGGTTTGGGAATGCTTTGAACTCCTCAATACCCTAGCAAAGAGGAACTCTGTGACCCTAATATGGGTACCGGGACACGTGGGGCATGCAAGAAATGAAATGGCAGATTTACTGGCTAAATAGGGCGCAGACACTCCTTTCATAGGCCCAGAACCCTTCTGCGGGGTAACAGTAGTTTCATGAACAACTGAATATGTGAAAAGGAAAAAAGTAGTCTAACCGATTACTGGAGAGCCCAAACAGGCATGCGCCAGTCGAAAAGATTCATTGACCCTGAACATATTAAGGTAGATACTATCTTGAACCTCAGCAGAAAAGACATCAAACTGTACACTGAACTACTAACAGGTCATTGTAAACTTAATTATCACATGATGAAAATGGGTGTGGTAAACAACGATCTCTGTCGACTCTGCCTTGAAGAGCAGGAAACAACAGAACACGTTCTTTGCAATTGCCCAGCTGTGGCTAGACGCATACTAAACTACCTAGGCAACGGATTCATAGTCCCCAGGGACCTAGTTAAAATCAATCCCACAGCAGTGACAAGATTTATAAATAGTCTTGAGATCTGCTAGTTAGGGAATAGGCTGTACAAAAGATCTTCAGGTCGCGGTGCTTCATAGCCTTAATAATAATAATAATAATAATAATAATAATAATAAATATCTAATTAAAATTTTTACTTAAACTAAGTCTTTCAGGTTATCTATTAATTATTTTTGTTGGTCTCCTGCGATTCAATCGTCGCGGATATAGGCATTCTGCGATGGGAATCTCTGTCATTTCCGGATTTGTAAATGCGATGAGACGATGCATATGCTTGACACTGCGTTCTTGTATGGATTCTTCAATGGTCTATATATTTAAATATCGGCGTTGATAATGGTTCGTAGATTTCGATTATTTTGATGATGCTTTTGCTGGCAGTGCACCATATTGCAATACCGTGTTTCCATATGGGTATGATTTGTATAGTAAAAGTTGCTGGAAACGGACAGCTTATATTGTCTAACTAGTAGCCAATATAGTTCTCTGAAGCGACTATTTATTTCTTGCCTTTTTAGAAGTATATGCACTTTCCATAGAAGCTTTGCGTCGATCGTTATGACAAGGTATTTAGCCATTGTGTCAATTTTAACAAGTTCATTCTTGATGTATATATTATGAAGACTGTGTCTTCTATTTGTGTAAATGACTTGAACCTTTCTATCTTTATTGATTTCAATACCCCATTTCTTAAACCGTGTTAGCGTGGTGTCACTATTACTATGTTGTGATGTAAAGTTAGCAGGACAATGTCATCGGCAAATATCGCTAACATGTTGTCATCTAATAGTGGAGCAGGTATGTCTGCTCTATATAAAAAATATAATAGTGGTCACAGGAAACAGCTCTGAGGAACTTCAGCTTCCATTTTTTAAATTTCGGAACATTCGTCCTGTTGTTTTCATAGAAATATCTGTCGCTGATGAAGCTAAGTAAGCTGGTAGAACCTATATGGTAGTTGGTATTTTAATTTATAGAATAAAAATAAGATAAAAATAAAATAAGAATTTGTGTCATACACTTTGGAAAGCCTTCTCAACGTCAAGGTATATTGCCACACAAATGTTTTTTTCTTTTTTGTCAATATCAGTTAAGATCTTATTTATAACTCTATATACTTGTTGAATCATTGAATTATTACGTCTAAAGCCAAACTGGTATTTAAGTATTCAGGCATGTGATAGAAATAGCAAGCGTAACCGATTTGGCCTGTGATATATTTCGTTTTCACTTTCGAATTTGAAATCGTACGATTTGCTCTGTGATGAAATTTGGTTTTTACGATTTTACTACGAAATGAATTCGTTGATATTTCTTTAAACGATTTCAAGACAAATTGTGTGCGAACATTAAATTTTTTAATTGGAAATTCGATTAATGAAAATGCTTTAGGCAAATATTTAATTTTGGTTATAATAATTGATTATATTCAGGTAAGGTCAGATTGGAAGATGTGTATACGGAAGAAACTGGCTCGGAACAAGATAGAAAAAAGAGCAACCGGAGATACTGCGTATAACCAGTACATCCTAACATCAACCGAGGAGAGCATTGTTGTTATTTGTGGACTACATGCAAGTGTGGGCAGCATTCAAAACGATAAATGTTTGATGATGGCGTCAACGTTGAGTCCGAGGAAGAAAATTCTGAAAATACACCTCTAAATTTACCCAGTTCTAGTATATATATATAAATCCTATAGTTCCAAGGAGGAACAAAGGGCCACAACAAATTTTCTCCATTCAGATCTGTCTTGTGCCAGCCTCTTAACTTCGCTCCAACTAAGGTTCACAGCGCGGGTTTCCGACTCCAGCAGTCTTCTCCAAGTATTCGCCGGCTTTCCTCGTCTTCGGGTGCCTTGTGGGTTCCAATCCATGGCGTCTCTTGTTAGGCCAAAAAATTTTCAGAATCTTGCGTAAACAGCGGTTTATGAAGACTCGCAGTGCATTTACACCCGCCACTGATGTGTTCCACGTCTCGCAACCATACAGCAAAGATGGATTACATTTGTTATATATTCTTACTTAATTCGATCTTTATTTATTTATGCAAGTAAACCACGTTTTAGTACTACTGCATGACATGCACCTATGTCTGATGAGTACACTGATGAGTAGTGCCGTTTGCTTCGATGCGTGACAGGCAAGTCTTCCATTACATATCTGTCGTTGCCTAACACCTTTGTGATTTTGAATGGCCCCTTGTATTTTGGCTCCAGCTTCCGCGATCCACCAGAACTTGTAGCCTCATTTTCAACTAGAATTAGGTCATCGACGTCGAACTTCGAAGGTCTCGCATGTTTAGAGTCGAAATATTGCTTACTCTTTTCTCGTTCCGTATTTATGTTGTTTGCTGCTTTTTCTCGTTGATGACTCAAGTTTCGTAGTTCGTTTTGGTGATCTCTACATTCGTCAATGCTAGTTAACGCCAGAATAATCTTATTTTGAAGACTATCTCGTGGTGTATATCCGAGCAATAGCTCGTTCGGCGAACATCCGGTCGTTTTATTCTTCATCGCGTTTATCGTTAATTGTATCTTTCGTAGATTTACATCCCATTGTCTGTCGGATGTCGTTGACGGAAGTAACATTGACAAGATGGTTCAGTTCGATCGTTCCACCTGTCCGTTGGCACGTGGTGTGCGTACTGCATTTTGTATGTGCTTAATGTCGTTGGCTGCACAATAAGATTGGAACTCCTTAGAGGTGAATGCCGTTCCCCTGTCGGTAATAATGCGTTCAGGTGTTCCCATATACCCCGTAACTTCTTGTAAAACGTTGATAACATGTCTTGTTGCTGTACTTTTAACGGCACGTATGACGTGGTATTTGGTGAAAGCGTCGACTAACACAAGCACATGCTCGTTTTGTTTGGTACTTCGTGGAAAAGGCCCGACATGATCTAAATGTATCGTTTTGAATGGTATTGGAGGTATATTACTGTAATGGTACTCAGCTTCATTCCTTCCAGTTCGTTGCTTGTTGTATGCGCACTCAACAAACGCCTTGATATACGCCTTTACGAAATTGTGCATTCGTGGAAACCATACGTGACCTTGTAGTTTCTCTATCGTTAGGTCTATACTGAGATGCCCTGATCCGTCGTGACTATCGAAGACTACTTTCCATCTTACGGCTCTTGGTACTACCCACAATAGTTTTTCCTTTACCTTACGGAATAAACAGCCACGTTGAATTACGTATCTGTCGTCATTTGATTTTCCTCTTGCAATTATATCATTTATGATTTTCTCCAGTTTTTCATCTTGAAGCTGCATGGTGAACAGCCAATGGGTGTTTTCTAGTTGTACCTTCCCTATAAGTAGAGACGCTGCTTCCAGTTCCTTTGGGTCTTCATTGGGTGCTCTGCTTAACGCGTCGACGTGTGGCATACGTTGTCCGCTACCATGCTCGATTTCGATATCGAATTCTTGGATTCGTAACCACCACCTAGCAATTCGTGGTATTAGTTCTCGTTTTTCCATTGTCGTTCGTAGTGCACTGCAATCGGTTATAAGTTTTATTTTCTTGCCACATATGTAATAGCGGAATCTTTCTAATGTTTCCACAGCTGCTAGAGCTTCCAATTCGTAACTGTGGAAGTTCCTTTCGTTGTTACTGGTTGCTCGGCTATAGTACGCTATAGGTTTTAGTCCGTCTTTGTCTTGTTGCCTCAGTACCCCTGCTAAACCGGTGGCACTTGCATCTGAGTGTACTTCGTGTTCTGCTTCTGGACGGTATGCAGTCATTACAGGTTTTGAGGCTAATATACGTTTAAGCTTATGAAAAGCTTCTTGCTGTTCTACTCACCACACGAACTCTTGTTCTTTTCTTAACAATCTTCGGATTGGTTCCGAAATGATGGCATAACCCGGAACAAATTTTCGGAAATAACCGCTCAAACCCAAAAATCTTCTCACCTCTGTCAACGTTTTTGGTGAAATGAAGTTGTTAATTGCAGATACCTTCACTGTCCCCGGAGTGATACCATCGGGTTGCAGCTGATGTCCCAGAAACTCCACATGTTGCTTTATAAATTGGCATTTATTTAAATTCAGTGTTAAATTTGCCTTGCGTAGTACTTCGAAAATTCTCCTGAGTTTAATTAACATTTCATCGATGTTGCAACTTCCAACAAGGATATCGTCCATGTAATGTATCATGTCACCCGGTTGCGTCATATTCTTAATTTTAGCCATCAAACGTTGGAATACTATTGGTGCATTCGTTAAGCCAAATGGCATTCTTGTGAATTCATATACCTCCTCGGTGGTTACAAAAGTAGTATACTTACGGCTTTCGGGTGCCATCGGAACTTGGTAATAGCCGCTGTTTAGGTCCAGCGCAGTGTAAAACGTAAAGCGCTTAGCCTCTTGTAAACTTTCTTCAATGTTAGGCATTGGATAAATTTCTTTCTTAGTATGTTTGTTGATACGTCGGTAATCGATTACCAATCTATCGTTTCCATTTTTCTTTTTCACAAGAACTACCGGACTTGCATATTCCGATGTAGATTCTGTTACGATTTCGTTTTCTATTAACTCGCGAACCATGTTGTTTACAATTTGTTTTTTTGGTTCGGGTATTCTATATGGTCGTTGTACTATGGGTACATCCGTATCCAAATGGTTATGCATGTTAACTAAGTCAGTTTTCCCAATTTCGCTGATGTTTTTAGCGAACACGTCTTTATATTCGTTAATTAGGTTTAATAACGCATCCACACTTCTTTTATTATTAATTTCAGTTTTAATTTCATTCGTTTCGATATTTCGTCTTTTACACTCCCTGATTTTGATTGAATTTTCACCGTTTTCGTCGACATTGTGGGTGTTGGTAACTTCCTTACGAATTATTATTTTGCCGCCACCGATTATCGTGCACAGATTTTTATGCTGTAGAATGTCTTGTCTCATTAACACGTCTGTTGTTAGTACATCATCATCGACAATAAGAAGATGAACTTCAATTTCCACATCTTCAATATTCATGGTTGTTACTATTTTCTCCGTTATATTTCGTTCACCTCGACATATGCCACATATTTTAATACGGCAGTCCTTAAGTCAATTAGCGCGCACATTTCAATTCCACCGATTATGACCGTTTTTATAAAGCTCTTTTCCGTATACTCGACTCTTTTTACTTTTACTGATGCACAATCGACCGGTTCACCTTTTGGGTGCACTTTTTTACTATTTTTGCATCATTGTCTACGTTGTGGTTTGGGGCATTGCGTTGAAATATGGCCAAACCCAGCACAATTATAACATTTTATTCTTGACCGTTTTTCCGTATTCACATTGTTGTTGCTTTTATTACTGATCACACTCGGTTTGTTCATTTGTCGTGTTGCCGTTGAATTGTGCAAATATTCATCAAAACTAGTACGCATTTCCTTCATTGTGCGATATTGGAATGGTGCTGTTGCTGTTTGTAAATCTCTTTGGTTCAATCCATTACGTGTGTGCTTCATTATTGCTTTTTCACTAAGATTATAGCTTCGTCCAAGGGTGGACATTCGAAAACAGTAGTCAATTACTGATTCATCACGTCTTCGAGATGTATGCATCATTTTCGTGTGCACTTCGGCTTCATCGTACGTACGACCGAATTCTTCTAATAATTGCCGTGAGAGATCTTCCCAACTAACGCACGTGCCCGATAATGTGTCATACCATAACCGTGCAGCACTCTTCATACGACTGAATACAGCAAGCATTAAGCACTTTTCGTTCCACTGATACGCGTTTTTTGCACTATTCAATAAATTGTTCCGCACTTAACGAAGTGTCTTTTGTTGGATCAAATTCAGGCAACGTTTCAGCTATTTCTTTAACAGAATACGATTCACGAATTACTGATCTATCCGTATTCAACGATTCACTATTCTCATTAATAACAGGTGTTGACGATGGCACTTGCGCACTCTGCGATTGTTGTATTAGCGTCATCATATTTTCCATCATATCACGCAAATTATTTATTTGATTTTGCACCGACATCGTACTGTTTTCGAGTTCAATTTCGTCACTTCCTAATGCTAATGCTTCAGTTAATCTCTCTATGAGATCTTTCTTATAACCGGTTGTTGGAAGTCCTTTTTCGGACAATATTTCCTTTAACTTTTCAATTTTTAATTCGTTTATCTTCACCATTTTTCACTTATTAAACTTCTTTTGTTTTGATTTCGTTTTTCGTTTTAGTATGTTTCTAGCTAAAAAAAAATGTTTCTAGTTATATATATATATATATATATATATATATATATATATATATATATATATATATATATATATATATATATATATATATATATATATATATATATATAATTTATAAACTTCTATTCCGTTTTGCACGTTCTAATATTGTTGTATCGTTATTTATTTTATTCTATTATACCCGACTGAACATTCGCAACGTTTTGTTAATTTTCTGATTTTATTCGTTTCACCACATTTTGTTTTAAACTTTTCCCTCGTTTTGTTTTGCTTTCGTTTTCGTTTCAAACATTCGTCGATTTTGTGATTTTATTCCTTTCACCACATTTTGTTTTATTGAACATTATGCACGTTTACCCAAAATGATTTTTCGTTTTTGTACGTTCTCACATGTGTGTATCAATTCGTTACTATTACGTTTGTTTAACACTGTTGACGTTTTGTTGTATTTAGTTTTGTACGTTCACGCAGATTTTATAGTTTCTTTCGTTATTTTAACTCGTTACTAAATATTTCTTTATGTTCACGCAGATTTGATCGTTTCTTTCGTTATTTAACTCGTTGCTATTTCATTATGTTCACGCTGATTTTATCGTTTCTTTCGTTATTTTAACTCGTTGCTATCTCGACATTTTGAAATTTTTCGTTACGAAATATTTTCGTCGAATTCACTTGGAGCGTTAGATAACGGGACACGGGTGCTCCGCTGATCGAATGAGTTCTTTATCTCACTTCTGAATTGTTATATATACTTACTTAATTCGATCTTTATTTATTTACGCAAGTAAACCACGTTTTAGTACTACTGGATGACATGCACCCGTTTATTATAATTTAAGATAATTATGATGGCACGAATAGATGGTATATCTCTCGTCCGAGGTAATGTAGCGTCTCTTCTCGTCGTTTTTCGTCAGTCAGTGTTGTCTATTTGTAATCATTCTTTCAGTGTTGCCAACACATTGGAGTTAAATATTTTCAATTTTGTGCGCCGCGACATGTGTGATACATTCCAGATTGGACGTAGAGTGCCGAATGCTACCATTGTTTTTTTGATGCGATTTTTGATGTCTTCTCTCGAACCAACCGACGTCGAGATGATACTACCCAGAAAGCAAAAAGAATGTACCACCTCCAGCTGGATACTGAGCCGCAGTACCACATGAAGGTGAGGTTGACATTTGGGAGGGATAGGCTATGTATCCGCATCACCATCCCCATTTGCCCATTTTTAGATGATAGTTAAATGAACCCATCCCCGTTCTAGTATAGTTGCACGAAAATAAATATATGACAACTTATGAACATAAAGCCAACATTAGTGGCAAACATCAATAAAAAATCCAATGTGGTTTTTGTGTTAGAGGACGAGTTTTGTTTGTTAATGTTGTGAAAAAATATCATTAAAAGAATACCCTTGCAGAAGTTGACAAAATACCACCGAAACGTTGGGTAATCTGATGTCGTTTCGAATAAAAGCGAATTTTTATTTGCATCATAATCTAATTTGGCCATTGAGCCTACATGTTGTTGGGTTTCACATTTTCAGTTTTTATTTTTCATTTTCCAGATTATCTTGCTTCCACTTATTTTTGTAATTTTTAACAATTTTGCAAAATTTGTAAAGTTTCCTTTCACTCGTTTCGCCAAATCAGCTGCTTCTAAAATGCTTTCGAATTTAAATGAAATCGCGTGATTTCGATCACACGTAAAAGAAATTCGTATGATTTGAAATTTCGTTTTCTATTTGAATTCGTAGGATTTCCATCACATGCCTGATTGTTACGTTTTTATTTTGTGAACGTTTAATTCAATTCGAATCAACCCAGTTCGATCACTGTATTCTGTCAACAATAATTGCAACACTTATTTGGTACAAACTATATCCAACAACAATTTATTTAATCAATACTTCTATTTAAAATTACTCCTTAATATTATCGCAAATTTTGCTTCAAATACACTATCAATGTTTGCACGATCACTTTCGGAATGGAATTCATCCATTTCTCAACAAACTGGCCCTATTTATACTCTCTGGCAACACTCCAGAATCTTCTTTTCGAATTTCGATAATTTTTGTCTTCGGAGGCCTATATTAGATTTTCCGAGGACTTTTTCTCGAAACAGTTTAACCCAGTTTAATTACCACGTATGGGTATTTTGGACCAATTTTTTCCCCAAAATTTCACTAAAAGTTAACATTTGAGAGGAGGTCAAGGATTAAAATCTTCGATAAAAATATTCCCCCGAAAATTTCTCTTAGGGCCCAACCAAGATAAATAACTTGCACGAGTTATAGATAACATATAAAAAACGAATTAAGATTTTGAACACTTTTCTTTAAGCATCTATTGCATCGCATGCTCCATGCCACGATTTGAAGATCATTGTCTCGGGATTGAAGCAAATCAATCTCAAACAATTGCATTTGACTACAGTACAAAACCCCTAATCTCTTTCTGCTCCACTACGTCACAATTTTTTTTACAGTGATTTAAAATTTGGCTTTTTAGTCAAAAGTGGAATCATGAATTTTAAAAATTATACATAAAATTACATTTGAGATAGTTCTTGTCTTCGGAGACCTATATTAATATTTTCCGACGACTATTTTCTCGGAACTTTTTAAACCTCTAGTTATAACCGTATGGGTCACTTTAGGCATTTTTATTATATGTGCTAGCGATTTTTCGAAAAAGTTCCAAAATTACCCTTGATATACGCCTTTACGAAATTGTGCATTCGTGGAAACCATACGTGACCTTGTAGTTTCTCTATCGTTAGGTCTATACTGAGATGCCCTGATCCGTCGTGACTATCGAAGACTACTTTCCATCTTACGGCTCTTGGTACTACCCACAATAGTTTTTCCTTTACCTTACGGAATAAACAGCCACGTTGAATTACGTATCTGTCGTCATTTGATTTTCCTCTTGCAATTATATCATTTATGATTTTCTCCTGTTTTTCATCTTGAAGCTGCATGGTGAACAGCCAATGGGTGTTTTCTAGTTGTACCTTCCCTATAAGTAGAGACGCTGCTTCCAGTTCCTTTGAGTCTTCATTGGGTGCGTTGGGTACGTTGTCCGCTACCATGCTCGATTTCGATATCGAATTCTTGGATTCGTAACCACCACCTAGCAATTCGTGGTATTAGTTCTCGTTTTTCCATTGTCGTTCGTAGTGCACTGCAATCGGTTATAAGTTTTATTTTCTTGCCACATATGTAATAGCGGAATCTTTCTAATGTTTCCACAGCTGCTAGAGCTTCCAATTCGTAACTGTGGAAGTTCCTTTCGTTGTTACTGGTTGCTCGGCTATAGTACGCTATAGGTTTTAGTCCGTCTTTGTCTTGTTGCCTCAGTACCCCTGCTAAACCGGTGGCACTTGCATCTGAGTGTACTTCGTGTTCTGCTTCTGGACGGTATGCAGTCATTACAGGTTTTGAGGCTAATATACGTTTAAGCTTATGAAAAGCTTCTTGCTGTTCTACTCACCACACGAACTCTTGTTCTTTTCTTAACAATCTTCGGATTGGTTCCGAAATGATGGCATAACCCGGAACAAATTTTCGGAAATAACCGCTCAAACCCAAAAATCTTCTCACCTCTGTCAACGTTTTTGGTGAAATGAAGTTGTTAATTGCAGATACCTTCACTGTCCCCGGAGTGATACCATCGGGTTGCAGCTGATGTCCCAGAAACTCCACATGTTGCTTTATAAATTGGCATTTATTTAAATTCAGTGTTAAATTTGCCTTGCGTAGTACTTCGAAAATTCTCCTGAGTTTAATTAACATTTCATCGATGTTGCAACTTCCAACAAGGATATCGTCCATGTAATGTATCATGTCACCCGGTTGCGTCATATTCTTAATTTTAGCCATCAAACGTTGGAATACTATTGGTGCATTCGTTAAGCCAAATGGCATTCTTGTGAATTCATATACCTCCTCGGTGGTTACAAAAGTAGTATACTTACGGCTTTCGGGTGCCATCGGAACTTGGTAATAGCCGCTGTTTAGGTCCAGCGCAGTGTAAAACGTAAAGCGCTTAGCCTCTTGTAAACTTTCTTCAATGTTAGGCATTGGATAAATTTCTTTCTTAGTATGTTTGTTGATACGTCGGTAATCGATTACCAATCTATCGTTTCCATTTTTCTTTTTCACAAGAACTACCGGACTTGCATATTCCGATGTAGATTCTGTTACGATTTCGTTTTCTATTAACTCGCGAACCATGTTGTTTACAATTTGTTTTTTTGGTTCGGGTATTCTATATGGTCGTTGTACTATGGGTACATCCGTATCCAAATGGTTATGCATGTTAACTAAGTCAGTTTTCCCAATTTCGCTGATGTTTTTAGCGAACACGTCTTTATATTCGTTAATTAGGTTTAATAACGCATCCACACTTCTTTTATTATTAATTTCAGTTTTAATTTCATTCGTTTCGATATTTCGTCTTTTACACTCCCTGATTTTGATTGAATTTTCACCGTTTTCGTCGACATTGTGGGTGTTGGTAACTTCCTTACGAATTATTATTTTGCCGCCACCGATTATCGTGCACAGATTTTTATGCTGTAGAATGTCTTGTCTCATTAACACGTCTGTTGTTAGTACATCATCATCGACAATAAGAAGATGAACTTCAATTTCCACATCTTCAATATTCATGGTTGTTACTATTTTCTCCGTTATATTTCGTTCACCTCGACATATGCCACATATTTTAATACGGCAGTCCTTAAGTCAATTAGCGCGCACATTTCAATTCCACCGATTATGACCGTTTTTATAAAGCTCTTTTCCGTATACTCGACTCTTTTTACTTTTACTGATGCACAATCGACCGGTTCACCTTTTGGGTGCACTTTTTTACTATTTTTGCATCATTGTCTACGTTGTGGTTTGGGGCATTGCGTTGAAATATGGCCAAACCCAGCACAATTATAACATTTTATTCTTGACCGTTTTTCCGTATTCACATTGTTGTTGCTTTTATTACTGATCACACTCGGTTTGTTCATTTGTCGTGTTGCCGTTGAATTGTGCAAATATTCATCAAAACTAGTACGCATTTCCTTCATTGTGCGATATTGGAATGGTGCTGTTGCTGTTTGTAAATCTCTTTGGTTCAATCCATTACGTGTGTGCTTCATTATTGCTTTTTCACTAAGATTATAGCTTCGTCCAAGGGTGGACATTCGAAAACAGTAGTCAATTACTGATTCATCACGTCTTCGAGATGTATGCATCATTTTCGTGTGCACTTCGGCTTCATCGTACGTACGACCGAATTCTTCTAATAATTGCCGTGAGAGATCTTCCCAACTAACGCACGTGCCCGATAATGTGTCATACCATAACCGTGCAGCACTCTTCATACGACTGAATACAGCAAGCATTAAGCACTTTTCGTTCCACTGATACGCGTTTTTTGCACTATTCAATAAATTGTTCCGCACTTAACGAAGTGTCTTTTGTTGGATCAAATTCAGGCAACGTTTCAGCTATTTCTTTAACAGAATACGATTCACGAATTACTGATCTATCCGTATTCAACGATTCACTATTCTCATTAATAACAGGTGTTGACGATGGCACTTGCGCACTCTGCGATTGTTGTATTAGCGTCATCATATTTTCCATCATATCACGCAAATTATTTATTTGATTTTGCACCGACATCGTACTGTTTTCGAGTTCAATTTCGTCACTTCCTAATGCTAATGCTTCAGTTAATCTCTCTATGAGATCTTTCTTATAACCGGTTGTTGGAAGTCCTTTTTCGGACAATATTTCCTTTAACTTTTCAATTTTTAATTCGTTTATCTTCACCATTTTTCACTTATTAAACTTCTTTTGTTTTGATTTCGTTTTTCGTTTTAGTATGTTTCTAGCTAAAAAAAAATGTTTCTAGTTATATATATATATATATATATATATATATATATATATATATATATATATATATATATATATATATATATATATATATAATTTATAAACTTCTATTCCGTTTTGCACGTTCTAATATTGTTGTATCGTTATTATTTTATTCTATTATACCCGACTGAACATTCGCAACGTTTTGTTAATTTTCTGATTTTATTCGTTTCACCACATTTTGTTTTAAACTTTTCCCTCGTTTTGTTTTGCTTTCGTTTTCGTTTCAAACATTCGTCGATTTTGTGATTTTATTCCTTTCACCACATTTTGTTTTATTGAACATTATGCACGTTTACCCAAAATGATTTTTCGTTTTTGTACGTTCTCACATGTGTGTATCAATTCGTTACTATTACGTTTGTTTAACACTGTTGACGTTTTGTTGTATTTAGTTTTGTACGTTCACGCAGATTTTATAGTTTCTTTCGTTATTTTAACTCGTTACTAAATATTTCTTTATGTTCACGCAGATTTGATCGTTTCTTTCGTTATTTAACTCGTTGCTATTTCATTATGTTCACGCTGATTTTATCGTTTCTTTCGTTATTTTAACTCGTTGCTATCTCGACATTTTGAAATTTTTCGTTACGAAATATTTTCGTCGAATTCACTTGGAGCGTTAGATAACGGGACACGGGTACTCCGCTGATCGAATGAGTTCTTTATCTCACTTCTGAATTGTTATATATACTTACTTAATTCGATCTTTATTTATTTACGCAAGTAAACCACGTTTTAGTACTACTGGATGACATGCACCCGTTTATTATAATTTAAGATAATTATGATGGCACGAATAGATGGTATATCTCTCGTCCGAGGTAATGTAGCGTCTCTTCTCGTCGTTTTTCGTCAGTCAGTGTTGTCTATTTGTAATCATTCTTTCAGTGTTGCCAACACATTGGAGTTAAATATTTTCAATTTTGTGCGCCGCGACATGTGTGATACATTCCAGATTGGACGTAGAGTGCCGAATGCTACCATTGTTTTTTTGATGCGATTTTTGATGTCTTCTCTCGAACCAACCGACGTCGAGATGATACTACCCAGAAAGCAAAAAGAATGTACCACCTCCAGCTGGATACTGAGCCGCAGTACCACATGAAGGTGAGGTTGACATTTGGGAGGGATAGGCTATGTATCCGCATCACCATCCCCATTTGCCCATTTTTAGATGATAGTTAAATGAACCCATCCCCGTTCTAGTATAGTTGCACGAAAATAAATATATGACAACTTATGAACATAAAGCCAACATTAGTGGCAAACATCAATAAAAAATCCAATGTGGTTTTTGTGTTAGAGGACGAGTTTTGTTTGTTAATGTTGTGAAAAAATATCATTAAAAGAATACCCTTGCAGAAGTTGACAAAATACCACCGAAACGTTGGGTAATCTGATGTCGTTTCGAATAAAAGCGAATTTTTATTTGCATCATAATCTAATTTGGCCATTGAGCCTACATGTTGTTGGGTTTCACATTTTCAGTTTTTATTTTTCATTTTCCAGATTATCTTGCTTCCACTTATTTTTGTAATTTTTAACAATTTTGCAAAATTTGTAAAGTTTCCTTTCACTCGTTTCGCCAAATCAGCTGCTTCTAAAATGCTTTCGAATTTAAATGAAATCGCGTGATTTCGATCACACGTAAAAGAAATTCGTATGATTTGAAATTTCGTTTTCTATTTGAATTCGTAGGATTTCCATCACATGCCTGATTGTTACGTTTTTATTTTGTGAACGTTTAATTCAATTCGAATCAACCCAGTTCGATCACTGTATTCTGTCAACAATAATTGCAACACTTATTTGGTACAAACTATATCCAACAACAATTTATTTAATCAATACTTCTATTTAAAATTACTCCTTAATATTATCGCAAATTTTGCTTCAAATACACTATCAATGTTTGCACGATCACTTTCGGAATGGAATTCATCCATTTCTCAACAAACTGGCCCTATTTATACTCTCTGGCAACACTCCAGAATCTTCTTTTCGAATTTCGATAATTTTTGTCTTCGGAGGCCTATATTAGATTTTCCGAGGACTTTTTCTCGAAACAGTTTAACCCAGTTTAATTACCACGTATGGGTATTTTGGACCAATTTTTTCCCCAAAATTTCACTAAAAGTTAACATTTGAGAGGAGGTCAAGGATTAAAATCTTCGATAAAAATATTCCCCCGAAAATTTCTCTTAGGGCCCAACCAAGATAAATAACTTGCACGAGTTATAGATAACATATAAAAAACGAATTAAGATTTTGAACACTTTTCTTTAAGCATCTATTGCATCGCATGCTCCATGCCACGATTTGAAGATCATTGTCTCGGGATTGAAGCAAATCAATCTCAAACAATTGCATTTGACTACAGTACAAAACCCCTAATCTCTTTCTGCTCCACTACGTCACAATTTTTTTTACAGTGATTTAAAATTTGGCTTTTTAGTCAAAAGTGGAATCATGAATTTTAAAAATTATACATAAAATTACATTTGAGATAGTTCTTGTCTTCGGAGACCTATATTAATATTTTCCGACGACTATTTTCTCGGAACTTTTTAAACCTCTAGTTATAACCGTATGGGTCACTTTAGGCATTTTTATTATATGTGCTAGCGATTTTTCGAAAAAGTTCCAAAATTACCCTTGATATACGCCTTTACGAAATTGTGCATTCGTGGAAACCATACGTGACCTTGTAGTTTCTCTATCGTTAGGTCTATACTGAGATGCCCTGATCCGTCGTGACTATCGAAGACTACTTTCCATCTTACGGCTCTTGGTACTACCCACAATAGTTTTTCCTTTACCTTACGGAATAAACAGCCACGTTGAATTACGTATCTGTCGTCATTTGATTTTCCTCTTGCAATTATATCATTTATGATTTTCTCCTGTTTTTCATCTTGAAGCTGCATGGTGAACAGCCAATGGGTGTTTTCTAGTTGTACCTTCCCTATAAGTAGAGACGCTGCTTCCAGTTCCTTTGAGTCTTCATTGGGTGCGTTGGGTACGTTGTCCGCTACCATGCTCGATTTCGATATCGAATTCTTGGATTCGTAACCACCACCTAGCAATTCGTGGTATTAGTTCTCGTTTTTCCATTGTCGTTCGTAGTGCACTGCAATCGGTTATAAGTTTTATTTTCTTGCCACATATGTAATAGCGGAATCTTTCTAATGTTTCCACAGCTGCTAGAGCTTCCAATTCGTAACTGTGGAAGTTCCTTTCGTTGTTACTGGTTGCTCGGCTATAGTACGCTATAGGTTTTAGTCCGTCTTTGTCTTGTTGCCTCAGTACCCCTGCTAAACCGGTGGCACTTGCATCTGAGTGTACTTCGTGTTCTGCTTCTGGACGGTATGCAGTCATTACAGGTTTTGAGGCTAATATACGTTTAAGCTTATGAAAAGCTTCTTGCTGTTCTACTCACCACACGAACTCTTGTTCTTTTCTTAACAATCTTCGGATTGGTTCCGAAATGATGGCATAACCCGGAACAAATTTTCGGAAATAACCGCTCAAACCCAAAAATCTTCTCACCTCTGTCAACGTTTTTGGTGAAATGAAGTTGTTAATTGCAGATACCTTCACTGTCCCCGGAGTGATACCATCGGGTTGCAGCTGATGTCCCAGAAACTCCACATGTTGCTTTATAAATTGGCATTTATTTAAATTCAGTGTTAAATTTGCCTTGCGTAGTACTTCGAAAATTCTCCTGAGTTTAATTAACATTTCATCGATGTTGCAACTTCCAACAAGGATATCGTCCATGTAATGTATCATGTCACCCGGTTGCGTCATATTCTTAATTTTAGCCATCAAACGTTGGAATACTATTGGTGCATTCGTTAAGCCAAATGGCATTCTTGTGAATTCATATACCTCCTCGGTGGTTACAAAAGTAGTATACTTACGGCTTTCGGGTGCCATCGGAACTTGGTAATAGCCGCTGTTTAGGTCCAGCGCAGTGTAAAACGTAAAGCGCTTAGCCTCTTGTAAACTTTCTTCAATGTTAGGCATTGGATAAATTTCTTTCTTAGTATGTTTGTTGATACGTCGGTAATCGATTACCAATCTATCGTTTCCATTTTTCTTTTTCACAAGAACTACCGGACTTGCATATTCCGATGTAGATTCTGTTACGATTTCGTTTTCTATTAACTCGCGAACCATGTTGTTTACAATTTGTTTTTTTGGTTCGGGTATTCTATATGGTCGTTGTACTATGGGTACATCCGTATCCAAATGGTTATGCATGTTAACTAAGTCAGTTTTCCCAATTTCGCTGATGTTTTTAGCGAACACGTCTTTATATTCGTTAATTAGGTTTAATAAGGAATCCACACTTCTTTTATTATTAATTTCAGTTTTAATTTCATTCGTTTCGATATTTCGTCTTTTACACTCCCTGATTTTGATTGAATTTTCACCGTTTTCGTCGACATTGTGGGTGTTGGTAACTTCCTTACGAATTATTATTTTGCCGCCACCGATTATCGTGCACAGATTTTTATGCTGTAGAATGTCTTGTCTCATTAACACGTCTGTTGTTAGTACATCATCATCGACAATAAGAAGATGAACTTCAATTTCCACATCTTCAATATTCATGGTTGTTACTATTTTCTCCGTTATATTTCGTTCACCTCGACATATGCCACATATTTTAATACGGCAGTCCTTAAGTCAATTAGCGCGCACATTTCAATTCCACCGATTATGACCGTTTTTATAAAGCTCTTTTCCGTATACTCGACTCTTTTTACTTTTACTGATGCACAATCGACCGGTTCACCTTTTGGGTGCACTTTTTTACTATTTTTGCATCATTGTCTACGTTGTGGTTTGGGGCATTGCGTTGAAATATGGCCAAACCCAGCACAATTATAACATTTTATTCTTGACCGTTTTTCCGTATTCACATTGTTGTTGCTTTTATTACTGATCACACTCGGTTTGTTCATTTGTCGTGTTGCCGTTGAATTGTGCAAATATTCATCAAAACTAGTACGCATTTCCTTCATTGTGCGATATTGGAATGGTGCTGTTGCTGTTTGTAAATCTCTTTGGTTCAATCCATTACGTGTGTGCTTCATTATTGCTTTTTCACTAAGATTATAGCTTCGTCCAAGGGTGGACATTCGAAAACAGTAGTCAATTACTGATTCATCACGTCTTCGAGATGTATGCATCATTTTCGTGTGCACTTCGGCTTCATCGTACGTACGACCGAATTCTTCTAATAATTGCCGTGAGAGATCTTCCCAACTAACGCACGTGCCCGATAATGTGTCATACCATAACCGTGCAGCACTCTTCATACGACTGAATACAGCAAGCATTAAGCACTTTTCGTTCCACTGATACGCGTTTTTTGCACTATTCAATAAATTGTTCCGCACTTAACGAAGTGTCTTTTGTTGGATCAAATTCAGGCAACGTTTCAGCTATTTCTTTAACAGAATACGATTCACGAATTACTGATCTATCCGTATTCAACGATTCACTATTCTCATTAATAACAGGTGTTGACGATGGCACTTGCGCACTCTGCGATTGTTGTATTAGCGTCATCATATTTTCCATCATATCACGCAAATTATTTATTTGATTTTGCACCGACATCGTACTGTTTTCGAGTTCAATTTCGTCACTTCCTAATGCTAATGCTTCAGTTAATCTCTCTATGAGATCTTTCTTATAACCGGTTGTTGGAAGTCCTTTTTCGGACAATATTTCCTTTAACTTTTCAATTTTTAATTCGTTTATCTTCACCATTTTTCACTTATTAAACTTCTTTTGTTTTGATTTCGTTTTTCGTTTTAGTATGTTTCTAGCTAAAAAAAAATGTTTCTAGTTATATATATATATATATATATATATATATATATATATATATATATATATATATATATATATATATATATATATATATATATATATATATATATATATATATATATATATATATATATATATATATATATATATATATATATATATATATATATATAATTTATAAACTTCTATTCCGTTTTGCACGTTCTAATATTGTTGTATCGTTATTATTTTATTCTATTATACCCGACTGAACATTCGCAACGTTTTGTTAATTTTCTGATTTTATTCGTTTCACCACATTTTGTTTTAAACTTTTCCCTCGTTTTGTTTTGCTTTCGTTTTCGTTTCAAACATTCGTCGATTTTGTGATTTTATTCCTTTCACCACATTTTGTTTTATTGAACATTATGCACGTTTACCCAAAATGATTTTTCGTTTTTGTACGTTCTCACATGTGTGTATCAATTCGTTACTATTACGTTTGTTTAACACTGTTGACGTTTTGTTGTATTTAGTTTTGTACGTTCACGCAGATTTTATAGTTTCTTTCGTTATTTTAACTCGTTACTAAATATTTCTTTATGTTCACGCAGATTTGATCGTTTCTTTCGTTATTTAACTCGTTGCTATTTCATTATGTTCACGCTGATTTTATCGTTTCTTTCGTTATTTTAACTCGTTGCTATCTCGACATTTTGAAATTTTTCGTTACGAAATATTTTCGTCGAATTCACTTGGAGCGTTAGATAACGGGACACGGGTGCTCCGCTGATCGAATGAGTTCTTTATCTCACTTCTGAATTGTTATATATACTTACTTAATTCGATCTTTATTTATTTACGCAAGTAAACCACGTTTTAGTACTACTGGATGACATGCACCCGTTTATTATAATTTAAGATAATTATGATGGCACGAATAGATGGTATATCTCTCGTCCGAGGTAATGTAGCGTCTCTTCTCGTCGTTTTTCGTCAGTCAGTGTTGTCTATTTGTAATCATTCTTTCAGTGTTGCCAACACATTGGAGTTAAATATTTTCAATTTTGTGCGCCGCGACATGTGTGATACATTCCAGATTGGACGTAGAGTGCCGAATGCTACCATTGTTTTTTTGATGCGATTTTTGATGTCTTCTCTCGAACCAACCGACGTCGAGATGATACTACCCAGAAAGCAAAAAGAATGTACCACCTCCAGCTGGATACTGAGCCGCAGTACCACATGAAGGTGAGGTTGACATTTGGGAGGGATAGGCTATGTATCCGCATCACCATCCCCATTTGCCCATTTTTAGATGATAGTTAAATGAACCCATCCCCGTTCTAGTATAGTTGCACGAAAATAAATATATGACAACTTATGAACATAAAGCCAACATTAGTGGCAAACATCAATAAAAAATCCAATGTGGTTTTTGTGTTAGAGGACGAGTTTTGTTTGTTAATGTTGTGAAAAAATATCATTAAAAGAATACCCTTGCAGAAGTTGACAAAATACCACCGAAACGTTGGGTAATCTGATGTCGTTTCGAATAAAAGCGAATTTTTATTTGCATCATAATCTAATTTGGCCATTGAGCCTACATGTTGTTGGGTTTCACATTTTCAGTTTTTATTTTTCATTTTCCAGATTATCTTGCTTCCACTTCTCTTAAAAAACTTGCTTCTACCAAAAATACACTTATTTTTGTAATTTTTAACAATTTTGCAAAATTTGTAAAGTTTCCTTTCACTCGTTTCGCCAAATCAGCTGCTTCTAAAATGCTTTCGAATTTAAATGAAATCGCGTGATTTCGATCACACGTAAAAGAAATTCGTATGATTTGAAATTTCGTTTTCTATTTGAATTCGTAGGATTTCCATCACATGCCTGATTGTTACGTTTTTATTTTGTGAACGTTTAATTCAATTCGAATCAACCCAGTTCGATCACTGTATTCTGTCAACAATAATTGCAACACTTATTTGGTACAAACTATATCCAACAACAATTTATTTAATCAATACTTCTATTTAAAATTACTCCTTAATATTATCGCAAATTTTGCTTCAAATACACTATCAATGTTTGCACGATCACTTTCGGAATGGAATTCATCCATTTCTCAACAAACTGGCCTTATTTATACTCTCTGGCAACACTCCAGAATAGTAGCAGTTATTTCCCTCCGGCATCCACGGGAAGATTTGGATAATAATTTTATCCAGCCATTGAAGAATTCTTTTCGGATAAGAACAAATACAGTTTTGAAATATCGCTTCGTTTAATATCATATCGGTTTTAATCGAAATCGTTCAAAATCTGCATTTACGTTCAGTAACGATATAAAATAAGTATGGCAAGCGAGGGTAGGCCATATCTGCTCTACATAGATGACATCCCAACGCAAATGGAAAAGGAAAGAATAATATTCACATCTGCATATGGCACCTACCTATAGGCTGTAAAATGGGAAAGAAAATTAAAAAAATAAAAAATAAAACTTTAAAAAATATCCCCCAAAAGATTCAGTAGTGTTTATTATAATAAATGGGTCAAAGAATTAATGATTAAGCTCAAATACAGGAAATATATTAAAAACCTGTATGGGTATATGTATGTATCACTTTTTGTAAAACCTGTTGTTATATCAAAGTTGCGTCCATATGTTACAGTTTAAATATAAGGTGCACCCATCACTTTAAATCAGTGTCGTCATCACAAAAGGTAAAATACGCAATAATAAAGTAACAATTTTTCACGCAGCAGCAATACAAATATTCTACTGCTGCTGTTATAATCAAATTGAATATTGCTCTTCTCCTTTAATAATACTTGTTTTGGATTTTAAATGATTCTTTTTATTGGAGTGAAATTCAATTTCAAATCGATTTCAATTCGATTTGTTTCACCATGAAAATTGTATTAATTCCATATGAGTTAACACGCAACATATCATACGCATATCGTAAATATACCCAGTAGCAGAAAGAGGAGATGAAAAATCATGATGAAATAGCATTTATTTGCAAAAAGGAAAGTCGTGCTTTGGGTGCAAAAAGGCCTGGTTATGAACAAAGACATGAGAAGCAGATTTTTCTCCATGACAACGCCCCATCGCACACGTCAAAACTGGTCCAAAACTACTTTGACACACTCAATTGGGAGGTGCTACCTCATCCCGCTTATTCACCAGATCTGACCCCTTCTGACTATCACCTGTTTTCGTCGATGGGTCACGCGCTCGCCGAACAGCACTTCGATTCGTATGAAGACGTCGGAAAATGTTTTGACAAGTGGTTTGCCTCGAAAAATGAGGAATTCTTTTGGCATGGTATACACAAATTGTCCTAGAGATAGGACAATTTTTGGCTTTCTATGAAAAAAAGTGTTTTTGAGCGAAAAACAGCGGATTTAAGCTTGTACACCTGGTATATATATATATATATATATATATATATATATATATATATATATATAAATATATATATATATACATATATATATATATATATATATATATATATATATATGTATATATATATATATATATATATATATATATATATACATATATTAAAAACTAACTGGAGTGTTTTTAAACGGAATATTACTACTTCAATATTGTGGGTGCCGTAGCTCAGTGGTTAGTGTGTTGACCTTCTAATCAGGTCGTGTGTTTAATCACCGGCTGAAGCATAACAAATTTAATATCGAAAACATTGTTCGATGTATATATAAATATACATATAGGTATAAATAAAGGGTTATCCATTTCGCGGTTTCAAAAGTATAGGGCTAGGATTCGACATCTGTCAAACTGAGTTGTTAAAACAATTTCTTTCTTTTTCAGTTCAAAGTCTGACATTTGCGAAAATGGATCGCTTAACTATCGCACAACGCATTAAAATTGTAAAAACCTACTACAAAAATGGTGATTCTGCCACAGCCACATATCGTGCTTTAAGAGGAGATTATGGTTTACATAATCGTCCAATTACGCAAGCAATTGGCAAAATTGTGAAGAAATATGAAGAGACTGGATCGGTTACAGATATTGTAAGGCCTGTGCATCATCGTTTCGCTCGTACCACCGAAAATATCGCTGCTGTAAGTGAAAGTGTTGCCGAAGACCCGAATGTGTCGATTCCTCGTCGTTCTCAGGAATTAGGACTGTCTTACGGCACATTATGGCGTATTTTGCATTTGGATCTACACCTACATCCATATAAAATCCAGCTCACACAACAACTGAAGCCAGCTGACCATTCACAACGTCGTAGATACGTCGAATGGGTGCTTGAACAACAGGCGGTGGACGGCGATTTTTCGAACAAAATTTTCTTCAGCGACGAAGCACATTTCTCACTCGGTGGGTATGTTAACAAACAAAATTGTCGTAT
This sequence comes from Megamerina dolium, assembly GCA_963854835.1. Taxonomy (NCBI): domain Eukaryota; kingdom Metazoa; phylum Arthropoda; class Insecta; order Diptera; family Megamerinidae; genus Megamerina; species Megamerina dolium. Next base: position 56,939,258 of record OY978530.1, read on the forward strand.
TTGGGGTTCTGAGAATCCTCAAGTAATTGAAGAGAGGCCACTACATCCACAAAAAGTCACTGCTTGCTGCGCTCTTTGGTCCGGAGGTGTGATTGGACCTTACTTCTTCGAAAACGACGATGGCACGACTGTCACCGTCAATTCGGAGCGTTATGGTCATATGATAACCGACTTTTTTTTGCCTGCTATTGAAGAATACGACTTAGAGAATATGTGGTTTCAACAAGACGGTGCCACATGCCACACAACTCGAGCGAATATGGCTTTATTGCAAGAGAAATTTTCTGGCCGCGTAATTTCTCGTCGTGGCGATATCAAGTGGCCACCAAGATCATGCGATTTGACACCGCTTGACTTTTTTTTGTGGGGCTACGCGAAAGACCGTGTTTATGCAGATAAACCTTTAACTCTTGAGCACCTAAAAACCAACATTCGTCACGTTATGGCTGAGGTACCGCCCAATATGTGTCAAAAAGTGGTCGAAAATTACCTCAAAAGAATCGATGCTTACAACAATTCGCGTGGCGGTCATTTAAATGATGTAGTATTTCACACATAATGCCAACGTTCAAACTTTATAATAAAAAAGAAATATCATGATAAAAGATATTTTATATGTATTTTATTTACATTTACTTTTGAAACCGCAAAATGGATAACCCTTTATATATATATATATATATATATATATATATATATATATATATATATATATGTATATATATATATATATATATATATATGTATATATATATATATGTATATATATATATATATATATATATATATATATATATATGTATATATATATATATATATATATATATATATATATATATATATTGTTAACTTTTCCTTTTGTGAACGTTTAATTTCTACTCGAATCAACGCTGTTCGTTCACTGGATTCTATTTATCATAATTGCAGCACTTATTTGGTACTAATTATATACAACAACAATTTATTTAATCAACTAACATATTTACAATCACTCTTTATTTTTACTTGCTATCTGATGTTGCCACGATCACTTGAAGGTGTAATGTTGCCTCTATCACAATCGGAATTGAATTCATTCATTTTTCAATAACTAGCCATATTTATACTCTGTTGCAACACTCCAGAATCATATTTTAACGTAATCGAGTTTCTTCTCTTTCTTTTTCGTTGGCTTATTCTGGTTATCGCTATTGCCTTTTGTTGACATTCGTTTCGATGCTACCATTATTTGTGCTATTCACAATTAGTGATGAATAACCAACCACCGATACTCGTTACAATACATTCAATTTTGGATTTTAACAAAGAAATAATTTAGATAAAGTGCTAAACATTCAATTCTAAGAATAGTGAGAATTAAGTGGGTGTTTCTTATTTGCGATAACAGTGAGACATGCAATCAGCGTCATAAAAACTCCTGCCGCCAATACGACCTTAGGGCAACTGCACCATCAAATCGATTCCAGCGGCATTCAATCAAACAACAAAATATTACTCTGAAAAAGTGAAAAAGTGGAACAAATATCACGCACACAAAATTTATATGCACGCTAATATACAATTTACAAAAATACGACCATACAAACAACAATACCAAAGAATGAGCACAAGAAAAAACGACAGTACATACGTATAAATCCCAGCAACATTTAACTTGGCAACAGGTCTGCCAGCATTAACAACATACAATACGTTCACATATGTACTCTCTCTGTACCTGCAAATCTTCTATTTTTTGCCACAATAAATTCGGAATTATTGTAAGTTATACAATTTCATATTTTTTCCTATATATTAAGTTTTTCTCATACTGAAGATTAATTTAAAGTAATTTGCGGTTTGTATCTCATACACAAAACTTTCTAATTCTTCTGTGATCAATTTCCCCAATGCCGACCACAAAACCGCGTTGAATAAATTAAATAAATCGTTGAATAAATATGTGAAAAATGTTGTTTAATATAAAATTTATATTTAAATTTATTTACAAAAAAAAAAAAAGATTATTGTGATACGAAATAATATCATTTATGAAAAGTTATTTTATAGAAACATGTTCAATGAAACGGTCCTCTTCGAAAAAATATAGTGTCATTTCTGAAGTTTAACTAAACATATTGTAACGAGTATCGATGTTTGGTTATTCATCACTAATTGTGAATAACACGAATAATGGTAGCATTAAAACGAATGTCAACAGAAAGAAATAGGCGATAACCAGAACAAGCCAACGAATAAGAAAGAGAAGAAACTCGATTACGAAAAATAAGATTCTGGAGTGTTGCCGCAGAGTATAAATAAGGCTAGTTATTGACAAATGAATGAATTAAATTGATTCCGAAAGTGATAGAGTCAACATAACACCATCAAGTGATCGAGGCAAGTTAAAGCAAGAGCAAGTTAAATTGAAGAGTGATTGTAAATATGTTAGTTGATTAAATCGAGTTGATTAAATAAATTGTTGATGTATATAATTAGTACAAAATAAATGTTGCAATTATTATTGACAGGAACCAGTGATCGAACAGGTTTGATTCGATTAAACGCTCATAAAATAAGAATGTAGCAATTGGTGTAAGAAGTGGGATTCTGTTAAGATGGTGAAAACTGACCAACTAAAAGTGGACCAGCTGTAGAAGCTGTTTTGGTAGAGATGAATCTATCATCATCAGGTGCAGAAGCGGAACTGCTGGTGAAGATAAGGCAACTCACGGAGGCTTGGGGTATTAATGTAGAAGAGCATGAGTTCTTTGAGAAAGCCGATACATGCAGTTATGCACGGTTAGGAAGAGAGCGAAATAAAATCAAGTGATCAACTGACGAAATTCATGAAAATCATGATGCAACAACAACAGAAACTGCAAGGAATAAATTTGAAGCTCCAAGAAACATTAAGTGAAATCTCAACTCATCAAGAAAACATTATGGAAGAATTCCAGAAAACAATTGACTCCAAGCTTCAAAAAGATTCGGCTGAATTGCGTACGGTAATTCAAGAAGGTCTATCTCGTCAAGAAAACGTCATCGAAGAATTTCAAAGACAATTAATTACGAACTTCAAGAAAGTTCTATTAATGAGAAAGTTGCAGAACTAAAGGAACATATAGATGAAATTTCTGGTGCCATTAATTAAAAATTTACGGATCTGAAGGAATGTGTAGATGACCTGGAAGATAAGTTCGAGAAATTAGAACACGAACTCAATCAAGTTCAAATGAACGGAACATATACATCAATGATTAGAGAATCAAGTACAAACTCAAGCACCAACAATTGATGGAACCGCGCCATTCAATATCTTTAAGCTTCAGCTCGAAACAGCTTTAAAGAATCAATTCGACGATAGTGACAAGACCGCTACTTTAATAGTGACATTAAAGGGGAATGCGTCAGAAGTCTTGCAGATGGTTCCAGAGACAGATCGTGGTAGCCATCAATCACTGTTGGTCGCACTCCAATGCAAATATTAATATAAGAGTAAATTGCATCGAGTGGAATTAAGGTCGCGAGTGCAACGGAGTAATGAGAGCCTAAAAAAATTCGCTTCCGATATTGAGCGCTTATGTCATCTTGCGTTCTCCGGTAATTCGGAAGAATTTAAAATGAAAATATGAAATGAAATGAAAACCGTTTGGAACCATTTAAAAAAGGCTGGATACCAAAAGAAGCACGATGTATGGGTGCCATAAAGCAGGATGAAGTGCACCGTATGGCAGATCTACGATTAGATTAGAAATGAAGCCTCACACCTCTCATCCTGAATCTCCCTCTCACCTACACGTGGTGGCACTGTTAACCCTGATTGGAGATTGGGTACCCAACCCCAGTGGAAAAGAAGGGAACAGACGAAAAGGGTGATCCCCTAAGCCGGGATAGCACGTGTCCATCGGCTTGATGTTTGCAGTTAGGGGTTAACATACTGTATTTTAGCGTTGCACCTCACTGATACCTGCCCGCCTCAGTGAGTAACCGTGGGCTTATCGTGTTATTCGGGGCTATGACACGACGGACCTTCCTTTCCCCCACACTCGTGGGATTAAATATGGACACACCAAATTTAAAAAAAATTAATAAACTAGCAGGTTCACAGACTGCTTCTCAACTGGCGGATCAGGTGGAACGTAATGTTCTCAACACTGAACGACAAGTTCTAACTCCTAAACGGAGAGGAACTCTGAACCTACGCCACGGACGGTAACTGGACCTGAGAAACGGAAGGAAAGTAGAGGAACTGTGGCTGCTGAGGGTGCTTCGACATCCAAATCCGCAATTACACATCCCTCTATAAGTACTGGACAGAATAGGCAGCTTCCCGCTTTTGGCGCTGCAAGAAAGGCAACTGGTCTGAGTGGGGCAGGTACCAAATGGTATCTGCGCTATCTCAATGAGGGCTTAACGCCCGAAGAAGCCAAACAGAAAGTGCTCAATCGCCCTAAGAGCATATCTGTCACAAGGAAGAGGGGAGCCACAGAAATCAGCCCAACTGATGGCAATGCTGCCAAGAGAAACAGGGCTTTTGACACTGCACCGGGGGTTGCGAAAAGAAATTTGCCACGACCTGCTCCGAGACCAGAGGAGACAACCAGGAAAGCGGGTGTTAGCTACGCCAATGTCACCAAAGGCGTTAGACTGGCTATAATCCCGAAATCTTATCCGGAGGTCATCCTTTCGCGCGAGGAGCAGGGGCAACTCGATAGAGGAGATGTTCAAGGGTTCTGAAACCGAACTTGAATTTGATGGCATCCACTTTCGACCAGGCTTCATCTTGGTGGATTGTTCCACCGTAGCGGCTGCTGAATGGGTGAAAGTAACGATACCAAGCCTATCTGGGTGGAAGGGGACCGAGCTCACGACGTGCACTGGAGATGCTATCCCTGGTGTACATCTGATGACGGTATACCTTCCTCGAGCAGCGGGTACCGACGACAAGAAACTCCTTGATTTGATGGTAACTTAGAACAAAGCGCTGAGCACCAATCTCTGGAGAATCTTTAGCAGCAAAGACGAGAAGAACGGGAAGCTGTTAACGATCGGTATCGATGACCGATCGCTTGAAGCGATTAAAGCCAAAGACTGCAGGGTGGCCTACAGATTTGGCAAGAACCCAGTTCATCTGCACAAGGGACGTGCACTAGGAAATCCTCCAGACGCAGAGGCCACAACTGAGCAAAACTCAGCCGAAGCTGAGGAGATCCTAAAAGAAGTGGCAAGTGAAGTGGTTAGGAGCGAGATGCCTGCAGCCGAAGTCAGCGTTCTTGCTGTCGAAAGCGAAGACATCAACGCTATAAACCTAACAGCGCTAAGACTGACCGAAGTAGATTCCGACAGAGTACTCCTGGCAGACATCGATGATGTACTGGCGGAGAGCGATGCGAAGAAGAGAACTGCACACCAGTAACAAGAAGATGGCCAGCATTAGAGTTGCTCAAATCAATCTCCACCATGCGAGAGCCGCCTCGGCAGTCATCGCTAGAGCAATACTCAGGTCCAACCTGAGCATAGTGCTGGCCCAGGAACCTTGGGTATTCAGGGGCCAAATCAGAGGTTTGGCTGCATCCAATACGCAGGTAATATGGGACATTAGGTGTGTAAACCCAAGAGCTTTCATAGTACTAACAAAAAATATGAAATACTTGTGTCTTCCAGAGTTCCTTTCTAGAGATCTTGTAGCGGTGCAAATCCCGGACAACATCAACGGGTGTACACGTGAAGTAATATTCGCATCACGGTACCTACCGGGGGAAGATGCTTGGGCCCCACCTGAGCTGATCTACAAACTGGTTGAGTACAGCGAAAGGAAGAAGCCACCTCTAATACTTGGATGTGATGCCAATGCGCATAACGAGGCATGGGGGAGCACGGATACCAACAAGCGTGAAGAATACCTTCTTGAATTTATCATTAGTAATAAATTAGAAATTTTAAATGTGGGAGATACACCAACTTTCGTAACTAGCGTACGAAAAAAAGTTCTGGATTTAACCTTAGGAAACACCTGGGGCTTTAGTCTTGTTAGGAATTGGGTAGTATCCAACGAATCATCAATATCTGACCACAGCATACTGAGATTTGACATAGAGGGGGAGCAATTAACGCAAAGAATTGTAAGGAATCCGAGAAAAACAAACTGGGAAAAATACTTAAATAATCTGAATGCAAACCTAAGACAACTATCATTAGGCGATTGCATCAGAAATGAAATACAACTAGAAACTACGGTAGAAAATTTCAATAAGATTATTATCAACTCATATGAGGACAGTTATCCAATAAGCAAGGTGAGCTCAACCAAGGATGTACCTTGGTGGAACAATGATCTAATGAAAATAAGAACGGAGGTTCGAAGGTTATCAAATAGATCAAAAATTACCGGGGATTGGACCGAATACAGAAGAACTCTAACACTCTATAATAAAGAGATTAGGGAAGCAAAACGCAAAAGTTTCAGAAACTTCTGCGAAAGCATTGAGCACGCCACTGAGGTGTCAAAACTCTACAAAGTGTTAGCCAAAGGCAGTAGTATATCATCCACCAACCTTAAAAAAGGAGATGGTTCCTTCACGGAAAACGAAGAAGAAAGAGTAAAACTACTTCTTGACACACACTTCCCAGGATCTTCCACACTCGTGGCAGCAGGGACAGACGATGCTGAAAACTTGGGAAGAATAAGCAGGAATGAATGGATCTTCGCAAGTGAAATTTGCACCGAACCTCGAATCAGATGGGCAATTAACACCTTTAAACCATTGAAATCACCTGGAGTAGACGGAATCTTTCCTGCCCTACTTCAGAAAGGTATAGAGCAGCTGTTAAGTCCATTGACGAGAATAGCTAGAAGCAGTATAGCGCTAGGTTACATACCTAGGATATAGAGAAGGGCAAAGGTGGTATTTTTGCAGAAGGTGGGTAAGAAGGACCCGCTTCACCCTAAATCTTTCAGGCCAATCTGCCTTACATCCTTTGTTCTAAAAACTTTGGAAAAAGTTGTGGATAACTACATCCGGACCACAGTTTTAGTGAGAAATCCTCTACACTCTTGTCAGCATGCTTATAGAGCAGGGCACTCCACCGAAACTGTTCTACATCAACTGACGAGCTTACTGCAGGACAGTCTAGAAAAGAAGGAAACTGCGATATGCGCCTTTCTAGACATAGAAGGTGCCTTCGACAATACTTCACATGATTCTATCAGAAGAGCTCTTACAAGAAGAGGAGTTAATAATACTCTAGCTTCTTGGATGAGTAATATGCTTCTTACCAGGAAGGTTGAAATACCAAGTGGTACAGGAAGTATAATTGCAAACACCACAAGGGGCTGCCCACAAGGAGGTGTGCTATCACCACTTATGTGGAGTATAGTAGTAGACGAGCTATTGGAAAAATTGGAAACCAGTGGTTTGTCATTTCAAGGCTATGCGGATGACATAGTCATCATCTGTAGAGGTAAATTTGAGGACACTCTATGTGACAGAATACAGCTAGGACTCAAACTAACGAAGGGCTGGTGCGCCACGGTTGAGCTGAACATCAATCCAGCAAAAACAACGATTGTACCATTCACACGGAAGTATAAACTTACGAATCTTAAGTCTATCTGTTTAGACGGTGTAGAGATAGAACTTCAGAAAGTAGTAAAATTTTTGGGTACCCACTTAGACCTGAAGTTATTGTGGAAAACCCACATTGAGTAGATAAAACAGAAAGGTATCAAAACTTTCATGACGTGTAGAACTACTGCGGGTAAAAGTTGGAGATATCAATGGAGATACTCTTGGATCTTACTCCCCTTCATATTTACATCCAGTCGCAAGCGAGGAGGGCGATTTTGAGGGTAGCTGGAAACAACGTCAGCACAGGTAGTTATTTCAACCGAAGGAAGATAGAACTTCTCGCTGAGCAACTTCCTGAAATCTCGATGCCAAGGGACTCGATACTCCCAACGTTCAGCTTTAGGAAACATTTTAAAACTGAGCTTAGTAACAAAAAACATTGGGAAGGTATATCGGAAATATACAAGGTAAACCAGTACGTGATAACATAGTACACCGACGCACATGTATTCGGACCAGGGAAAAGATACTCTGAACCATTAGGTAAGTACACCTCTATCTTTCAAGTGGAAGTGTACGCGATAGATAGCTGTGCGCACTTTAATCTTGAACGGAATTACCGGAACCGCAGAAAAGCAATACTGAGTGACACCCAGGCAGCTATTTAAGCACTCAAATCTCACCAGGTTACGTCAAAACTGGTGATGGAGTGGATTGAAAAACTAAACATCCTGGGCCAACTCAATCAGGTGTGGATTCTATGGGTTCCATGGCATATAGGGTTCAATGGAAACGAAATGGCAGATAAGCTTGCCAGGAAAGGAGCATCAACTCTATTTGTAGGGCCTGAACCATTTTGTGGATTAGGATCGGGTAATATCTCCAGTATCATCTGGGAAGAAGAGGATAGACAAAGAGTCTTATACTGGGAAAAATTACCGGGGCTAACACACTAACAACCTAAAACGCTACGAGGACTGTATGAATCTAATGAAAAATATCTTGCGAATCATTACGGGATTATTAACAGGGCACTGTTAGCTGAATTATGACCTAACAAAACTGGGAATTTTCTCTGATGCTCTCTGCAGGTTCTGCAAGGAAGAGGACGAGACCGCACAACATGTGATAGAAACTTATTCCGCATTGATGCACAAGAGAAGGAAATACCTGGGAGATTTCATCATACCCTAGGATGAACTTAGACTCTGTGAAGTAGGACCAACACTAGAATTCATCGAGGGAACTGGGCTAAGAGACATACTCTAGTTTTGCGAAGTGGGCACTATAGATCTTATATGTCGCTGTGCAACATCCCCCAACGATAATAATAATAATAATAATAAAAAACCTCGCTTTAAAAAATTTTTTTTTAATTAATCGATAAATGATTATTATTGTACCAGATGAGAACATTATTTAGATGAGACTACAAAGCAGTAGGATCTAAAGTCATCCGCATAAAAGAGATAATTAGATGCAACGAAACGGGAGCTAATATCATTTATGAAAACACCGAGTAGGAGAAGCCCTAGAATACTACCTTGCGGAACACCTGAAGACGCAATGAAGGAATAAGATCTTACGTTTTCAATCACAATAAAAGAGAGGCTATAAAAAAGATATGATGGTTAACATCTAAGAAATGTTAAATATTTTTTTTATTACACCAATATGGTGATTAAGCATATTTTATAACGTGATGAAATCCAAGTAATCTTAAATCAACATTAAAGGCTACACATCATAGTTAATATATAGGACTTAGATATTTAATAGCAGAGAAAGGCACCAGTGCCCGGTGTCCGAAACCATATCTGCTCTCTGGTCGGCTCAGGAAATGGGAACGCGAGGATCCGGAGGAGAGGGGAATCTTGCGAAGCATGAAAGGTGGTAAGGTCCGAAGGGGCCAGTCTGGGAAATAATGTCCCATGCTCCACCTCGAATACAAACTGGCAATTGCAGGCAGCTAAAATGTCTCCAAATAAATCTCAACCAGGCAATAGCAGCCTCATATTGACTCAGTGCCATGGTGGAGCAAAATTGTCTGGACTTTGTGGCCATCCAAGAACCATGGGCCGCAAATGGACAAATAAATGGTCTGCAGACAAAAACATGTAAGTTGATCTACGACGTAAATCTGACCGACCCAAGGCAGCGTTACTCATCAACAAAAATATTAAATTTCTTACAATTTCAGAGCTCTTACAACGTGATCTGGTGGCGGTACAGGCAGAAGTGTCCAGTGCCAGAGGACGAAGAACAATTGTACTGGCCTACATGTAGCTTTCTGGTGACGATGCAGAGGAGACGGTATCCCAGGTGCTTCAGCAGCTCATGACTTACTGCCTAACTCGGAATCTTCAATGGGTGATGTGTTGCGACGCAAATGCACATCATATGGCATGGGGAAGCGCAGACACGAAACACTCGAGGTGGGTCACTTTTTCATTTCATTACCACTAACAACATTGTGGTGTTAAATAGGGGAATGAACCAACTTTTATAAATGCAATCAGAGGGGAGGTGCTAGATTCCACTCTAACCAGTGCATTTATATCTAATAACATTTCTAACTAGAGAGTGTTAGATGAAGTCTACTTGTCGGATCATCGTTATATACGCTTTGACCTAAAAGGGGAAGTTGAGACATCTTCGAAGTTAGGAATGCTAGGAATACCAATTGGTATAACTTCTACTTAGAGCAAAATTTAGGGTGCCCAAGTGAGCAAATGAACAATTCTCAAGAACTGGACCTCGAGGTCAGGAAACTTGAAAAAACAATAACTGAAGCTTTCGAAAAGAGCTGCAACTTGGTGGTGAAGAAACGTTTTAGGAACGTCCCTTGGTGGAGCAAGGAACTTAACAAGTTACGCAAGAAAGCACGTCAGCTTTTCAATAGTGCCTTAACGGCCTTCAAAAACAAACTGAGAGAATCTAAGATAGATTCATGGAAAAGGCAGGCGGAAATTATACGGGTAGTCTGAAAGAAACGGGACAGTTACTGCTGGACACCCACTTTCCAGGCTGTGCCACCTGTGATGAAGACAGTGAAAACATCGAGGATATCAGTTTCTTGATGGCTACACGTAGGTCACTATCACTGGCTCGTAAAATTTTTACCGTCAATAAAACTAAATGGGCAATCTCCACATTCAATCCATTTAAATCTCCTGGTGTTGATGATATTAAACCTTGCCTTCTCGGGCAAGGGACTAATGTATTACCTCCAATTCTAACCAAAATTTTCAGGATAAGCCTGGAATTAGGTGCAGTGCCTAAATCATGGACAAAAGCTAGGGTCGCTTTCATCCCGAAAGCAGAGAAAAGGGCGGATCACACGCCCAAATTCTTTCGGCCCATATGCCTAACATCCTTCTTGCTAAAAGCAATGGAAAAAATTATAGATCAGTACATCAGAGAAGTTTATCTTAAAGATACACCACTCTATACTGAACAATATGCTTACCAGTCAGGCAAGTCAACTGAGACTGCAATACATTGCCTAACGAGTAAAATCGAAGAGACATGAGAGGGTAAAGAAATAGCTCTTTGTACATCGGTTGACATTACAGGAGCTTTTGATAATGCTACTTTCAGGTCTATTGAGGAAGGTATGGTCAGGAAGCAAATTCATAGACTGATCATAACATGGGTTCTCAATGGATATGCTCTCCTTGAGGACAGGGTTGTTTTATCGCCGCTCCTATGGTTATTGGTCATTGACGAGCTTTTACAAACTCTCGATGATCTCGGATACGAAGTTCAGGGCTTTGCAGATGACTTAATAATTATGGTTAGAGGCAACTTTGACTCTACCAAATATGAGCGGATGCAACTATCTCATGACATCACACAAGACTGGTGTCAAGAGAAAGAACTTTCGATAAACCCTAGCAAAACGACGTTAGTACCCTTCACGAAGAGGAGGAAGTTGAACTTAGGGATCTTGAAGTTAGGTGAAACAGAACTAACACTCTCTGAGGAGATGAAATATTTGGGAGTAATGCTGGATAAAACTCTTACTTGGAACAACCATTTATCATACATCACGAACAAAGCCCTGAGGGCTACCTTCGCTTGCCAAAGGCTGTATGGTAAAACATGGGGACTACGACCTAAAATGATGGCGTGGTCTTACAAAACTGTAATAGTACCAATGATCACCTGTGCCTCTCTGGCATGGTGGCCAGATTCATCGAATAGCCTGTTTGAACGTAACGGGAGCGATGAGAACTAGTCCCACAGTAGCTTTAGGAATAATCACAGGTCTCAATCCTCTACACCCTGTGGTTAAGAGGACAGCAGCCAGTGCAGCCATAAGGTTTTCGAACTCTATTCACCTGAAAGAAATTAACCTAAAAGGGCACATTAAGATTCTAGACGTAGTCTGGAATTCACCGGGCCTCACGGTCTTTGACAGGATGGATAATAAATTTATATTCTCCAAACTCTTCGAAGTGATCATTCATGATCGCTCAGCGTGGAGAAACAGCGAAATATCTCTTGATCAGGACTCACAGCTATGGTCCACTGATGGGTCCAAAATGGAAGACGGCAGTGCTGGAGCGGGAATTGTAGGGCCAAATTTCCGGAAGGCAATTGCAAAGGGAGAAATAGCTTCTATTTTTCAGGCGGAGGTCTACGCCTTAGAGCTATCTGTCAGTGAATGCCTACATAGGGGCACTCGAGGAATCAACATATGCATTCTATCGGACAGTCAGGCAGCTCTAAAATCACTAATGAATTTCTCGTTCCAATCTAAGTTGGTTTGGGAATGCTTTGAACTCCTCAATACCCTAGCAAAGAGGAACTCTGTGACCCTAATATGGGTACCGGGACACGTGGGGCATGCAAGAAATGAAATGGCAGATTTACTGGCTAAATAGGGCGCAGACACTCCTTTCATAGGCCCAGAACCCTTCTGCGGGGTAACAGTAGTTTCATGAACAACTGAATATGTGAAAAGGAAAAAAGTAGTCTAACCGATTACTGGAGAGCCCAAACAGGCATGCGCCAGTCGAAAAGATTCATTGACCCTGAACATATTAAGGTAGATACTATCTTGAACCTCAGCAGAAAAGACATCAAACTGTACACTGAACTACTAACAGGTCATTGTAAACTTAATTATCACATGATGAAAATGGGTGTGGTAAACAACGATCTCTGTCGACTCTGCCTTGAAGAGCAGGAAACAACAGAACACGTTCTTTGCAATTGCCCAGCTGTGGCTAGACGCATACTAAACTACCTAGGCAACGGATTCATAGCCCCCAGGGACCTAGTTAAAATCAATCCCACAGCAGTGACAAGATTTATAAATAGTATTGAAATCTGCTAGTTAGGGAATAGGCTGTACAAAAGATCTTCAGGTCGCGGTGCTTCATAGCCTTAATAATAATAATAATAATAATAATAATAATAATAAATATCTAATTAAAATTTTTACTTAAACTAAGTCTTTCAGGTTATCTATTAATTATTTTTGTTGGTCTCCTGCGATTCAATCGTCGCGGATATAGGCATTCTGCGATGGGAATCTCTGTCATTTCCGGATTTGTAAATGCGATGAGACGATGCATATGCTTGACACTGCGTTCTTGTATGGATTCTTCAATGGTCTATATATTTAAATATCGGCGTTGATAATGGTTCGTAGATTTCGATTATTTTGATGATGCTTTTGCTGGCAGTGCACCATATTGCAATACCGTGTTTCCATATGGGTATGATTTGTATAGTAAAAGTTGCTGGAAACGGACAGCTTATATTGTCTAACTAGTAGCCAATATAGTTCTCTGAAGCGACTATTTATTTCTTGCCTTTTTAGAAGTATATGCACTTTCCATAGAAGCTTTGCGTCGATCGTTATGACAAGGTATTTAGCCATTGTGTCAATTTTAACAAGTTCATTCTTGATGTATATATTATGAAGACTGTGTCTTCTATTTGTGTAAATGACTTGAACCTTTCTATCTTTATTGATTTCAATACCCCATTTCTTAAACCGTGTTAGCGTGGTGTCACTATTACTATGTTGTGATGTAAAGTTAGCAGGACAATGTCATCGGCAAATATCGCTAACATGTTGTCATCTAATAGTGGAGCAGGTATGTCTGCTCTATATAAAAAATATAATAGTGGTCACAGGAAACAGCTCTGAGGAACTTCAGCTTCCATTTTTTAAATTTCGGAACATTCGTCCTGTTGTTTTCATAGAAATATCTGTCGCTGATGAAGCTAAGTAAGCTGGTAGAACCTATATGGTAGTTGGTATTTTAATTTATAGAATAAAAATAAGATAAAAATAAAATAAGAATTTGTGTCATACACTTTGGAAAGCCTTCTCAACGTCAAGGTATATTGCCACACAAATGTTTTTTTCTTTTTTGTCAATATCAGTTAAGATCTTATTTATAACTCTATATACTTGTTGAATCATTGAATTATTACGTCTAAAGCCAAACTGGTATTTAAGTATTCAGGCATGTGATAGAAATAGCAAGCGTAACCGATTTGGCCTGTGATATATTTCGTTTTCACTTTCGAATTTGAAATCGTACGATTTGCTCTGTGATGAAATTTGGTTTTTACGATTTTACTACGAAATGAATTCGTTGATATTTCTTTAAACGATTTCAAGACAAATTGTGTGCGAACATTAAATTTTTTAATTGGAAATTCGATTAATGAAAATGCTTTAGGCAAATATTTAATTTTGGTTATAATAATTGATTATATTCAGGTAAGGTCAGATTGGAAGATGTGTATACGGAAGAAACTGGCTCGGAACAAGATAGAAAAAAGAGCAACCGGAGATACTGCGTATAACCAGTACATCCTAACATCAACCGAGGAGAGCATTGTTGTTATTTGTGGACTACATGCAAGTGTGGGCAGCATTCAAAACGATAAATGTTTGATGATGGCGTCAACGTTGAGTCCGAGGAAGAAAATTCTGAAAATACACCTCTAAATTTACCCAGTTCTAGTATATATATATAAATCCTATAGTTCCAAGGAGGAACAAAGGGCCACAACAAATTTTCTCCATTCAGATCTGTCTTGTGCCAGCCTCTTAACTTCGCTCCAACTAAGGTTCACAGCGCGGGTTTCCGACTCCAGCAGTCTTCTCCAAGTATTCGCCGGCTTTCCTCGTCTTCGGGTGCCTTGTGGGTTCCAATCCATGGCGTCTCTTGTTAGGCCAAAAAATTTTCAGAATCTTGCGTAAACAGCGGTTTATGAAGACTCGCAGTGCATTTACACCCGCCACTGATGTGTTCCACGTCTCGCAACCATACAGCAAAGATGGATTACATTTGTTATATATTCTTACTTAATTCGATCTTTATTTATTTATGCAAGTAAACCACGTTTTAGTACTACTGGATGACATGCACCTATGTCTGATGAGTACACTGATGAGTAGTGCCGTTTGCTTCGATGCGTGACAGGCAAGTCTTCCATTACATATCTGTCGTTGCCTAACACCTTTGTGATTTTGAATGGCCCCTTGTATTTTGGCTCCAGCTTCCGCGATCCACCAGAACTTGTAGCCTCATTTTCAACTAGAATTAGGTCATCGACGTCGAACTTCGAAGGTCTCGCATGTTTAGAGTCGAAATATTGCTTACTCTTTTCTCGTTCCGTATTTATGTTGTTTGCTGCTTTTTCTCGTTGATGACTCAAGTTTCGTAGTTCGTTTTGGTGATCTCTACATTCGTCAATGCTAGTTAACGCCAGAATAATCTTATTTTGAAGACTATCTCGTGGTGTATATCCGAGCAATAGCTCGTTCGGCGAACATCCGGTCGTTTTATTCTTCATCGCGTTTATCGTTAATTGTACCTTTCGTAGATTTACATCCCATTGTCTGTCGGATGTCGTTGACGGAAGTAACATTGACAAGATGGTTCAGTTCTATCGTTCCACCTGTCCGTTGGCACGTGGTGTGCGTACTGCATTTTGTATGTGCTTAATGTCGTTGGCTGCACAATAAGATTGGAACTCCTTAGAGGTGAATGCCGTTCCCCTGTCGGTAATAATGCGTTCAGGTGTTCCCATATACCCCGTAACTTCTTGTAAAACGTTGATAACATGTGTTGTTGCTGTACTTTTAACGGCACGTATGACGTGGTATTTGGTGAAAGCGTCGACTAACACAAGCACATGCTCGTTTTGTTTGGTACTTCGTGGAAAAGGCCCGACATGATCTAAATGTATCGTTTTGAATGGTATTGGAGGTATATTACTGTAATGGTACTCAGCTTCATTCCTTCCAGTTCGTTGCTTGTTGTATGCGCACTCAACAAACGCCTTGATATACGCCTTTACGAAATTGTGCATTCGTGGAAACCATACGTGACCTTGTAGTTTCTCTATCGTTAGGTCTATACTGAGATGCCCTGATCCGTCGTGACTATCGAAGACTACTTTCCATCTTACGGCTCTTGGTACTACCCACAATAGTTTTTCCTTTACCTTACGGAATAAACAGCCACGTTGAATTACGTATCTGTCGTCATTTGATTTTCCTCTTGCAATTATATCATTTATGATTTTCTCCAGTTTTTCATCTTGAAGCTGCATGGTGAACAGCCAATGGGTGTTTTCTAGTTGTACCTTCCCTATAAGTAGAGACGCTGCTTCCAGTTCCTTTGGGTCTTCATTGGGTGCTCTGCTTAACGCGTCGACGTGTGGCATACGTTGTCCGCTACCATGCTCGATTTCGATATCGAATTCTTGGATTCGTAACCACCACCTAGCAATTCGTGGTATTAGTTCTCGTTTTTCCATTGTCGTTCGTAGTGCACTGCAATCGGTTATAAGTTTTATTTTCTTGCCACATATGTAATAGCGGAATCTTTCTAATGTTTCCACAGCTGCTAGAGCTTCCAATTCGTAACTGTGGAAGTTCCTTTCGTTGTTACTGGTTGCTCGGCTATAGTACGCTATAGGTTTTAGTCCGTCTTTGTCTTGTTGCCTCAGTACCCCTGCTAAACCGGTGGCACTTGCATCTGAGTGTACTTCGTGTTCTGCTTCTGGACGGTATGCAGTCATTACAGGTTTTGAGGCTAATATACGTTTAAGCTTATGAAAAGCTTCTTGCTGTTCTACTCACCACACGAACTCTTGTTCTTTTCTTAACAATCTTCGGATTGGTTCCGAAATGATGGCATAACCCGGAACAAATTTTCGGAAATAACCGCTCAAACCCAAAAATCTTCTCACCTCTGTCAACGTTTTTGGTGAAATGAAGTTGTTAATTGCAGATACCTTCACTGTCCCCGGAGTGATACCATCGGGTTGCAGCTGATGTCCCAGAAACTCCACATGTTGCTTTATAAATTGGCATTTATTTAAATTCAGTGTTAAATTTGCCTTGCGTAGTACTTCGAAAATTCTCCTGAGTTTAATTAACATTTCATCGATGTTGCAACTTCCAACAAGGATATCGTCCATGTAATGTATCATGTCACCCGGTTGCGTCATATTCTTAATTTTAGCCATCAAACGTTGGAATACTATTGGTGCATTCGTTAAGCCAAATGGCATTCTTGTGAATTCATATACCTCCTCGGTGGTTACAAAAGTAGTATACTTACGGCTTTCGGGTGCCATCGGAACTTGGTAATAGCCGCTGTTTAGGTCCAGCGCAGTGTAAAACGTAAAGCGCTTAGCCTCTTGTAAACTTTCTTCAATGTTAGGCATTGGATAAATTTCTTTCTTAGTATGTTTGTTGATACGTCGGTAATCGATTACCAATCTATCGTTTCCATTTTTCTTTTTCACAAGAACTACCGGACTTGCATATTCCGATGTAGATTCTGTTACGATTTCGTTTTCTATTAACTCGCGAACCATGTTGTTTACAATTTGTTTTTTTGGTTCGGGTATTCTATATGGTCGTTGTACTATGGGTACATCCGTATCCAAATGGTTATGCATGTTAACTAAGTCAGTTTTCCCAATTTCGCTGATGTTTTTAGCGAACACGTCTTTATATTCGTTAATTAGGTTTAATAACGCATCCACACTTCTTTTATTATTAATTTCAGTTTTAATTTCATTCGTTTCGATATTTCGTCTTTTACACTCCCTGATTTTGATTGAATTTTCACCGTTTTCGTCGACATTGTGGGTGTTGGTAACTTCCTTACGAATTATTATTTTGCCGCCACCGATTATCGTGCACAGATTTTTATGCTGTAGAATGTCTTGTCTCATTAACACGTCTGTTGTTAGTACATCATCATCGACAATAAGAAGATGAACTTCAATTTCCACATCTTCAATATTCATGGTTGTTACTATTTTCTCCGTTATATTTCGTTCACCTCGACATATGCCACATATTTTAATACGGCAGTCCTTAAGTCAATTAGCGCGCACATTTCAATTCCACCGATTATGACCGTTTTTATAAAGCTCTTTTCCGTATACTCGACTCTTTTTACTTTTACTGATGCACAATCGACCGGTTCACCTTTTGGGTGCACTTTTTTACTATTTTTGCATCATTGTCTACGTTGTGGTTTGGGGCATTGCGTTGAAATATGGCCAAACCCAGCACAATTATAACATTTTATTCTTGACCGTTTTTCCGTATTCACATTGTTGTTGCTTTTATTACTGATCACACTCGGTTTGTTCATTTGTCGTGTTGCCGTTGAATTGTGCAAATATTCATCAAAACTAGTACGCATTTCCTTCATTGTGCGATATTGGAATGGTGCTGTTGCTGTTTGTAAATCTCTTTGGTTCAATCCATTACGTGTGTGCTTCATTATTGCTTTTTCACTAAGATTATAGCTTCGTCCAAGGGTGGACATTCGAAAACAGTAGTCAATTACTGATTCATCACGTCTTCGAGATGTATGCATCATTTTCGTGTGCACTTCGGCTTCATCGTACGTACGACCGAATTCTTCTAATAATTGCCGTGAGAGATCTTCCCAACTAACGCACGTGCCCGATAATGTGTCATACCATAACCGTGCAGCACTCTTCATACGACTGAATACAGCAAGCATTAAGCACTTTTCGTTCCACTGATACGCGTTTTTTGCACTATTCAATAAATTGTTCCGCACTTAACGAAGTGTCTTTTGTTGGATCAAATTCAGGCAACGTTTCAGCTATTTCTTTAACAGAATACGATTCACGAATTACTGATCTATCCGTATTCAACGATTCACTATTCTCATTAATAACAGGTGTTGACGATGGCACTTGCGCACTCTGCGATTGTTGTATTAGCGTCATCATATTTTCCATCATATCACGCAAATTATTTATTTGATTTTGCACCGACATCGTACTGTTTTCGAGTTCAATTTCGTCACTTCCTAATGCTAATGCTTCAGTTAATCTCTCTATGAGATCTTTCTTATAACCGGTTGTTGGAAGTCCTTTTTCGGACAATATTTCCTTTAACTTTTCAATTTTTAATTCGTTTATCTTCACCATTTTTCACTTATTAAACTTCTTTTGTTTTGATTTCGTTTTTCGTTTTAGTATGTTTCTAGCTAAAAAAAAATTTTTCTAGTTATATATATATATATATATATATATATATATATATATATATATATATATATATATATATATATATATATATATATATATATATATATATATATATATATATATATATATATATATATATATATATATATATATATATATATATATATATATATATATATATATATATATATATAATTTATAAACTTCTATTCCGTTTTGCACGTTCTAATATTGTTGTATCGTTATTATTTTATTCTATTATACCCGACTGAACATTCGCAACGTTTTGTTAATTTTCTGATTTTATTCGTTTCACCACATTTTGTTTTAAACTTTTCCCTCGTTTTGTTTTGCTTTCGTTTTCGTTTCAAACATTCGTCGATTTTGTGATTTTATTCCTTTCACCACATTTTGTTTTATTGAACATTATGCACGTTTACCCAAAATGATTTTTCGTTTTTGTACGTTCTCACATGTGTGTATCAATTCGTTACTATTACGTTTGTTTAACACTGTTGACGTTTTGTTGTATTTAGTTTTGTACGTTCACGCAGATTTTATAGTTTCTTTCGTTATTTTAACTCATTACTAAATATTTCTTTATGTTCACGCAGATTTGATCGTTTCTTTCGTTATTTAACTCGTTGCTATTTCATTATGTTCACGCTGATTTTATCGTTTCTTTCGTTATTTTAACTCGTTGCTATCTCGACATTTTGAAATTTTTCGTTACGAAATATTTTCGTCGAATTCACTTGGAGCGTTAGATAACGGGACACGGGTGCTCCGCTGATCGAATGAGTTCTTTATCTCACTTCTGAATTGTTATATATACTTACTTAATTCGATCTTTATTTATTTACGCAAGTAAACCACGTTTTAGTACTACTGGATGACATGCACCCGTTTATTATAATTTAAGATAATTATGATGGCACGAATAGATGGTATATCTCTCGTCCGAGGTAATGTAGCGTCTCTTCTCGTCGTTTTTCGTCAGTCAGTGTTGTCTATTTGTAATCATTCTTTCAGTGTTGCCAACACATTGGAGTTAAATATTTTCAATTTTGTGCGCCGCGACATGTGTGATACATTCCAGATTGGACGTAGAGTGCCGAATGCTACCATTGTTTTTTTGATGCGATTTTTGATGTCTTCTCTCGAACCAACCGACGTCGAGATGATACTACCCAGAAAGCAAAAAGAATGTACCACCTCCAGCTGGATACTGAGCCGCAGTACCACATGAAGGTGAGGTTGACATTTGGGAGGGATAGGCTATGTATCCGCATCACCATCCCCATTTGCCCATTTTTAGATGATAGTTAAATGAACCCATCCCCGTTCTAGTATAGTTGCACGAAAATAAATATATGACAACTTATGAACATAAAGCCAACATTAGTGGCAAACATCAATAAAAAATCCAATGTGGTTTTTGTGTTAGAGGACGAGTTTTGTTTGTTAATGTTGTGAAAAAATATCATTAAAAGAATACCCTTGCAGAAGTTGACAAAATACCACCGAAACGTTGGGTAATCTGATGTCGTTTCGAATAAAAGCGAATTTTTATTTGCATCATAATCTAATTTGGCCATTGAGCCTACATGTTGTTGGGTTTCACATTTTCAGTTTTTATTTTTCATTTTCCAGATTATCTTGCTTCCACTTCTCTTAAAAAACTTGCTTCTACCAAAAATACACTTATTTTTGTAATTTTTAACAATTTTGCAAAATTTGTAAAGTTTCCTTTCACTCGTTTCGCCAAATCAGCTGCTTCTAAAATGCTTTCGAATTTAAATGAAATCGCGTGATTTCGATCACACGTAAAAGAAATTCGTATGATTTGAAATTTCGTTTTCTATTTGAATTCGTAGGATTTCCATCACATGCCTGATTGTTACGTTTTTATTTTGTGAACGTTTAATTCAATTCGAATCAACCCAGTTCGATCACTGTATTCTGTCAACAATAATTGCAACACTTATTTGGTACAAACTATATCCAACAACAATTTATTTAATCAATACTTCTGTTTAAAATTACTCCTTAATATTATCGCAAATTTTGCTTCAAATACACTATCAATGTTTGCACGATCACTTTCGGAATGGAATTCATCCATTTCTCAACAAACTGGCCCTATTTATACTCTCTGGCAACACTCCAGAATCTTCTTTTCGAATTTCGATAATTTTTGTCTTCGGAGGCCTATATTAGATTTTCCGAGGACTTTTTCTCGAAACAGTTTAACCCAGTTTAATTACCACGTATGGGTATTTTGGACCAATTTTTTCCCCAAAATTTCACTAAAAGTTAACATTTGAGAGGAGGTCAAGGATTAAAATCTTCGATAAAAATATTCCCCCGAAAATTTCTCTTAGGGCCCAACCAAGATAAATAACTTGTACGAGTTATAGATAACATATAAAAAACGAATTAAGATTTTGAACACTTTTCTTTAAGCATCTATTGCATCGCATGCTCCATGCCACGATTTGAAGATCATTGTCTCGGGATTGAAGCAAATCAATCTCAAACAATTGCATTTGACTACAGTAACAAAACCCCTAATCT
This sequence comes from Megamerina dolium, assembly GCA_963854835.1. NCBI lineage: Eukaryota > Metazoa > Arthropoda > Insecta > Diptera > Megamerinidae > Megamerina > Megamerina dolium. The sequence continues at coordinate 56,960,917 of OY978530.1, forward strand.
CTTTCTGCTCCACTACGTCACAATTTTTTTTACAGTGATTTAAAATTTGGCTTTTTAGTCAAAAGTGGAATCATGAATTTTAAAAATTATACATAAAATTACATTTGAGATAGTTCTTGTCTTCGGAGACCTATATTAATATTTTCCGACGACTATTTTCTCGGAACTTTTTAAACCTCTAGTTATAACCGTATGGGTCACTTTAGGCATTTTTATTATATGTGCTAGCGATTTTTCGAAAAAGTTCCAAAATTACCCTTGATATACGCCTTTACGAAATTGTGCATTCGTGGAAACCATACGTGACCTTGTAGTTTCTCTATCGTTAGGTCTATACTGAGATGCCCTGATCCGTCGTGACTATCGAAGACTACTTTCCATCTTACGGCTCTTGGTACTACCCACAATAGTTTTTCCTTTACCTTACGGAATAAACAGCCACGTTGAATTACGTATCTGTCGTCATTTGATTTTCCTCTTGCAATTATATCATTTATGATTTTCTCCAGTTTTTCATCTTGAAGCTGCATGGTGAACAGCCAATGGGTGTTTTCTAGTTGTACCTTCCCTATAAGTAGAGACGCTGCTTCCAGTTCCTTTTGTCTTCATTGGGTGCACTGCTTAACGCGTCGACGTGTGGCATACGTTGTCCGCTACCATGCTCGATTTCGATATCGAATTCTTGGATTCGTAACCACCACCTAGCAATTCGTGGTATTAGTTCTCGTTTTTCCATTGTCGTTCGTAGTGCACTGCAATCGGTTATAAGTTTTATTTTCTTGCCACATATGTAATAGCGGAATCTTTCTAATGTTTCCACAGCTGCTAGAGCTTCCAATTCGTAACTGTGGAAGTTCCTTTCGTTGTTACTGGTTGCTCGGCTATAGTACGCTATAGGTTTTAGTCCGTCTTTGTCTTGTTGCCTCAGTACCCCTGCTAAACCGGTGGCACTTGCATCTGAGTGTACTTCGTGTTCTGCTTCTGGACGGTATGCAGTCATTACAGGTTTTGAGGCTAATATACGTTTAAGCTTATGAAAAGCTTCTTGCTGTTCTACTCACCACACGAACTCTTGTTCTTTTCTTAACAATCTTCGGATTGGTTCCGAAATGATGGCATAACCCGGAACAAATTTTCGGAAATAACCGCTCAAACCCAAAAATCTTCTCACCTCTGTCAACGTTTTTGGTGAAATGAAGTTGTTAATTGCAGATACCTTCACTGTCCCCGGAGTGATACCATCGGGTTGCAGCTGATGTCCCAGAAACTCCACATGTTGCTTTATAAATTGGCATTTATTTAAATTCAGTGTTAAATTTGCCTTGCGTAGTACTTCGAAAATTCTCCTGAGTTTAATTAACATTTCATCGATGTTGCAACTTCCAACAAGGATATCGTCCATGTAATGTATCATGTCACCCGGTTGCGTCATATTCTTAATTTTAGCCATCAAACGTTGGAATACTATTGGTGCATTCGTTAAGCCAAATGGCATTCTTGTGAATTCATATACCTCCTCGGTGGTTACAAAAGTAGTATACTTACGGCTTTCGGGTGCCATCGGAACTTGGTAATAGCCGCTGTTTAGGTCCAGCGCAGTGTAAAACGTAAAGCGCTTAGCCTCTTGTAAACTTTCTTCAATGTTAGGCATTGGATAAATTTCTTTCTTAGTATGTTTGTTGATACGTCGGTAATCGATTACCAATCTATCGTTTCCATTTTTCTTTTTCACAAGAACTACCGGACTTGCATATTCCGATGTAGATTCTGTTACGATTTCGTTTTCTATTAACTCGCGAACCATGTTGTTTACAATTTGTTTTTTTGGTTCGGGTATTCTATATGGTCGTTGTACTATGGGTACATCCGTATCCAAATGGTTATGCATGTTAACTAAGTCAGTTTTCCCAATTTCGCTGATGTTTTTAGCGAACACGTCTTTATATTCGTTAATTAGGTTTAATAACGCATCCACACTTCTTTTATTATTAATTTCAGTTTTAATTTCATTCGTTTCGATATTTCGTCTTTTACACTCCCTGATTTTGATTGAATTTTCACCGTTTTCGTCGACATTGTGGGTGTTGGTAACTTCCTTACGAATTATTATTTTGCCGCCACCGATTATCGTGCACAGATTTTTATGCTGTAGAATGTCTTGTCTCATTAACACGTCTGTTGTTAGTACATCATCATCGACAATAAGAAGATGAACTTCAATTTCCACATCTTCAATATTCATGGTTGTTACTATTTTCTCCGTTATATTTCGTTCACCTCGACATATGCCACATATTTTAATACGGCAGTCCTTAAGTCAATTAGCGCGCACATTTCAATTCCACCGATTATGACCGTTTTTATAAAGCTCTTTTCCGTATACTCGACTCTTTTTACTTTTACTGATGCACAATCGACCGGTTCACCTTTTGGGTGCACTTTTTTACTATTTTTGCATCATTGTCTACGTTGTGGTTTGGGGCATTGCGTTGAAATATGGCCAAACCCAGCACAATTATAACATTTTATTCTTGACCGTTTTTCCGTATTCACATTGTTGTTGCTTTTATTACTGATCACACTCGGTTTGTTCATTTGTCGTGTTGCCGTTGAATTGTGCAAATATTCATCAAAACTAGTACGCATTTTCTTCATTGTGCGATATTGGAATGGTGCTGTTGCTGTTTGTAAATCTCTTTGGTTCAATCCATTACGTGTGTGCTTCATTATTGCTTTTTCACTAAGATTATAGCTTCGTCCAAGGGTGGACATTCGAAAACAGTAGTCAATTACTGATTCATCACGTCTTCGAGATGTATGCATCATTTTCGTGTGCACTTCGGCTTCATCGTACGTACGACCGAATTCTTCTAATAATTGCCGTGAGAGATCTTCCCAACTAACGCACGTGCCCGATAATGTGTCATACCATAACCGTGCAGCACTCTTCATACGACTGAATACAGCAAGCATTAAGCACTTTTCGTTCCACTGATACGCGTTTTTTGCACTATTCAATAAATTGTTCCGCACTTAACGAAGTGTCTTTTGTTGGATCAAATTCAGGCAACGTTTCAGCTATTTCTTTAACAGAATACGATTCACGAATTACTGATCTATCCGTATTCAACGATTCACTATTCTCATTAATAACAGGTGTTGACGATGGCACTTGCGCACTCTGCGATTGTTGTATTAGCGTCATCATATTTTCCATCATATCACGCAAATTATTTATTTGATTTTGCACCGACATCGTACTGTTTTCGAGTTCAATTTCGTCACTTCCTAATGCTAATGCTTCAGTTAATCTCTCTATGAGATCTTTCTTATAACCGGTTGTTGGAAGTCCTTTTTCGGACAATATTTCCTTTAACTTTTCAATTTTTAATTCGTTTATCTTCACCATTTTTCACTTATTAAACTTCTTTTGTTTTGATTTCGTTTTTCGTTTTAGTATGTTTCTAGCTAAAAAAAAATGTTTCTAGTTATATATATATATATATATATATATATATATATATATATATATATATATATATATATATATATATATATATATATATATATATATATATATATATATATATATATATATATATATAATTTATAAACTTCTATTCCGTTTTGCACGTTCTAATATTGTTGTATCGTTATTATTTTATTCTATTATACCCGACTGAACATTCGCAACGTTTTGTTAATTTTCTGATTTTATTCGTTTCACCACATTTTGTTTTAAACTTTTCCCTCGTTTTGTTTTGCTTTCGTTTTCGTTTCAAACATTCGTCGATTTTGTGATTTTATTCCTTTCACCACATTTTGTTTTATTGAACATTATGCACGTTTACCCAAAATGATTTTTCGTTTTTGTACGTTCTCACATGTGTGTATCAATTCGTTACTATTACGTTTGTTTAACACTGTTGACGTTTTGTTGTATTTAGTTTTGTACGTTCACGCAGATTTTATAGTTTCTTTCGTTATTTTAACTCGTTACAAAATATTTCTTTATGTTCACGCAGATTTGATCGTTTCTTTCGTTATTTAACTCGTTGCTATTTCATTATGTTCACGCTGATTTTATCGTTTCTTTCGTTATTTTAACTCGTTGCTATCTCGACATTTTGAAATTTTTCGTTACGAAATATTTTCGTCGAATTCACTTGGAGCGTTAGATAACGGGACACGGGTGCTCCGCTGATCGAATGAGTTCTTTATCTCACTTCTGAATTGTTATATATACTTACTTAATTCGATCTTTATTTATTTACGCAAGTAAACCACGTTTTAGTACTACTGGATGACATGCACCCGTTTATTATAATTTAAGATAATTATGATGGCACGAATAGATGGTATATCTCTCGTCCGAGGTAATGTAGCGTCTCTTCTCGTCGTTTTTCGTCAGTCAGTGTTGTCTATTTGTAATCATTCTTTCAGTGTTGCCAACACATTGGAGTTAAATATTTTCAATTTTGTGCGCCGCGACATGTGTGATACATTCCAGATTGGACGTAGAGTGCCGAATGCTACCATTGTTTTTTTGATGCGATTTTTGATGTCTTCTCTCGAACCAACCGACGTCGAGATGATACTACCCAGAAAGCAAAAAGAATGTACCACCTCCAGCTGGATACTGAGCCGCAGTACCACATGAAGGTGAGGTTGACATTTGGGAGGGATAGGCTATGTATCCGCATCACCATCCCCATTTGCCCATTTTTAGATGATAGTTAAATGAACCCATCCCCGTTCTAGTATAGTTGCACGAAAATAAATATATGACAACTTAAGAACATAAAGCCAACATTAGTGGCAAACATCAATAAAAAATCCAATGTGGTTTTTGTGTTAGAGGACGAGTTTTGTTTGTTAATGTTGTGAAAAAATATCATTAAAAGAATACCCTTGCAGAAGTTGACAAATACCGAAACGTTGGGTAATCTGATGTCGTTTCGAATAAAAGCGAATTTTTATTTGCATCATAATCTAATTTGGCCATTGAGCCTACATGTTGTTGGGTTTCACATTTTCAGTTTTTATTTTTCATTTTCCAGATTATCTTGCTTCCACTTCTCTTAAAAAACTTGCTTCTACCAAAAATACACTTATTTTTGTAATTTTTAACAATTTTGCAAAATTTGTAAAGTTTCCTTTCACTCGTTTCGCCAAATCAGCTGCTTCTAAAATGCTTTCGAATTTAAATGAAATCGCGTGATTTCGATCACACGTAAAAGAAATTCGTATGATTTGAAATTTCGTTTTCTATTTGAATTCGTAGGATTTCCATCACATGCCTGATTGTTACGTTTTTATTTTGTGAACGTTTAATTCAATTCGAATCAACCCAGTTCGATCACTGTATTCTGTCAACAATAATTGCAACACTTATTTGGTACAAACTATATCCAACAACAATTTATTTAATCAATACTTCTATTTAAAATTACTCCTTAATATTATCGCAAATTTTGCTTCAAATACACTATCAATGTTTGCACGATCACTTTCGGAATGGAATTCATCCATTTCTCAACAAACTGGCCCTATTTATACTCTCTGGCAACACTCCAGAATCTTCTTTTCGAATTTCGATAATTTTTGTCTTCGGAGGCCTATATTAGATTTTCCGAGGACTTTTTCTCGAAACAGTTTAACCCAGTTTAATTACCACGTATGGGTATTTTGGACCAATTTTTTCCCCAAAATTTCACTAAAAGTTAACATTTGAGAGGAGGTCAAGGATTAAAATCTTCGATAAAAATATTCCCCCGAAAATTTCTCTTAGGGCCCAACCAAGATAAATAACTTGTACGAGTTATAGATAACATATAAAAAACGAATTAAGATTTTGAACACTTTTCTTTAAGCATCTATTGCATCGCATGCTCCATGCCACGATTTGAAGATCATTGTCTCGGGATTGAAGCAAATCAATCTCAAACAATTGCATTTGACTACAGTAACAAAACCCCTAATCTCTTTCTGCTCCACTACGTCACAATTTTTTTTACAGTGATTTAAAATTTGGCTTTTTAGTCAAAAGTGGAATCATGAATTTTAAAAATTATACATAAAATTACATTTGAGATAGTTCTTGTCTTCGGAGACCTATATTAATATTTTCCGACGACTATTTTCTCGGAACTTTTTAAACCTCTAGTTATAACCGTATGGGTCACTTTAGGCATTTTTATTATATGTGCTAGCGATTTTTCGAAAAAGTTCCAAAATTACCCTTGATATACGCCTTTACGAAATTGTGCATTCGTGGAAACCATACGTGACCTTGTAGTTTCTCTATCGTTAGGTCTATACTGAGATGCCCTGATCCGTCGTGACTATCGAAGACTACTTTCCATCTTACGGCTCTTGGTACTACCCACAATAGTTTTTCCTTTACCTTACGGAATAAACAGCCACGTTGAATTACGTATCTGTCGTCATTTGATTTTCCTCTTGCAATTATATCATTTATGATTTTCTCCAGTTTTTCATCTTGAAGCTGCATGGTGAACAGCCAATGGGTGTTTTCTAGTTGTACCTTCCCTATAAGTAGAGACGCTGCTTCCAGTTCCTTTTGTCTTCATTGGGTGCACTGCTTAACGCGTCGACGTGTGGCATACGTTGTCCGCTACCATGCTCGATTTCGATATCGAATTCTTGGATTCGTAACCACCACCTAGCAATTCGAGGTATTAGTTCTCGTTTTTCCATTGTCGTTCGTAGTGCACTGCAATCGGTTATAAGTTTTATTTTCTTGCCACATATGTAATAGCGGAATCTTTCTAATGTTTCCACAGCTGCTAGAGCTTCCAATTCGTAACTGTGGAAGTTCCTTTCGTTGTTACTGGTTGCTCGGCTATAGTACGCTATAGGTTTTAGTCCGTCTTTGTCTTGTTGCCTCAGTACCCCTGCTAAACCGGTGGCACTTGCATCTGAGTGTACTTCGTGTTCTGCTTCTGGACGGTATGCAGTCATTACAGGTTTTGAGGCTAATATACGTTTAAGCTTATGAAAAGCTTCTTGCTGTTCTACTCACCACACGAACTCTTGTTCTTTTCTTAACAATCTTCGGATTGGTTCCGAAATGATGGCATAACCCGGAACAAATTTTCGGAAATAACCGCTCAAACCCAAAAATCTTCTCACCTCTGTCAACGTTTTTGGTGAAATGAAGTTGTTAATTGCAGATACCTTCACTGTCCCCGGAGTGATACCATCGGGTTGCAGCTGATGTCCCAGAAACTCCACATGTTGCTTTATAAATTGGCATTTATTTAAATTCAGTGTTAAATTTGCCTTGCGTAGTACTTCGAAAATTCTCCTGAGTTTAATTAACATTTCATCGATGTTGCAACTTCCAACAAGGATATCGTCCATGTAATGTATCATGTCACCCGGTTGCGTCATATTCTTAATTTTAGCCATCAAACGTTGGAATACTATTGGTGCATTCGTTAAGCCAAATGGCATTCTTGTGAATTCATATACCTCCTCGGTGGTTACAAAAGTAGTATACTTACGGCTTTCGGGTGCCATCGGAACTTGGTAATAGCCGCTGTTTAGGTCCAGCGCAGTGTAAAACGTAAAGCGCTTAGCCTCTTGTAAACTTTCTTCACTGTTAGGCATTGGATAAATTTCTTTCTTAGTATGTTTGTTGATACGTCGGTAATCGATTACCAATCTATCGTTTCCATTTTTCTTTTTCACAAGAACTACCGGACTTGCATATTCCGATGTAGATTCTGTTACGATTTCGTTTTCTATTAACTCGCGAACCATGTTGTTTACAATTTGTTTTTTTGGTTCGGGTATTCTATATGGTCGTTGTACTATGGGTACATCCGTATCCAAATGGTTATGCATGTTAACTAAGTCAGTTTTCCCAATTTCGCTGATGTTTTTAGCGAACACGCCTTTATATTCGTTAATTAGGTTTAATAACGCATCCACACTTCTTTTATTATTAATTTCAGTTTTAATTTCATTCGTTTCGATATTTCGTCTTTTACACTCCCTGATTTTGATTGAATTTTCACCGTTTTTGTCGACATTGTGGGTGTTGGTAACTTCCTTACGAATTATTATTTTGCCGCCACCGATTATCGTGCACAGATTTTTATGCTGTAGAATGTCTTGTCTCATTAACACGTCTGTTGTTAGTACATCATCATCGACAATAAGAAGATGAACTTCAATTTCCACATCTTCAATATTCATGGTTGTTACTATTTTCTCCGTTATATTTCGTTCACCTCGACATATGCCACATATTTTAATACGGCAGTCCTTAAGTCAATTAGCGCGCACATTTCAATTCCACCGATTATGACCGTTTTTATAAAGCTCTTTTCCGTATACTCGACTCTTTTTACTTTTACTGATGCACAATCGACCGGTTCACCTTTTGGGTGCACTTTTTTACTATTTTTGCATCATTGTCTACGTTGTGGTTTGGGGCATTGCGTTGAAATATGGCCAAACCCAGCACAATTATAACATTTTATTCTTGACCGTTTTTCCGTATTCACATTGTTGTTGCTTTTATTACTGATCACACTCGGTTTGTTCATTTGTCGTGTTGCCGTTGAATTGTGCAAATATTCATCAAAACTAGTACGCATTTCCTTCATTGTGCGATATTGGAATGGTGCTGTTGCTGTTTGTAAATCTCTTTGGTTCAATCCATTACGTGTGTGCTTCATTATTGCTTTTTCACTAAGATTATAGCTTCGTCCAAGGGTGGACATTCGAAAACAGTAGTCAATTACTGATTCATCACGTCTTCGAGATGTATGCATCATTTTCGTGTGCACTTCGGCTTCATCGTACGTACGACCGAATTCTTCTAATAATTGCCGTGAGAGATCTTCCCAACTAACGCACGTGCCCGATAATGTGTCATACCATAACCGTGCAGCACTCTTCATACGACTGAATACAGCAAGCATTAAGCACTTTTCGTTCCACTGATACGCGTTTTTTGCACTATTCAATAAATTGTTCCGCACTTAACGAAGTGTCTTTTGTTGGATCAAATTCAGGCAACGTTTCAGCTATTTCTTTAACAGAATACGATTCACGAATTACTGATCTATCCGTATTCAACGATTCACTATTCTCATTAATAACAGGTGTTGACGATGGCACTTGCGCACTCTGCGATTGTTGTATTAGCGTCATCATATTTTCCATCATATCACGCAAATTATTTATTTGATTTTGCACCGACATCGTACTGTTTTCGAGTTCAATTTCGTCACTTCCTAATGCTAATGCTTCAGTTAATCTCTCTATGAGATCTTTCTTATAACCGGTTGTTGGAAGTCCTTTTTCGGACAATATTTCCTTTAACTTTTCAATTTTTAATTCGTTTATCTTCACCATTTTTCACTTATTAAACTTCTTTTGTTTTGATTTCGTTTTTCGTTTTAGTATGTTTCTAGCTAAAAAAAAATGTTTCTAGTTATATATATATATATATATATATATATATATATATATATATATATATATATATATATATATATATATATATATATATATATATATATATATATATATATATATATAATTTATAAACTTCTATTCCGTTTTGCACGTTCTAATATTGTTGTATCGTTATTATTTTATTCTATTATACCCGACTGAACATTCGCAACGTTTTGTTAATTTTCTGATTTTATTCGTTTCACCACATTTTGTTTTAAACTTTTCCCTCGTTTTGTTTTGCTTTCGTTTTCGTTTCAAACATTCGTCGATTTTGTGATTTTATTCCTTTCACCACATTTTGTTTTATTGAACATTATGCACGTTTACCCAAAATGATTTTTCGTTTTTGTACGTTCTCACATGTGTGTATCAATTCGTTACTATTACGTTTGTTTAACACTGTTGACGTTTTGTTGTATTTAGTTTTGTACGTTCACGCAGATTTTATAGTTTCTTTCGTTATTTTAACTCGTTACAAAATATTTCTTTATGTTCACGCAGATTTGATCGTTTCTTTCGTTATTTAACTCGTTGCTATTTCATTATGTTCACGCTGATTTTATCGTTTCTTTCGTTATTTTAACTCGTTGCTATCTCGACATTTTGAAATTTTTCGTTACGAAATATTTTCGTCGAATTCACTTGGAGCGTTAGATAACGGGACACGGGTGCTCCGCTGATCGAATGAGTTCTTTATCTCACTTCTGAATTGTTATATATACTTACTTAATTCGATCTTTATTTATTTACGCAAGTAAACCACGTTTTAGTACTACTGGATGACATGCACCCGTTTATTATAATTTAAGATAATTATGATGGCACGAATAGATGGTATATCTCTCGTCCGAGGTAATGTAGCGTCTCTTCTCGTCGTTTTTCGTCAGTCAGTGTTGTCTATTTGTAATCATTCTTTCAGTGTTGCCAACACATTGGAGTTAAATATTTTCAATTTTGTGCGCCGCGACATGTGTGATACATTCCAGATTGGACGTAGAGTGCCGAATGCTACCATTGTTTTTTTGATGCGATTTTTGATGTCTTCTCTCGAACCAACCGACGTCGAGATGATACTACCCAGAAAGCAAAAAGAATGTACCACCTCCAGCTGGATACTGAGCCGCAGTACCACATGAAGGTGAGGTTGACATTTGGGAGGGATAGGCTATGTATCCGCATCACCATCCCCATTTGCCCATTTTTAGATGATAGTTAAATGAACCCATCCCCGTTCTAGTATAGTTGCACGAAAATAAATATATGACAACTTAAGAACATAAAGCCAACATTAGTGGCAAACATCAATAAAAAATCCAATGTGGTTTTTGTGTTAGAGGACGAGTTTTGTTTGTTAATGTTGTGAAAAAATATCATTAAAAGAATACCCTTGCAGAAGTTGACAAATACCGAAACGTTGGGTAATCTGATGTCGTTTCGAATAAAAGCGAATTTTTATTTGCATCATAATCTAATTTGGCCATTGAGCCTACATGTTGTTGGGTTTCACATTTTCAGTTTTTATTTTTCATTTTCCAGATTATCTTGCTTCCACTTCTCTTAAAAAACTTGCTTCTACCAAAAATACACTTATTTTTGTAATTTTTAACAATTTTGCAAAATTTGTAAAGTTTCCTTTCACTCGTTTCGCCAAATCAGCTGCTTCTAAAATGCTTTCGAATTTAAATGAAATCGCGTGATTTCGATCACACGTAAAAGAAATTCGTATGATTTGAAATTTCGTTTTCTATTTGAATTCGTAGGATTTCCATCACATGCCTGATTGTTACGTTTTTATTTTGTGAACGTTTAATTCAATTCGAATCAACCCAGTTCGATCACTGTATTCTGTCAACAATAATTGCAACACTTATTTGGTACAAACTATATCCAACAACAATTTATTTAATCAATACTTCTATTTAAAATTACTCCTTAATATTATCGCAAATTTTGCTTCAAATACACTATCAATGTTTGCACGATCACTTTCGGAATGGAATTCATCCATTTCTCAACAAACTGGCCCTATTTATACTCTCTGGCAACACTCCAGAATCTTCTTTTCGAATTTCGATAATTTTTGTCTTCGGAGGCCTATATTAGATTTTCCGAGGACTTTTTCTCGAAACAGTTTAACCCAGTTTAATTACCACGTATGGGTATTTTGGACCAATTTTTTCCCCAAAATTTCACTAAAAGTTAACATTTGAGAGGAGGTCAAGGATTAAAATCTTCGATAAAAATATTCCCCCGAAAATTTCTCTTAGGGCCCAACCAAGATAAATAACTTGTACGAGTTATAGATAACATATAAAAAACGAATTAAGATTTTGAACACTTTTCTTTAAGCATCTATTGCATCGCATGCTCCATGCCACGATTTGAAGATCATTGTCTCGGGATTGAAGCAAATCAATCTCAAACAATTGCATTTGACTACAGTAACAAAACCCCTAATCTCTTTCTGCTCCACTACGTCACAATTTTTTTTACAGTGATTTAAAATTTGGCTTTTTAGTCAAAAGTGGAATCATGAATTTTAAAAATTATACATAAAATTACATTTGAGATAGTTCTTGTCTTCGGAGACCTATATTAATATTTTCCGACGACTATTTTCTCGGAACTTTTTAAACCTCTAGTTATAACCGTATGGGTCACTTTAGGCATTTTTTTTATATGTGCTAGCGATTTTTCGAAAAAGTTCCAAAATTACCCTTGATATACGCCTTTACGAAATTGTGCATTCGTGGAAACCATACGTGACCTTGTAGTTTCTCTATCGTTAGGTCTATACTGAGATGCCCTGATCCGTCGTGACTATCGAAGACTACTTTCCATCTTACGGCTCTTGGTACTACCCACAATAGTTTTTCCTTTACCTTACGGAATAAACAGCCACGTTGAATTACGTATCTGTCGTCATTTGATTTTCCTCTTGCAATTATATCATTTATGATTTTCTCCAGTTTTTCATCTTGAAGCTGCATGGTGAACAGCCAATGGGTGTTTTCTAGTTGTACCTTCCCTATAAGTAGAGACGCTGCTTCCAGTTCCTTTTGTCTTCATTGGGTGCACTGCTTAACGCGTCGACGTGTGGCATACGTTGTCCGCTACCATGCTCGATTTCGATATCGAATTCTTGGATTCGTAACCACCACCTAGCAATTCGAGGTATTAGTTCTCGTTTTTCCATTGTCGTTCGTAGTGCACTGCAATCGGTTATAAGTTTTATTTTCTTGCCACATATGTAATAGCGGAATCTTTCTAATGTTTCCACAGCTGCTAGAGCTTCCAATTCGTAACTGTGGAAGTTCCTTTCGTTGTTACTGGTTGCTCGGCTATAGTACGCTATAGGTTTTAGTCCGTCTTTGTCTTGTTGCCTCAGTACCCCTGCTAAACCGGTGGCACTTGCATCTGAGTGTACTTCGTGTTCTGCTTCTGGACGGTATGCAGTCATTACAGGTTTTGAGGCTAATATACGTTTAAGCTTATGAAAAGCTTCTTGCTGTTCTACTCACCACACGAACTCTTGTTCTTTTCTTAACAATCTTCGGATTGGTTCCGAAATGATGGCATAACCCGGAACAAATTTTCGGAAATAACCGCTCAAACCCAAAAATCTTCTCACCTCTGTCAACGTTTTTGGTGAAATGAAGTTGTTAATTGCAGATACCTTCACTGTCCCCGGAGTGATACCATCGGGTTGCAGCTGATGTCCCAGAAACTCCACATGTTGCTTTATAAATTGGCATTTATTTAAATTCAGTGTTAAATTTGCCTTGCGTAGTACTTCGAAAATTCTCCTGAGTTTAATTAACATTTCATCGATGTTGCAACTTCCAACAAGGATATCGTCCATGTAATGTATCATGTCACCCGGTTGCGTCATATTCTTAATTTTAGCCATCAAACGTTGGAATACTATTGGTGCATTCGTTAAGCCAAATGGCATTCTTGTGAATTCATATACCTCCTCGGTGGTTACAAAAGTAGTATACTTACGGCTTTCGGGTGCCATCGGAACTTGGTAATAGCCGCTGTTTAGGTCCAGCGCAGTGTAAAACGTAAAGCGCTTAGCCTCTTGTAAACTTTCTTCACTGTTAGGCATTGGATAAATTTCTTTCTTAGTATGTTTGTTGATACGTCGGTAATCGATTACCAATCTATCGTTTCCATTTTTCTTTTTCACAAGAACTACCGGACTTGCATATTCCGATGTAGATTCTGTTACGATTTCGTTTTCTATTAACTCGCGAACCATGTTGTTTACAATTTGTTTTTTTGGTTCGGGTATTCTATATGGTCGTTGTACTATGGGTACATCCGTATCCAAATGGTTATGCATGTTAACTAAGTCAGTTTTCCCAATTTCGCTGATGTTTTTAGCGAACACGCCTTTATATTCGTTAATTAGGTTTAATAACGCATCCACACTTCTTTTATTATTAATTTCAGTTTTAATTTCATTCGTTTCGATATTTCGTCTTTTACACTCCCTGATTTTGATTGAATTTTCACCGTTTTTGTCGACATTGTGGGTGTTGGTAACTTCCTTACGAATTATTATTTTGCCGCCACCGATTATCGTGCACAGATTTTTATGCTGTAGAATGTCTTGTCTCATTAACACGTCTGTTGTTAGTACATCATCATCGACAATAAGAAGATGAACTTCAATTTCCACATCTTCAATATTCATGGTTGTTACTATTTTCTCCGTTATATTTCGTTCACCTCGACATATGCCACATATTTTAATACGGCAGTCCTTAAGTCAATTAGCGCGCACATTTCAATTCCACCGATTATGACCGTTTTTATAAAGCTCTTTTCCGTATACTCGACTCTTTTTACTTTTACTGATGCACAATCGACCGGTTCACCTTTTGGGTGCACTTTTTTACTATTTTTGCATCATTGTCTACGTTGTGGTTTGGGGCATTGCGTTGAAATATGGCCAAACCCAGCACAATTATAACATTTTATTCTTGACCGTTTTTCCGTATTCACATTGTTGTTGCTTTTATTACTGATCACACTCGGTTTGTTCATTTGTCGTGTTGCCGTTGAATTGTGCAAATATTCATCAAAACTAGTACGCATTTCCTTCATTGTGCGATATTGGAATGGTGCTGTTGCTGTTTGTAAATCTCTTTGGTTCAATCCATTACGTGTGTGCTTCATTATTGCTTTTTCACTAAGATTATAGCTTCGTCCAAGGGTGGACATTCGAAAACAGTAGTCAATTACTGATTCATCACGTCTTCGAGATGTATGCATCATTTTCGTGTGCACTTCGGCTTCATCGTACGTACGACCGAATTCTTCTAATAATTGCCGTGAGAGATCTTCCCAACTAACGCACGTGCCCGATAATGTGTCATACCATAACCGTGCAGCACTCTTCATACGACTGAATACAGCAAGCATTAAGCACTTTTCGTTCCACTGATACGCGTTTTTTGCACTATTCAATAAATTGTTCCGCACTTAACGAAGTGTCTTTTGTTGGATCAAATTCAGGCAACGTTTCAGCTATTTCTTTAACAGAATACGATTCACGAATTACTGATCTATCCGTATTCAACGATTCACTATTCTCATTAATAACAGGTGTTGACGATGGCACTTGCGCACTCTGCGATTGTTGTATTAGCGTCATCATATTTTCCATCATATCACGCAAATTATTTATTTGATTTTGCACCGACATCGTACTGTTTTCGAGTTCAATTTCGTCACTTCCTAATGCTAATGCTTCAGTTAATCTCTCTATGAGATCTTTCTTATAACCGGTTGTTGGAAGTCCTTTTTCGGACAATATTTCCTTTAACTTTTCAATTTTTAATTCGTTTATCTTCACCATTTTTCACTTATTAAACTTCTTTTGTTTTGATTTCGTTTTTCGTTTTAGTATGTTTCTAGCTAAAAAAAAATGTTTCTAGTTATATATATATATATATATATATATATATATATATATATATATATATATATATATATATATATATATATATATATATATATATATATAATTTATAAACTTCTATTCCGTTTTGCACGTTCTAATATTGTTGTATCGTTATTATTTTATTCTATTATACCCGACTGAACATTCGCAACGTTTTGTTAATTTTCTGATTTTATTCGTTTCACCACATTTTGTTTTAAACTTTTCCCTCGTTTTGTTTTGCTTTCGTTTTCGTTTCAAACATTCGTCGATTTTGTGATTTTATTCCTTTCACCACATTTTGTTTTATTGAACATTATGCACGTTTACCCAAAATGATTTTTCGTTTTTGTACGTTCTCACATGTGTGTATCAATTCGTTACTATTACGTTTGTTTAACACTGTTGACGTTTTGTTGTATTTAGTTTTGTACGTTCACGCAGATTTTATAGTTTCTTTCGTTATTTTAACTCGTTACTAAATATTTCTTTATGTTCACGCAGATTTGATCGTTTCTTTCGTTATTTAACTCGTTGCTATTTCATTATGTTCACGCTGATTTTATCGTTTCTTTCGTTATTTTAACTCGTTGCTATCTCGACATTTTGAAATTTTTCGTTACGAAATATTTTCGTCGAATTCACTTGGAGCGTTAGATAACGGGACACGGGTGCTCCGCTGATCGAATGAGTTCTTTATCTCACTTCTGAATTGTTATATATACTTACTTAATTCGATCTTTATTTATTTACGCAAGTAAACCACGTTTTAGTACTACTGGATGACATGCACCCGTTTATTATAATTTAAGATAATTATGATGGCACGAATAGATGGTATATCTCTCGTCCGAGGTAATGTAGCGTCTCTTCTCGTCGTTTTTCGTCAGTCAGTGTTGTCTATTTGTAATCATTCTTTCAGTGTTGCCAACACATTGGAGTTAAATATTTTCAATTTTGTGCGCCGCGACATGTGTGATACATTCCAGATTGGACGTAGAGTGCCGAATGCTACCATTGTTTTTTTGATGCGATTTTTGATGTCTTCTCTCGAACCAACCGACGTCGAGATGATACTACCCAGAAAGCAAAAAGAATGTACCACCTCCAGCTGGATACTGAGCCGCAGTACCACATGAAGGTGAGGTTGACAGTTGGGAGGGATAGGCTATGTATCCGCATCACCATCCCCATTTGCCCATTTTTAGATGATAGTTAAATGAACCCATCCCCGTTCTAGTATAGTTGCACGAAAATAAATATATGACAACTTATGAACATAAAGCCAACATTAGTGGCAAACATCAATAAAAAATCCAATGTGGTTTTTGTGTTAGAGGACGAGTTTTGTTTGTTAATGTTGTGAAAAAATATCATTAAAAGAATACCCTTGCAGAAGTTGACAAAATACCACCGAAACGTTGGGTAATCTGATGTCGTTTCGAATAAAAGCGAATTTTTATTTGCATCATAATCTAATTTGGCCATTGAGCCTACATGTTGTTGGGTTTCACATTTTCAGTTTTTATTTTTCATTTTCCAGATTATCTTGCTTCCACTTCTCTTAAAAAACTTGCTTCTACCAAAAATACACTTATTTTTGTAATTTTTAACAATTTTGCAAAATTTGTAAAGTTTCCTTTCACTCGTTTCGCCAAATCAGCTGCTTCTAAAATGCTTTCGAATTTAAATGAAATCGCGTGATTTCGATCACACGTAAAAGAAATTCGTATGATTTGAAATTTCGTTTTCTATTTGAATTCGTAGGATTTCCATCACATGCCTGATTGTTACGTTTTTATTTTGTGAACGTTTAATTCAATTCGAATCAACCCAGTTCGATCACTGTATTCTGTCAACAATAATTGCAACACTTATTTGGTACAAACTATATCCAACAACAATTTATTTAATCAATACTTCTATTTAAAATTACTCCTTAATATTATCGCAAATTTTGCTTCAAATACACTATCAATGTTTGCACGATCACTTTCGGAATGGAATTCATCCATTTCTCAACAAACTGGCCCTATTTATACTCTCTGGCAACACTCCAGAATCTTCTTTTCGAATTTCGATAATTTTTGTCTTCGGAGGCCTATATTAGATTTTCCGAGGACTTTTTCTCGAAACAGTTTAACCCAGTTTAATTACCACGTATGGGTATTTTGGACCAATTTTTTCCCCAAAATTTCACTAAAAGTTAACATTTGAGAGGAGGTCAAGGATTAAAATCTTCGATAAAAATATTCCCCCGAAAATTTCTCTTAGGGCCCAACCAAGATAAATAACTTGTACGAGTTATAGATAACATATAAAAAACGAATTAAGATTTTGAACACTTTTCTTTAAGCATCTATTGCATCGCATGCTCCATGCCACGATTTGAAGATCATTGTCTCGGGATTGAAGCAAATCAATCTCAAACAATTGCATTTGACTACAGTAACAAAACCCCTAATCTCTTTCTGCTCCACTACGTCACAATTTTTTTTACAGTGATTTAAAATTTGGCTTTTTAGTCAAAAGTGGAATCATGAATTTTAAAAATTATACATAAAATTACATTTGAGATAGTTCTTGTCTTCGGAGACCTATATTAATATTTTCCGACGACTATTTTCTCGGAACTTTTTAAACCTCTAGTTATAACCGTATGGGTCACTTTAGGCATTTTTATTATATGTGCTAGCGATTTTTCGAAAAAGTTCCAAAATTACCCTTGATATACGCCTTTACGAAATTGTGCATTCGTGGAAACCATACGTGACCTTGTAGTTTCTCTATCGTTAGGTCTATACTGAGATGCCCTGATCCGTCGTGACTATCGAAGACTACTTTCCATCTTACGGCTCTTGGTACTACCCACAATAGTTTTTCCTTTACCTTACGGAATAAACAGCCACGTTGAATTACGTATCTGTCGTCATTTGATTTTCCTCTTGCAATTATATCATTTATGATTTTCTCCAGTTTTTCATCTTGAAGCTGTATGGTGAACAGCCAATGGGTGTTTTCTAGTTGTACCTTCCCTATAAGTAGAGACGCTGCTTCCAGTTCCTTTTGTCTTCATTGGGTGCACTGCTTAACGCGTCGACGTGTGGCATACGTTGTCCGCTACCATGCTCGATTTCGATATCGAATTCTTGGATTCGTAACCACCACCTAGCAATTCGTGGTATTAGTTCTCGTT
Source organism: Megamerina dolium (assembly GCA_963854835.1). Classification (NCBI taxonomy): domain Eukaryota; kingdom Metazoa; phylum Arthropoda; class Insecta; order Diptera; family Megamerinidae; genus Megamerina; species Megamerina dolium. The sequence goes on from OY978530.1 coordinate 56,979,564, forward strand.
TTTCCATTGTCGTTCGTAGTGCACTGCAATCGGTTATAAGTTTTATTTTCTTGCCACATATGTAATAGCGGAATCTTTCTAATGTTTCCACAGCTGCTAGAGCTTCCAATTCGTAACTGTGGAAGTTCCTTTCGTTGTTACTGGTTGCTCGGCTATAGTACGCTATAGGTTTTAGTCCGTCTTTGTCTTGTTGCCTCAGTACCCCTGCTAAACCGGTGGCACTTGCATCTGAGTGTACTTCGTGTTCTGCTTCTGGACGGTATGCAGTCATTACAGGTTTTGAGGCTAATATACGTTTAAGCTTATGAAAAGCTTCTTGCTGTTCTACTCACCACACGAACTCTTGTTCTTTTCTTAACAATCTTCGGATTGGTTCCGAAATGATGGCATAACCCGGAACAAATTTTCGGAAATAACCGCTCAAACCCAAAAATCTTCTCACCTCTGTCAACGTTTTTGGTGAAATGAAGTTGTTAATTGCAGATACCTTCACTGTCCCCGGAGTGATACCATCGGGTTGCAGCTGATGTCCCAGAAACTCCACATGTTGCTTTATAAATTGGCATTTATTTAAATTCAGTGTTAAATTTGCCTTGCGTAGTACTTCGAAAATTCTCCTGAGTTTAATTAACATTTCATCGATGTTGCAACTTCCAACAAGGATATCGTCCATGTAATGTATCATGTCACCCGGTTGCGTCATATTCTTAATTTTAGCCATCAAACGTTGGAATACTATTGGTGCATTCGTTAAGCCAAATGGCATTCTTGTGAATTCATATACCTCCTCGGTGGTTACAAAAGTAGTATACTTACGGCTTTCGGGTGCCATCGGAACTTGGTAATAGCCCCTGTTTAGGTCCAGCGCAGTGTAAAACGTAAAGCGCTTAGCCTCTTGTAAACTTTCTTCAATGTTAGGCATTGGATAAATTTCTTTCTTAGTATGTTTGTTGATACGTCGGTAATCGATTACCAATCTATCGTTTCCATTTTTCTTTTTCACAAGAACTACGGGACTTGCATATTCCGATGTAGATTCTGTTACGATTTCGTTTTCTATTAACTCGCGAACCATGTTGTTTACAATTTGTTTTTTTGGTTCGGGTATTCTATATGGTCGTTGTACTATGGGTACATCCGTATCCAAATGGTTATGCATGTTAACTAAGTCAGTTTTCCCAATTTCGCTGATGTTTTTAGCGAACACGTCTTTATATTCGTTAATTAGGTTTAATAACGCATCCACACTTCTTTTATTATTAATTTCAGTTTTAATTTCATTCGTTTCGATATTTCGTCTTTTACACTCCCTGATTTTGATTGAATTTTCACCGTTTTCGTCGACATTGTGGGTGTTGGTAACTTCCTTACGAATTATTATTTTGCCTCCACCGATTATCGTGCACAGATTTTTATGCTGTAGAATGTCTTGTCTCATTAACACGTCTGTTGTTAGTACATCATCATCGACAATAAGAAGATGAACTTCAATTTCCACATCTTCAATATTCATGGTTGTTACTATTTTCTCCGTTATATTTCGTTCACCTCGACATATGCCACATATTTTAATACGGCAGTCCTTAAGTCAATTAGCGCGCACATTTCAATTCCACCGATTATGACCGTTTTTATAAAGCTCTTTTCCGTATACTCGACTCTTTTTACTTTTAGTGATGCACAATCGACCGGTTCACCTTTTGGGTGCACTTTTTTACTATTTTTGCATCATTGTCTACGTTGTGGTTTGGGGCATTGCGTTGAAATATGGCCAAACCCAGCACAATTATAACATTTTATTCTTGACCGTTTTTCCGTATTCACATTGTTGTTGCTTTTATTACTGATCACACTCGGTTTGTTCATTTGTCGTGTTGCCGTGGAATTGTGCAAATATTCATCAAAACTAGTACGCATTTCCTTCATTGTGCGATATTGGAATGGTGCTGTTGCTGTTTGTAAATCTCTTTGGTTCAATCCATTACGTGTGTGCTTCATTATTGCTTTTTCACTAAGATTATAGCTTCGTCCAAGGGTGGACATTCGAAAACAGTAGTCAATTACTGATTCATCACGTCTTCGAGATGTATGCATCATTTTCGTGTGCACTTCGGCTTCATCGTACGTACGACCGAATTCTTCTAATAATTGCCGTGAGAGATCTTCCCAACTAACGCACGTGCCCGATAATGTGTCATACCATAACCGTGCAGCACTCTTCATACGACTGAATACAGCAAGCATTAAGCACTTTTCGTTCCACTGATACGCGTTTTTTGCACTATTCAATAAATTGTTCCGCACTTAACGAAGTGTCTTTTGTTGGATCAAATTCAGGCAACGTTTCAGCTATTTCTTTAACAGAATACGATTCACGAATTACTGATCTATCCGTATTCAACGATTCACTATTCTCATTAATAACAGGTGTTGACGATGGCACTTGCGCACTCTGCGATTGTTGTATTAGCGTCATCATATTTTCCATCATATCACGCAAATTATTTATTTGATTTTGCACCGACATCGTACTGTTTTCGAGTTCAATTTCGTCACTTCCTAATGCTAATGCTTCAGTTAATCTCTCTATGAGATCTTTCTTATAACCGGTTGTTGGAAGTCCTTTTTCGGACAATATTTCCTTTAACTTTTCAATTTTTAATTCGTTTATCTTCACCATTTTTCACTTATTAAACTTCTTTTGTTTTGATTTCGTTTTTCGTTTTAGTATGTTTCTAGCTAAAAAAAATGTTTCTAGTTATATATATATATATATATATATATATATATATATATATATATATATATATATATATATATATATATATATATATATATATATATATATATATATATATATATATATATATATATATATATATATATATATATATATATATATATATATATATATATATATATATATATATATATATATATATATATATATATATATATATATATATATATATATATATATATAATTTATAAACTTCTATTCCGTTTTGCACGTTCTAATATTGTTGTATCGTTATTATTTTATTCTATTATACCCGACTGAACATTCGCAACGTTTTGTTAATTTTCTGATTTTATTCGTTTCACCACATTTTGTTTTAAACTTTTCCCTCGTTTTGTTTTGCTTTCGTTTTCGTTTCAAACATTCGTCGATTTTGTGATTTTATTCCTTTCACCACATTTTGTTTTATTGAACATTATGCACGTTTACCCAAAATGATTTTTCGTTTTTGTACGTTCTCACATGTGTGTATCAATTCGTTACTATTACGTTTGTTTAACACTGTTGACGTTTTGTTGTATTTAGTTTTGTACGTTCACGCAGATTTTATAGTTTCTTTCGTTATTTTAACTCGTTACTAAATATTTCTTTATGTTCACGCAGATTTGATCGTTTCTTTCGTTATTTAACTCGTTGCTATTTCATTATGTTCACGCTGATTTTATCGTTTCTTTCGTTATTTTAACTCGTTGCTATCTCGACATTTTGAAATTTTTCGTTACGAAATATTTTCGTCGAATTCACTTGGAGCGTTAGATAACGGGACACGGGTGCTCCGCTGATCGAATGAGTTCTTTATCTCACTTCTGAATTGTTATATATACTTACTTAATTCGATCTTTATTTATTTACGCAAGTAAACCACGTTTTAGTACTACTGGATGACATGCACCCGTTTATTATAATTTAAGATAATTATGATGGCACGAATAGATGGTATATCTCTCGTCCGAGGTAATGTAGCATCTCTTCTCGTCGTTTTTCGTCAGTCAGTGTTGTCTATTTGTAATCATTCTTTCAGTGTTGCCAACACATTGGAGTTAAATATTTTCAATTTTGTGCGCCGCGACATGTGTGATGCATTCCAGATTAGACGTAGAGTGCCGAATGCTACCATTGTTTTTTTGATGCGATTTTTGATGTCTTCTCTCGAACCAACCGACGTCGAGATGATACTACCCAGAAAGCAAAAAGAATGTACCACCTCCAGCTGGATACTGAGCCGCAGTACCACATGAAGGTGAGGTTGACATTTGGGAGGGATAGGCTATGTATCCGCATCACCATCCCCATTTGCCCATTTTTAGATGATAGTTAAATGAACCCATCCCCGTTCTAGTATAGTTGCACGAAAATAAATATATGACAACTTAAGAACATAAAGCCAACATTAGTGGCAAACATCAATAAAAAATCCAATGTGGTTTTTGTGTTAGAGGACGAGTTTTGTTTGTTAATGTTGTGAAAAAATATCATTAAAAGAATACCCTTGCAGAAGTTGACAAATACCGAAACGTTGGGTAATCTGATGTCGTTTCGAATAAAAGCGAATTTTTATTTGCATCATAATCTAATTTGGCCATTGAGCCTACATGTTGTTGGGTTTCACATTTTCAGTTTTTATTTTTCATTTTCCAGATTATCTTGCTTCCACTTCTCTTAAAAAACTTGCTTCTACCAAAAATACACTTATTTTTGTAATTTTTAACAATTTTGCAAAATTTGTAAAGTTTCCTTTCACTCGTTTCGCCAAATCAGCTGCTTCTAAAATGCTTTCGAATTTAAATGAAATCGCGTGATTTCGATCACACGTAAAAGAAATTCGTATGATTTGAAATTTCGTTTTCTATTTGAATTCGTAGGATTTCCATCACATGCCTGATTGTTACGTTTTTATTTTGTGAACGTTTAATTCAATTCGAATCAACCCAGTTCGATCACTGTATTCTGTCAACAATAATTGCAACACTTATTTGGTACAAACTATATCCAACAACAATTTATTTAATCAATACTTCTATTTAAAATTACTCCTTAATATTATCGCAAATTTTGCTTCAAATACACTATCAATGTTTGCACGATCACTTTCGGAATGGAATTCATCCATTTCTCAACAAACTGGCCCTATTTATACTCTCTGGCAACACTCCAGAATCTTCTTTTCGAATTTCGATAATTTTTGTCTTCGGAGGCCTATATTAGATTTTCCGAGGACTTTTTCTCGAAACAGTTTAACCCAGTTTAATTACCACGTATGGGTATTTTGGACCAATTTTTTCCCCAAAATTTCACTAAAAGTTAACATTTGAGAGGAGGTCAAGGATTAAAATCTTCGATAAAAATATTCCCCCGAAAATTTCTCTTAGGGCCCAACCAAGATAAATAACTTGTACGAGTTATAGATAACATATAAAAAACGAATTAAGATTTTGGACACTTTTCTTTAAGCATCTATTGCATCGCATGCTCCATGCCACGATTTGAAGATCATTGTCTCGGGATTGAAGCAAATCAATCTCAAACAATTGCATTTGACTACAGTAACAAAACCCCTAATCTCTTTCTGCTCCACTACGTCACAATTTTTTTTACAGTGATTTAAAATTTGGCTTTTTAGTCAAAAGTGGAATCATGAATTTTAAAAATTATACATAAAATTACATTTGAGATAGTTCTTGTCTTCGGAGACCTATATTAATATTTTCCGACGACTATTTTCTCGGAACTTTTTAAACCTCTAGTTATAACCGTATGGGTCACTTTAGGCATTTTTATTATATGTGCTAGCGATTTTTCGAAAAAGTTCCAAAATTACCCATAATAATTTAATATGGGTCGCAAAAGACAAGAACTATCCTAAATGTAATAGTACATATTATTTTTATAAGTCCTTGATTCTACTTTTGAACGAAGAAGCCAAATTTTATACTACTATAAAAAAAATCTCACGTAGTGGAGCAGAAAGGGCTTTTGTTACTGAAGACAAATGCTATCGTTTGAGACTGGTTTGGTTCGAGAAAGTGTGCTCCACTGTCTAATAATTCTGAATTTATATTTTTACATTTGTAAAAAGGAAATTTTGTGAGAGCATATTGAACTGAAAATCAATTATATACATATTGCAAATAAACATCATTAATGCATTAAGGTCCTATTCATTCATCAATTGGGAATGGGAATAATTTTCCCAAGATGTACCAAAGATGTTCTATACCTTTAGTCAATTTCCTATAAGATAACTCTATGCCAATACGAGAATATGTAGAAAAAGAGTAAGCCCTGTTCAAGTGTAGATGTCTAAGAAACTGTGTAGTGAAAGTACTCTAGTCCATTACCACTCGAATTTCATTTTATTTAGCTGGAGCTTCACTTCAACACTGAAAATGTTTGAAATGTGAGTAGAAATAACTTTAATAGAAACTTGATCAGAGAATGTAGCGTATTTTGTAATTACATTTGAGATTTTACTCAAACATCATTTAAAAACTCATATCAAAATGAAATTAAGCTGACTTATGGACAGCTTTTCACTACTTACTTTTTTTAGTTTCTTCTACATCGACTATTTCATATAAAATGATACCTCGATCATTACAATCCACGACACAAAATTTTCTATTTAAACCCACTGATCTGCTTATTGGACAAAAATTTCTTAATCTCTGGTCCTAAATTGTCTACAAAAATTGCAATAAATTATTTGGAAAAAGATATTTGATGGTAAACTGATTACTGAGCCTTATAATTAATTAAGTTAGGGGCAAGTCCAGTGAGTTGAGTTGATCGGTTCCCACAAGATGTCTGTAGCACGTAGAAATTCTAGAAATTGATTTTCAACATTTCAATAACCCAGCTTTTTTTAATCTTAATGAAGGTTGCTTACTCCAGATGATCGTGGTGTACGGGGATGTATGTTTAGTTTAAGCCACTGCTTTTATTAGAGCGTTTGTGCCGATATTCCAAAATGAAGATTAACATAAAATTTTCAATTTTACGAATATACCAATAATATAACGAAAACATTGATATTGACAAATTGAGAAATTATAATATTTCCTTTCAACGAATTGTCCAACAAGAAAATCATTGGTGTGTAACCTTAAAATTTAATCAACATTTTATATTCATTTAAAGAAAATATTAATTAAAGTATGCTCCATCAGAAGCTGTGACATTTATACATCTTTCAGGCAATTTCAAGATCGGTCTCTGCAGAAGTATTTGTCTCGATTCAATCCAACTATTAAGCCAAAATTTGAGACTACCATATGAATCAAAGCGTTCCCCAGAAAGAGCCCACTTCATCGACGGAAAAAAATAGGAATCTCATGGAGCAATATCTTTTGAATATGGAGGGTGGCGTAATACTTCCCAATTCTGTCCTTCTAAATAGTTTTTAACTGGTTGAGCAATGTGTAGTCTGCGGTTGTCATTAATTAATATATTTTATTTATTCATCCATTTAATTGCTTTTTCTCAATAGCTCGCATCAAACGTAGACGCCAACTAATAATAATAATAATAATAAGAGTAATAATAATTTCAAACAGGTGCAGGAACTCGTAGTACACCAAATGCAGAGCATAACCTTACCACAATTAATATATCTTTTTGGCTGTGATGGACCTGGTTCACCAAGCTTTATACACGCTTCTTTACGTTTACGATTCTCGTGAAATTCTTTTTCTTCTTTGACTTTGAAAAAGAGAGAAGAAGAAGAGTGTGAGAGAAGAGATGTCTTTGAAGAAGAAGAGAAATTTTAAAAATTCTTCAATATACAGGGTTTTTTTTAGCACTTTCTATTTGGCAACACTGTTTTTGGCAGCTCAGCTGCTTTCGTGTAACACGTTACTGTCAAACATGTTCAGTTTGGTCTATAATTTTTTTTTGGTTTTTTTTTTTAACAAGCTTTTTTATTGGATCTTTTTAAAATTACTTAGAAACTAACAATAAGTAATCAAATCTTACAAACTAAATAAAATTATGTGATATTCCCAACGTTCCATCACAATTTGTTGAGTCACGAGGTATAGCAATTTCACAGCATATTCAGTGTGTCTTTTCTTTTTAATCGACGATGCCCCGTGCTCAGCAACAACTGCCTAGCAAGGGGATTCGGATGACTGTGTAATTTTTGAATGTAGCTTCTGCAAGACATTGCAACTTCCTCAGAAATTGTGAAAATTTAAATCTCGATGGATGTTAACGTTCCTCATATACCAAGGCGCGTTTACAATAATTCGCAGACACTTGGATTGTATTCGCTGCAATTTTTCGATATTTGAGGGAGATGCGGTGCCCCAAAACTGAATACTATAAGTCCAGATTGGCTTCAGGATTGCTTTATATAATAGCACTTTGTATTCAAGATTCAACTTTGATCTTTTGTGTATCAGCCACCATAACTGATTAATTTTAAGCTTGATCTGAGTTTTCTTTGCCTCTATGTGATTTTTCTAGGTCAGCCTTCTGTCGAGGTGAATACCCAAGTACTTTGTTGAGGAACATTGTGGAACTGATTGGCCATTAATTTTAAGTGGGGGACATGTATCTGGCCTTAGCGTGAAGGTTACATGTACGCTCTTTGATTCATTGACTTTTATACGCCATTTTGCTAGCCAGATTTCGAGAGAATCGATATGAGTCTGCAGGAGTTTAGTAGCTTCTATGGGGTTAGAGCGAGAACACAATATTGCCGTATCATCTGCAAATGTCGATATAAATTTATAGTTATTGCTGGGCATATCTGTAGTGTATAAGAGATACAGTAAGAGGCCCAAAACGCTTCCCTGAGGAACGCCAGAGTGAATATACAATGGATATGTTGTGTAATCCTTGTGATGTACGAGAAATTGTCTTTTCGTGAGGTAGCTACTAAGCAATGAGGAGACATTTGCAGGCAGTAATAGTTTGAGTTTGTAAATAAGGCCATCGTGCCATACTTTATCGAAAGCTTGAGTAATATCAAGAAAGACAGCTGAGCAATACTTTTTTTCTTCAAAAGTGTTCCTTATCAGAGTTACAATGCGGTGGACTTGTTCTATTTTGCCGTGCTGTTTTCTAAATCCAAACTGATGTTGAGGAATCAGTTGGATCAGTTGGTCTATAATTTAATCTTGGATCGACTTACAAACGAACAACGCAGATTATTGAATTTTATTATCAAAATTCATGATCGGTTAAGAAAGTGCATCGTGTACTTCTTCCATTTTACGGTAAGTTTTGACTACCTTCTGAGACGGCTATTCGGAATCTTGCTACTAAATTTCGCACCAAATTTACATTACTAGACATTAAACCATCAACAACCATTAAAATCAACATGCATACGTAGAGTGCGGACAGAGGAAAATATCGCAGCTGTATCCGCCAGTGTTGTTGATGACCGTGCATTTTCGATTCTGCGTCGTTCGCAGCAATTGGGCCTCTGTTACTCTACTACGTGGAAAATTTTGCTGAAGGATTTGGATGTAAAGCCTTTTAAAATACAGCTGGTGAAAGAATTGAAGCCACAACGGCTAACTTTTGGTGAATGGACGCTGGCAAAGTTGGATTAAGATCCACTTTTTTATCGGAAAATTGTGTTCAGCGACGAAACTCATTACTGATTGAACAGATACGTGAACAATGAAAATTGCCATATTTGGTGTGAAGAGCAGTGAGAAGCATTGCAAGAACTGCAAAGTATCCCGAAAAATGTACTGTTTGGTGTGGATTATGGGCTGGTAGCATCATTGTACGGTTATTTTTAAAGACGACAAATGCAGAAACGTTACTGTGAATGGCGAGCGCTACCGTGCGATGATTACAAACTTTTTTTCCCAAAATGGAAGAGATGGAATTGGCTGACATATGGTTTCAACAAGACGGTGCCACACAGCACGCGAAACAATGGCCCAATTGAGAGACGAGTTTGGTGAACAGTTTATTTCACGTTTGGGACCTTTAGATTATTTTTTGTGGGGCTATATTAAGGTTCATGTCTATAGCGACAAGTCCGCAATTATTGACGAAGGCTCTTAAAAATCACCCTCTACAAACATTAGATAAACTGACACTGGATTACCAGCCATACCATTAGTTATGAACTAGTTATATAAATACAGCCATACTCTCCAAAGCACGCCAAGCACGATTTTGATATCATGGCTGGGGCAGCGGTCATAAACTTCTCCGAGGCGTTGAAAAAAGCTCTCTCTGTGGTCGCATCGTCCATCTCATCCGCAGGAGCGTGGGTAAAGATTAGGCTGATTTTAAACATTTTGCCTTAAATGCGGATTGTTGAGAGCCAAGATGTCGCAGTCTCTTATTGACAATAAATCCACATCCGAGTTTGTGCCTCTCTGCATGGCAACTCTAATATATATCACAGGATGCTCTTTTAGAGCAACTCTGTCCCGTCCATAACATTTCCTGAAGTGCGGTGATGGCAACCTTGTATTTTTCGAGGACATCAACCAGCTGAATAGAGGCACCTTAACTATAGAGGGAACGCACATTCCAGGTGTATATTCGTAAACGTGGTCTTTATTTCGTTTGCAGGAGTCGGTAACAAAAGGGGTAGCCGTTATCCGTGGCACGGTTTGACTTTTCATTGGGGGAAGTTTTTATGTGGTGTGCCCTTAGCCCAATGCACAATCTCTAACCGAAGAGGTTTCGCCACTCATTTTGGCCGCCTCCCAGCGGGTGCCAGGAAGACGCTGCCTCGTGGTCGCCAAATATGCCTAATAATCCGATTAGTCAACACGCATCGGTAGGTAACGTTTCAAACTGTTTCATACCAAAATCATAAGAGCGGCTAGTCAAAAAGTATTGGTAAGTAACGTAACGTTGGAGTCTGTAGAATTTAGATTTTCAACGGAGCATATAAGAGTCCTCATCTTTCCCCTCTATCATATTTCTATTTTATACTAAACCTAGGTATCTCTTTCCTACTTATATAGCATATAAACTGATTTTTCTGTGTTGATTAATTGCACTCCGTTTTTTACATTACTTTACTTTCTCTTACAGCACTGTAATTCCTAAACTTATTTATGTATTCCTAATGGGGATAACAGAAACAAAGCGATATTATTTTCAAAAAGAGTAAGGTGCTTTGTACTACATTCTTACACCCATACAAATGGGACAGCACAATATATCATACAAATGAGATCGCTGCGGATAAAGTTGGGCTGCTATTGCAATGTTTATAGGTCATAAAATAAAAATCCCATAATTTTTGTTAACATGCAGCTAAATATTAATGAATATTAGATTTACTAAATTCTATGATCTTTAAAATTTTTGACATTTGTCACACACAGTCTTGGTGTTTATATTTATCAGGCAGCTCAACAACAACTGAAGCAGGACTAACCTTCTAATACTTCTTATACTGAAAAATATGTGGCATTTATAAGACCCAAAATGATCTTTGGCCGACTTTCACTTCCATTACTGTTGTGCGTGCTAAATTTTGGACAGCATTAGAAGGGACCTACTTATTTTTGTCGGTTCCGAACATTAGATCTGTTGCGACATCACCTTTTGTGAGCTTTGTCACAGAGTTCTTTTAGAAGCTTTTCCATGGCAAAAGTAACAAACTGCCGGAAGAATTGTCAATTGCTTGCCGACAGGTGGGTACTGTTAGAAAGAAAAATCTTTTCGATATCTAATTTGTTATGCTTCAGCCGAGGATTGATCCTACGACCTACAGATTAGAAGGCGCTAACCATCATCAGATCACTAACCACTGAGCTACGGTACCCATGAAAAAATTAATACTTATAAAAAAAAAACGATTTAATTGAATAATGAAATATAACATATACAGAATTTCAAAACAAAACCACAATTTTGTATTGTTCAGTCTTAAGCCTCTCCAACTCCATTTGTTTGTTGTTGTTTAAATTAAGACAAAACTACGGCTCTCGAAATGCAAGAGCTGTTTGTAGCTCCACATTCTGTATTTGATATAGAAGATGGAATCCAGCATCGAATGCAAATTTTGGTAAGGCTGATTTCATAGAACAAAACATAATCTATTAGTATTGCACAGAATTCATCACAAGAATCACTTTACAAAAAATACCAAAAGAAAATGATAACAATAGAGAAAAACGTTTAATTGATGAAAGCATATGAAAATTGTTTTCTGCTATTCAAAAAATAAAAAATAAAAAATATTGGGCAAAATAAATTTTTTAATCACAAAAAAGAAATATATAATACAGCATCTTAAAAAAATAAATACAGAATGTCCGATGGGCCAGAACAATCACGTTTTTGGTTTTTCTGCCATCACCCTCAGTCCAAAAAAACGAAATTTTTCTAAGTTAGAAAGAAACCTGACAGTAAAAGCAGAATTACGAACATGGATTCGTATTCAGCGACCCAAATTATTAGAATGTAACCACTCTAGTCCGTTAGACACCTTACCTTTATGAAAGATTTTTGTCTAATGAGTAATAATTACTTACTTTCATTTATTTTATTTCCATTCTAACTGCACTTTCTTGGAAACTTGTAAAAAAAAAATATATATATATATATATATATATATATATATATATATATATATATATATATATATATATATATTATTTTTTTTTCAAGTTTCCAAGAAAGTGCAGTTAGAATGGAAATAAAATAAATGAAAGTAAGTAATTATTACTCATTATATATATAACATATATGTATATATATATGTATATATATATATATATATATATATATATATATATATGCACACACACACACACATATATTTATATATATATATATATATATATATATATATATATATATATATATATATATGCACACACACACACACACATATATTTATATATATATATATATATATACATATATATATATTATTTTTAATAATAAATGTTTGTTTTTATAATGTAATGAAATGTATTAGAAATTCAATATATTTTTATTTCTTAAACATCGAAATTTAACGGTTTTTCGAAAAATGTTAAGAAAAATTAGGAAGATCGCAAAAACTCCTGAAAATTTTAAACAGAACAGGCGTTAATGAGATAAACCAAATCTCGTAAAATAAGAACGGCAATGTAATTTTCTCAAATATATGCTGACAGCAATCATCCATTACACTGAAAACAATACTGCCGGCGGTTCACAGTAGTCGGCATTAGTGCTAGTAATAGAAGGTGCTATATCTTCTCATTATAGGAACATCAAAGGATGAGTGGACGTCATTTACAGGTACTTTGATCAGTCCCTCTGGAAGTCATTAAGAGGAGCTTAAATCTAGAACATCTTCAGCAGGCTAATCGAAGATGGAAATCACAATCTAGCTGTATTGTGTCTTGCGTAACATGGCAGAGCTAATGATAGTAGATCCCGGTATTAGCGGTAGCGATATTGCTATGGTCTACCGCAGTCTACACGGACCACATGTGCATAGGTTCTTGCGTAGAGGAAGTTCAGGGACAGCCTGTGTAATTGCTGGGCGGTCTATCCGAGGAATCTGCTGAGATATCTAAACTATGGGCTAGATCGTGCAGTGTACACCACTTTAGTGCTCCCTTCAGAAATTTTATAACTGATTTATAAAATGTCTAGCATCGCTATTGATTTACTTATGTGACAACATTACTTATTCTTATCTCTTCTTTTCATCGGAGGTTGGATCTTCCTCTTCTGAGAAGTCCTCCAGCGGGTTCCGAATATAACACCTTCTTAGCTGGGGTGTGTTCTCCCATTGACGTGGCATGACCTAGCAAGCGCAGCTGCTGGATTTCAATGCGTTTTACAATGTCAATATACAATTGATGATAACGGAAATAGGTCCAAAGCTCTCTCAACTAAGGTGGAACTTGTCCAGACTTTAGCGTCATTTAAAAACAGAGACATGATGAAAGGCTTATAGGGCGCACTTTTGTTCTATGAGAGAGTGCTTGACTTCTTAATTGCTTACTTAGCATAAAGTAGCAGTTTTTTGATCTTTCGTAATAGGTTGACGTCGTTATTGGTATTAATGATGCTCCGAAGAAAGACAAAGAAATATTTGTCAAATGCACCTCAAACATAGGAGACAAAGATGAATATATAGGCTGAATATACAAAAATGTAAGACAGTATATGATATGAAGGTGGCAAAACCAGGAGTCGCCGTTTATGGTTACTTATGGTGACTCAGTGGCTGTGCTGGTGGAGGGCAGCAAATTGGGGTTACGCAAGGAGGTCATTGCTGCTTTTTTTCGAGGAGAACACCCTGAAGCACATACGATAATGGTGGGAAAGCTGAAAGTCCACTGCAAAAAAGAGGAATCTCGGGTTGACCTGACATTAATTAATAGTATCATAATTATGATGCATTTCTAAAGGAGCCTCGTTCGCTGACCATATATATAGATATAGAGTGGCCTATAAAAGTAAAAATATGGTACTTGTCTCCAAAAACAAGTTGGGAAAAGTACAATATATAACATCATTAGTCGGAGGAAGACCTAAACGGATGGCAATCTAATGTAATGAATTCATTAAAGACAACTATATAGAAAAACTCCAAATAACCACTAAAGAAGAGAGGGGCGCTAGAAAACTTTAATACACATGAACAAATTACACAGTGGATCAATATTATGACAAATACAAAACCATGGCAAACTGCTTGTACAAAAACCTCACCTACGAACCACACTTAAACTCATTAATAAAAAAAGCAAAAAACGCACTGTGGGCATTCGTGAACCTGAAGCCATGCATGTAGCAATTAAGGGCGCCGTTTTTAACCAAACACTAACCTGCTTATGGAACTAACTTATCCACCTTCTCAATACCCCCAATGATATAGTGCCTTCTGTTATTACCACATTACACATTTGCTTTAAATAGTTAATGAATATTAATGAATAATGAATAATAATGAATAATGAATAATGAATGAATCCACCGGCCATATTTTTTCAGTGTAATAGATGATAGCTCTCAGCTTTTATTTGAGAAAATGACAGTGCCCATCTTAATTTATGAGATTTGGATTATCTGAGTAACGCCTTTTCTTTTTAAATTATCAGGAGTTTTTTGCATTATTCTTAATTTTTCGTTATATTTTTTGATAGCTCGTTACTTTACGATATTTAAAAAATAAAAATATATTGAATTTCAAATATAGTCTTATTAAATTATAACAAAAAACATTTATTAGTAAAAAAATTTATTTATAATTTATTTTTATTATAATAGCAAGAGTATCCAAGAAAATACAGTTAGAATGGGAATAAGTTGTAGTCAGATTAGTCACATTGTAATTATTTGGGTCGATGAATCCGTGGTAGAATTTCTGCCTTTACTTTCAGGTCTATTTTTAACTTGAAAAAAATAACGTTTTATTTTTCTTCAAGTTCGCAGATTTTTTAAGGGTGAGGGCAATGAGAAGAATGAGAGAAGAATAATTATGGGTCGGCGGTTGTTTTTACGTATTTCATTGAACACTTCTGGCAAATAAATGGTACATTTAGCACAGTAGCTACATGAACAGTTTAACCGAAGAAACGACCATTTGCTTAGATATGCTGCGAGCCCGAACAATTTTATTTCATGAAGTCTTTATCTTTCATGAATTTTGGTATTGCTGGTCTAATTGTAATATATTTCTAAATATTATATCCATACCTCTTATTATTTTGATCAAATTTGAAAGCATTTAACATTTGGAAACATAGATTTCAGTGAATAAACCACAAATGAAATAAAACTCGCACATTTTTATTTCAACAAAGTGCAATTTTTTTATACTTATCCAAAATCACAATGATAACTTCGTATAGTAAAAAATGAAAACCAATACTTTCTTCAAGATTAGACGATAGCAATTGGAAAACTGTACGTATTTTGTATTTATTAAATGGCTGGACGGATGGATACAGTTGGTATTGCAATGTGCCGTAATTGTAAAAACCCGGTAGATAAACATGTGGCTAAATTGTAATGAATAACACCTTGATTCGAGTGTTATAGTCGACGTTGTAGGTGTGGTCAAGCGATAATATTTAACTTCAATAAGAAAACCCCTAATCCCTATGTCATAATTTTTTTTACATTGGCCGTAGCTGTATTGCGTAGCTGTCACATCCTGCTTAAGGTGACCCTGCTAATAAACAGAACACTACGGATCTAGACTGGGTGCCGTAGCTCAGTGGTTAGTGTGTTCGCCTTCTGATCTGTAGGTCGTGGTTCAATACCCGGCTGATGCATAACAAATTTAATATCGAAAAGATTTTTCTTTCGAACGGTATCCACCTGTCGGCAAGCAATTGGCAATTCTTCCGACAGTAACAACTTGCCATGAAAAAGCTTCTAAAAAGAACTCTGTGACAAAGCTCAGAAAAAAGTGATGTCACAAGTGTTCTGCCGTTCGGAACCGGCTAAAATAAGTAGGTCCATTCTAATATTGTCCAAAATTTAAGACGCACAACAGTAATGGAAGAGAAGCTCGGCCAATGAGCCCTTTGGGGATCTAGACCTGGGAGTCGATAAAATCCTTCCCCCAATCCAGGGTGTTATGTGTTTCCGTGCCTACTGGTTAGTTTGCAGCCGGGCACTTTACTGGCTGTATTTTAACGGAGCCTCTCTGATACCTGTCCGCCTCAGGGAGTAACTGTGGATTTTCCGGAGTATAGGACTCTGCTTCGGACGACCTCCAAGTCCCTTCTAAAAGATTAGACCGCGATGACTGATACGTCGGGTAAGCGGTCGTATATGAAATATGGACAATAAATTAAAAATTGAATCGGACAATTCCGAAAACCCCAAAAGGCCTCCTCTGGAGGGCAGGCCCACATCCAAATCGGACACCACAGGGACTCGTCCCGAAATCGCAACTTCTTCGAGAAGCGTGTATCATAAGATACTAAAGTCGGGCTCCTCCGTTGTCCTTAAAGCACCTGTACGCAGGAGCACTCCAGTTCTGGCCACCAAACCACTGAAATCGAGAAAATCAGTGCAAGTTAGCAAAGGGTCTGTGACCACCATATCAAGACCTGCTGCTGTTGAGACACTAACAAAGGCTGCGACTCCTGTTTCAGCAGCCACATCCCCTTAGGACTTAGCTCCATTAACTTCAGCTACTGCCTCTAATTTGAGAGCTCCCGCTAAACCAATTAGCGGGTCCATCCGGACACATCGGGAAAGAAGAGCCACTTCAGAATTACTGAAAAGCTCGGTGGCGTCGCGGTAACAGAACTCTCAGAGCGAGAAAAAGAATCTCTGGAGTGAGCAAAAAAAAATATGTGGCACTTAAAGCCCCAATGGGCTCATTGACCGAACTTCTCTTCTATTACTGTTGTGCGTCTTAAATTTGGACAGTATTAGAAGGGACCTACTTATTTTAACCGGTTCCGAACGGCAGAACACTTGTGACATCACTTTTTCTGAGCTTTGTCACAGAGTTCTTTTTAGAAGCTTTTTCATGGCAAGCTGTTATTGTCGAAAGAATTGCCAATTGCTTGCCGACAGGTGGGTACAGTTCGAAAGAAAAATCATTTCGATATTAAATTTATTATGCATCAGCCGGGTATTGAACCACGACCTACAGATCAGAAGGCGAACACACTAACCACTGAGCTACGGCACCCACTTGCCAAAGTGGGCAAAAGGCATAATCGCTGAACGCGAAAATGCCCGTTCTTCTGGGCTTGTGTCCAAACGGCAACGCTCGCAAGAAGAGCAGCTGTCTAAGCCAAAAAGGCGAAAACTTCGGCTTCGGCCACATTTAATATCCAAGCGCGTTCCTTCAGTGACGTGGCAAAGGACCACCTTATCCTTGCCGTCATTGATATGAACCTTGAAGATGGATCACTGCCATTCGGGCAATGGCACCTAGTAGAGATATGTCTCCTAAGGATATACAGGGATATCCTTGCGAGGAACCCTGGCCCGGTCGTTTGCTGCAGATATGCCGAATGGCATCAGGGACGCATCAAACTAATGTCCTGCGCGGACCAGCGATCGGCAGATCTCTTTAGAGAGGCCATCATGCATGTTGGGGAGATTTGGCCTAACGCTCGGCTTGAGGTCGTTCCTAGGGGCAAGATCCCCAATAGACCTAGATCACGCGCCTGGATTCCAGCAGAGCCGTCAGATCCTAAGGAAATCTTGGATCATATGCTGCTCGCAAATCCATCTCTTCCCACAGATGATTCGAGGGTTGTGAAGGTGGGAGAGGCCAAGGAGAACTCAAAACAGGTCGTCGTGATCTTAAATAAGCAATCCTTGGCACCTCTCGCCAAACAGAAAGGGGTGATAAGCTATGGCTTCTCCCAAATCACCCTGAAAGTCTATGAAAAAGACTCAGGAAAAGTACATCCAAAACCATGGGATACGAAAGTTAGTTCGGCTCCGGTTGAGGACATGTCGTGTGACGAAGACAGCTATACGCTGTCAAGGTCTGAGATGGTTGGCGACCTCTTCCGATATGTGGAAGTTAGCACAGCGGACGAGGACGACTTACTATGCTGTGACGTCGAGGACACCGATACGACGGTGCCCGAGGCGTCTATATAACTATTGCAAAGGAAGATGCTTAGGGTGGACCAGATTAATCTGCACCACTCTAAAGCAGCTTCCGCTGCTCTCGTCCTCTGGCTAAGCGATAAAGCGGAGGACACCTCTTTAATTCAGTAACCGTGGATCCTGGATGACAAGGTGCGCGGACTAAGCTCCGCAAATTGTGGACTCTACTATGCTCAAAACGCATGTAAGCCTCGATCATGTATTTTAGTGAACAAATGCTACAAAGCATTCCTACGATCTGATTACAGCGACAAGGATACTGTGGCCATTGCGCTATATCAGTAATACCATATATATATTGGCTGATGTCTGCATACATGGCTCACGACCACACTGAGCCCCCACCTCACCCTATAATAAGGAAATCAGTTCGGAAGGCGGATAGAGCCACCCTCCCTATAAAGGGACCGGACATTCCAGGTGCATATCCGTAAATCATTGTCCTTTTTTCGTTTGCGTGGGTCACCAACAAAAGCGGTAGTCCTTATCCGAGGCATATTTGTTTTTTTCATTGGGGGGTTTTTTATGTGGCGGGTCCCAAACCCAACGCACAACCTCGGCGAAAATCTCCTCCTCCGCATCAAGGCAAAATACTTCAACATCAGCCTTATATGTGCCCACGCCCCGACGGATGAGAAGGACAATGTGACCAAGGAGAGGTTCTTTCAGCCCCTCGAAGAAGCTTATGACCACTGCCCCCGCCACGATATCAAAATCGTGCTTGGCGACTTTAATGCCAGGGTGGGCAAGGAAGGTACCTTTGGTCCAACTGTCGGAAAATTCAGCCTCCACCAGAACACCTCCGATAACGGATTCAGGCTGATCGACTTCGCCGCAGCACGAAACATGGTAATTGGTGGTACCAGATTCCAGCATCTCGACATCCACAAAGCGACATGGCTGTCTCCAGATCAACGTACAAGAAACCAAATTGATCATGTGGTGATTGACGGAAGGCATGCTTCCAGTGTGATGGATGTGAAATCGATCCGTGGTGCCAACATCGACTCGTTGCAGCTAAGGTGCGCACACGCCTATGTGTCGCAAATAACAAGAGAAGTCCCACACAGAGAAAGCTCGACGTCAGTAAGCTGCGATCACCAGAGACAGCAGATGCATTTTCCACTCGACTATCGGATCTGCTTATGCAGAACACTCGCCCACTTGATGATACATGCGGTGGACACATATATCCCACTCCATGACTACTGCTGCCGAGGAGGTAATCGGTTACTACCCGCCTCTGAGGAATGAGTGGTATGATCAGGAGTGTCGCGACGCTACCGCAAAGAAAGACGCCGCCTACAGAAAAACCCTGCGTGCAGGCGCAACGCGAGCTGTTAAGGAGCGGTACAGAGAGAAAAGGAGTGCAGAGAGACGTCTTTTCAGGCGTAAGAAAAGAGAACAAGAAAGACGCGAGTGTGGGGCGATGAGCTGCTCACCCGCATGCACCAGCTCATAAGCAGAATATGCATGCCTGATGATTGGAGGCTCAGTGTTCTCTGTCCTGTACATAAAAAAGGAGACCCCACAATTTGCGCCAACTACCGTGGAATAAGTCTCCTGAGCATCGCGTACAAGGTTCTATCGAGCGTACTGTGTGAAAGGTTGAAGCCTATGCTCTGCAACCTGATTGGACCTTATCAGTGTGGCTTCAGACCTGGTAAATCCACCATCGACAAGATTTTCACACTGCGTCAAATCCTGGAGAAGACCCAAAAAAAACAGATCGACACACACCACCTATTTGTTGATTATAAAGCCGCTTTCGACAGTCCGGTAAGGCATTACCTCTACGCAACAATGTCTGAGTTCGGTATTCCTGCAAAGCTCATTCGACTTTGTAGAATGACACTGCATAACTCCTGTTGTGCAGTGAAAATTGGGAAGGACCTCTCCGCACCGTTTAATACCGAACGGGGTTTTAGACAAGGTGATTCGTTATCGTGCGACTTCTTCAATCTTATTATGGAGAAAATAATACGAGCTGCTGATCTACGACATAATGGCACTATCTTCAACAAAAGTGTCATGCTGTTGGCATATGCTGACAATATTGACATAATCGGCATGAACACGCGAGCAGTCAGTGCAGCATTCTCAGAGTTGGAAAGAGAGTCGCGTCGGATGGGTCTCACGGTGAACGAGGGCAAGACGAAGTATCTAGTGTCAACAAACAAAGAGTCCCGGCGTCTTGGACAGCACGTCACTGTTTACAACTACGCTTTTGAAGTAGTAAGGGACTTTGTCTCTCTTGGAACCAGCATTAACAGCAGTAATGACGTCAGCTTGGAGATCATGCGTAGGATAACTCTTGCTAACAGGTGTTACTTTGGGCTGAGTAAGCAATTGAGAAGTCGAGCCCTCTCTCGAAGAACGAAAACTACACTCTACAAGTCTCTCATCATGCCTGTCCTAACATATGGCGCTGAAGCCTGGACAATTTCCACCTCGAATGAGCGAATGCTTGGAGTTTTCGAGAGAAAAGTCCTACGCAGGATCATTGGACCTATTTGCGTTGGTGGCGAGTACCGAATAAGGTACAACCATGAGCTCTACGAGCTGTATGCCGATAATGACATAGTAAAGCGCATCAAAATCCAGCGGCTGCGCTGGATAGGTCATGTCGAGCGAATGGAAGAACACGCTCCAGCTAAGAAGGTGTTATATTCGGAACCCGCTGGAGGACGACGCAGAAGAGGAAGACCAAACCTCCGGTGGAAAGACCAAGTACTGGAGAACCTGACGGCGCTTGGAATTTCTAACTGGCGCCAGCTAGCGAAGAACAGAGATGGCTGGCGAAGCATGTTATTTTCGGCCTAAATCGATATTCGGTTGTTATGGCCACATAAGTAAGTAAGTAAGTTCGGGAGGCGGAAAAACGCGAGGCGAATCTGGTGATGGGAGTCGATGTCAACGCACGCCATTATATCTCGGGCAGCTCAGATAACAACGAACGAGGTAAGTCACTTTTTGAATATATTATTAGTTCTAACTTGACTCTCGCAAACATTGGTACAGAACCGACCTTTATTATCTGCAACGGGGAGGAGGTTTTATGTATTTATGACCCTTACAAACAACTCTTCGGACTGTCTAGTTAGAAAATGGAGGGTTGAAAAAAACACTCTTTCTCGGATCATAGGTATATTAGTTTCCGCCTCGATATAAGGCCACAAAAGCAGATACCATTTTTAAATAAGAAACGCACAAATTGGGATAAGTATAGGGCCACCCTGAATAAATCCCTCACTCAGGCCCCCTCAAGCCTGCAAAACGAGGAGCAGCTTGAGGCCGCTGTTGATCAAATTACAGAAGCTTGCAGGAAAGCTACTGTAGCGTTCTGTCCAATTAGAAGGACTTCAAAAAAGAAGAGACCTCCGTGGTCGGTAGAGATCATCACTCTAAGGAATAAGTGTCGACAGCAATTCAACAGAGCCAAAATCACTAATCAATGGCAACCCTATAAGGAGAGCCTACGAGTGTTAAAAAGGCGATTAGGAGAGCAAAAAGATCATCATGGAATCAATTTTGCAGCAACATAGAAGAAATTTCAGAGGCAAGCCGCCTACGAAAGATTCTCGCAACAAATCCAGTTACACCTAGCTTCATTATGAAGGGGGATGGTGATTGAACCACTGCAAGTCTGGAAACTCTTCGGGTACTAATTGATACCCACTTTCCAGGCTGTTTGGAGGACAGCCCTGGCCGAACTCCCAATGTTAATCCTAGTAGAATTATCTACGACGTCCCGCACAAAATAATCAGTAAAACAAAGACTAATTGGGCGATTAATAATTTTAAACCATTCAAGTCACCAGCACCTGATGGTATTATACCAGCGGATATGCAGAAGTGTGCGGATCTTCTAACACCTTGGTTGGAGGTAATCTTCTCTGCTTGCCTAAGGCTATGCTGTGTCCCCAAGGCATGGCTATAAGTTGACGTGGTATTTATCCCTAAAGGCGGAAAAACGTCCCACTCAAATCCAAGTGATTTCAGACCTATAAGTCTATCATCCTTCTTATTAAAAACCCTTGAAAGACTACTTGAAGTGCACATTACAACACGCATATAACAAAGGCAAGTCCGTTGAAACAGCCCTTCACTCACTTGTGCAGAAGATTGAAACATCTTTGCACTGCAAAGAATATAGCTTGGTCACCTTTCTAGATATTGAGGGGGCCTTCAATAACATAAACCCAGAAGCAGCCGAAAACTCTCTTGCTATGCTTAAGGTGGATGAACTTATTATTAGGTTCATTAGTCTGTTGATAATGCAAAGAGTGATAAACTAAAAATTGGGTACCTCATGCATTAGCAGATTTGCGATTAAGGGCACCCCTCAAGGGGGTGTGGTGTCGCCTTTTTTATGGAACTTAACCATCAATGAAGTTCTCATATCTTTACAGGCCACGAGATGCAAAGCGGTGGCTTATGCAGATGACGTGGCATTTGTGGCATCGGGAAAATATTGAAATACACTCACCGAAGTGATGAACCATGCCTTATCAATCTTGTCCAAATGGGCTTCAAGCTCTGGTCTGGCCATCAACCCTGCCAAAACTGAGCTAGTCCTCTTTACTAGAAAGCATAAAATACCTATTTTTATCTTACCTAGAATTGGGAGAACTAGTCTAAAGCTAACTCAACAGGCGAAGTACCAAACCACGATCAATAATTCTCTGTCCGTCTTATCCTCTCAAGGCGTCTCGACAGAGAATTGGGACCCGATCCTGGTGCATATCTGTTGTTCAAAACTACCTGAAGATTCCTTGGCTCTCTGGGAACAATCCCTAAGTTCCCGCAAAGATCTCCCAACATGGCAGCAAATGGACGAATTCCTGACTCTAAGGTACGAAGTCGTGGAGAGGCTCAACAGCGTCAAGCCAAATAAATCAGGATTTCCACAAAACAGATCCCAGAACAAAACCCAAAACTTTTTTGCAGAAAGCAATCGGACATTCTCTTGTCCAATCTGCGAAGCCGCACATTCGCTTAAATCCTGTGAGCGGTTTAAAAAGTTAGTTGTTCGTGATAGAGTGAGGCTAGTTCGAGAACACAATCTCTGTGAGAACTGTTTGGCCTTCACTCACCATAAGCGGGACTGCAAGAGCAAACATTCCTGTTTGCAATGTCAGCGAAGGCATCACACGATGCTTCACATACCCGCAGACAATATTCCCAGTAGGAACACTAAGGTTTTGGCGCAAACCTCCACGTTTCAGCCGCATAATAAGAAAAAGAGCACGCAGCAGACAATAACCCCCTCAAGAACCTCGAGAAGCCGGAGATCTCATGACCGATCATCCGAAGATGAGCAACCCTGCTCATCATGCTCCAAATCTTCTTCAAAGGTGCAAGCATTGTTCACCTCAAATGAAGAAAGAACTCTTTTGCCCACAGCTCTCGTCTCTATAGAGCATCTTGGAGAACTTCACAAGGTTCGAGCACTCATCGACCAAGGTTCTCAACGAACATTCATCTCTACCAAGGTACAAAATCGGCTGAGGCTTCCTTCGCAAGCAACTCACGTCGAAATTTCTGGAATGGGTGGCAAAACCATCCAAAACTCTAACCAGACTTGTACCGTTACGTTAGTCGCCCCAAAGGCTAATAAAAAGTTACAGACACGGGCAATTGTACTCTCACAATTGACCAAATTTCTACCCACATTTAAAATTTCTAAGCTCGATTGGCAGCAATTCGAAATGTTAGATTTGGCTGACCCGAATTGCTTCGTGCAGGCGCAAATTGACATGGTCATAGGTAGTGATTTGATTCCTCAAATCCTCCTAACCGGAATCCGCCATAATATCTGTGGAAGCCTTCTCGCACAGAATACGATATTTGGCTGGATAATTAGTGGCCCTATCTCTCAAAAAGTGTCAACATTCTCGACACAGGTAGAGGAAGTTTCCAATGAACTTCTTAGTTCTCAACTAAGGAAGTTTTGGGAACAGGAAGAAGTCAACCAGCCAGCTCAAGTATCGGAAGAAGATATAGCCTGTGAAGACTACTATCAGAGGACCACATCTCGTAGGTCAGATGGAAGATATGTGGTCAGGCTTCCATTTAAATCCAGTTTTCCCGCTCTTACGGCTCTTCTCACTCCCGAACCATAGCCTATAATCAATTTCGCAGTATGGAGAAAAATTATTCAAAGAAAGGCGATCTCAAAGCCATTTACGATGAGGTTCTCGAAGAATACCTCACGCTGGATCATATGGAACCCACAGGCTCGCATGAAATCATCTCTGATGGCAAGTATTTCTCCTTTTACCTGCCACATCATGCAGTGGTGAGGCCAGAAAAGAAAACCACCAAAGTGCGTGTTGTTTTTAATGCCTCAAGAAGCAGCGGCTCAGGCCATTCTCTTAACGACGTATTACATATAGGTCCCACATTACAACCAGATCTCATGGTTCTCATTCTGAGGTGGCGACTATATCAATTCGTTTTCAATGGTGATGTACAAAAGATGTACCGACAAATTCTTGTCCACCATGACGACCAGGATTTCCAGCGAATTCTCTTTCGCAGGTCACCAAATTCTCCAATTCAGGACTTCCGGTTGAAGACAGTCACATTTGGAGTAAATTGCGCTCCATATTTAGCCATTAGAACACTGCAACAATTGGCTAAGGATTCCAAGAAGAATTTCCCTCTCGTGGAAAAAATAATCTTCAAAGAAACCTATGTGGATGACGTATTATCTGGTTCACATACAATTCCAAATGCAGTAGAATCTTTATCTCAAGTGATACAAGTCCTCAACTCCGCAGGATTTCCATTACGAAAGATTACTGCAAATCATCCTAAAATTTTAGAAAATATCCCAAAATCAGAACTTCTCGATTCTGATTTTCTAAAATTTGAAAGTGCCAGTGCCACAAAAACCCTTGGAATACGCTGGAATGCATTGACTGACACATTCTCGTACTCAGTATCGCCCATCGAAACAACATCCGCTGCTACCAAGCGTCAAATTTTATCTGCCGTTGCGATACTTTTTGACCCGGCAGGATGGCTCTCGCCCATCATGACTCAAGCCAAGCTGCTTCTCCAAGAGCTCTGGTTAGAAGGCACCGACTGGGATGAATGCGTGAAACCCAGATCGCTCATCAAATGGAATGTATTTCTGGAGAATATTTCGTCCATTGGTCTCATCGAAATCCCTCGATGGGTACAATTCTCTCCCAAGAAGCGAATCCAGCTTCATGAATTTTGTGACGCTTCAGAGAAAGCGTATTGTGCAGCCCTGTACATACGATCAATGGACATGAATAATCAAATATCCTGTCATTTACTGGTGGCTAAAGGGAAAGTTGCACCTCTGCAAACGGTCAGCTTACCACGTTTGGAATTGTGTGGCGACGTTTTACTTTCACACCTAGCCAAGTCCGTTAAAGAAACTTTAGATGTCGAATTCTCAGACATATTTTTCTGGTCCGATTCTCAAATCGTTCTCGCATGGCTGGAAAAACCACCTCACACATGGAAAACGTACGTCGCTAATCGTACAGCCCAGATACTCCAAAACGTTGGAAATGCTATCTGGCGCCATGTCATCAGCAGCGAAAATCCAGCTGATTTGGGTACACGCGGATGCAAGCCCCAAGATCTTGTGTCCAATACTCTTTGGTGGAATGGCCCTGCATGGCTTCATCAACCGAAAAAGCCTGGCCAAAACCAACACTTTCCAGTACTTTGCCCCCCGAGCAAAGGAAAGTAGAGGTTCTTCTCACGTTAGATGGCCATACCGACATTCTCGATCGGTTCTCATCATTTTCAAGGGCACTACGTGTGATTTCTTACGTTTTCCGATTTGTCCATAACGGACTCTCTAAATTGCGAAAATCTTCTCCAATTTCGAATTCCTCACTCTCGCAGGACGAAATTCGTTTCGCAAAAAGCCGGCTAATTTCGTTAGCGCAATGGCAATATTTTCCCAAAGAGCTGAAGGCTCTTTTCAGCTCAACCGCAGTCAGCAATAAAAGCTCTTTGCTGACTTTAAATCCTTTTCTCGACAAGGAAAATCTCATGAGAGTAAATGGTCGATTAGCTCATTCTGGTCTTAGTTTAGTGAGCGCCACCCCATAATTCTTCCTGAAAAATCCCGATTTTGCGTTTTGTACCTCGAGTTTCTCCATACTCTCCTCCTACACGCAGAACAAAGGCTCATGTTCCGAATGGCTCGACAAGAATTCTATATTACTCGTCTGAAGTCCAAAATAAGGAAATGCATATTTCTATGCAAAGTTTGTACCATCCACAAACAAAAGGTTCGATCACAGATTATGGCAGCTCTGCCGCCTGAACGGTGTATCTTGTCGGTACCTTTCGCGACCACAGGTGTGGATTTTGCAGGCCCATTCCAAATTAAAGCATCTACGCTTCGAACTTCGGCCTTTCTCAAAGGGTATGTGGCTGTATTTGTATGCTTTTCCACAAAAGCCATTCACTTGGAATTGTGCTCTGATCTCTCTACAGAGGCATTCCGCGCCACATTCGCCAGATTCTTTGGCAGAAGAGGCCTTCCCCGCAAAATCATGTCGGATAATGGTACAACTTTCGTTGGAGCTCAAAGAGCCATGAGTAAAGAATTCCTCAAATTCTCTAAGGAGGTGTCCAAAGATATTCTGGCCCAATACTCTCCGCAAGGTATTGACTGGGTTTTTATTCCTCCTAGTGCGCCTCACATGGGCGGTCTCTGGGAGTCGGCAGTCAAAAGCTTTAAGGTTCATCTCAAAAAGACTGCCGGCAATCACAAATTCCGCTTCGAAGAGTTCTCAACTCTGCTCTGTAGAACCGAAGCCGTGCTCAACTCTAGACCATTGTCTCCCCTCTCTCAAGATCCCAACGAACTGATAGCGCACACTCCAGGTCACTTCCTGCGAGGTGCTCCACTAACGGCCTTGCCCGAACCCAACTCGGAAGATATATCCCTGATAAACCGATGGGAAAAACTCAAGGCGCTTCACCACCAGTTCAGCCGCAGATGGAAAACTGAGTACCTACAAGATCTGCACAAACGCTACAAATGGCAACACCCTCAAAAGGAGCTGGAAGTAGGTCAACTGGTGGTCATCAAGGATGAGCTGCTGCCCCCCAACGAATGGAGTCTCGGGCGCGTCACTCATTTGTATCGAGGATCTGACGGCCACATCCGTGTCGCAGATATTCGGACAAAATCGGCCGTTCTCAAGCGGCCCATAGTAAAATTATGTATTTTGCCGCTCGCGTAAAATCATAATATCCAAAAAAAATCTCTTTTTTTCGCTATCAGATTTTGACTCAAGCCCTTAAGCTAATTTCGTTTTCAAATTTTATCTTTCCAGTTCCGCCCATAGCGATCATCATCGGTGCCAACTATGTCATCGGCTCCACGCTCTGCGGTATTGCCGCGGGTTTTTGGCGATGAACACAAGCCAGAGGGAGGATGTGGTGGACGCACGAGGCATCGTCCTGAACCCCGGCATCGGCGCAGACCTGAGGATCTCCGCCGCGGATTGCAGCGAAACCCTCCGCGCTCTCGTCGCGTCGAGCAACCACATGTAGCTTCCACCCCGAGAAGCTCCCAGCCGAGACAACGACCGACTCCCGATGTTCGTCGGAGGACAGCTCGAGCGATCGAGGACGCGATCGGTTCACTGTCCCGTCTACGAGATGCACTCAATTAATGCACGAGTGCATGTGGGCCGCGATGTCTAAATCCCTTTAGACAAGCCATATGGCCAGTCCCTGAAAGAAGGAAGTAAAAATAATGAAATAGTATTTATAAAATGAACTAATGATAGTTACCATTTTTACTTACCTTACCTTGCATACTTACCATATGGCAACCCAACTCTCCACATTAATTCCCCTTTTATGTTTTTGGGTTTTCGCGGTTCGCGTTATGATCGACCGATGTTATCATCTACACATTCGGTCCTAGAATTCGAAACGATCGTGCTTTTCCGCGCATTCTCAATTGTATAGCTAATCATTTATTTAATAAAGAGTGAATTCTACGTGTATATATATCGTAATCAATATTTAATAAAGCGTTTAATATTATTTAATAAAGCGTTTAATTATTGGGTAAACCTATAAATAGGAAACTAAGTTGAAAACCAAACACGGAGGAAATAGTTCGTAAGGCAACAGCAGCACTCTATTCCTATAAGAAAGCCATAGATAAAAGATGGAGGATGAGTCCTACAATCGTATCATGGCTATACTCTGCGGTCGTCAGACCAATTCTTTTTTGCAGAGTGATAGTCTGGTGGGAATCCTTAAATATGGAGGTACACAGACAGCTAATAGATAAGGTTCAAAGGACGTCTGTGGTGTTGACAACAGGTGCTCTAAGAACCACCCCGTCAAAAGCACTCTACTCCTTATTGCATCTAATCCCTGTAGATTTATTTGGCAAGCAGAGAGCGCTTATATCAGCAATTAGACTAAATATAGCTTCACGCTGGGCTCAGCCAGGGTACGCGCATTCAAGGATCCTGGGGGAGCGCACTACGATTCGGAATTCCGTCAACTATACCAATCCCATACTATGCTTTGACAATAGATTCTCAACCCATGCGAAGGGTTGAGAAAGGAAAAGTGGAATAGGGGTAATTTCAAAGAAACTGGAGTTCAATCGGTACAATTGTACACGGACGGCTTCTAATTAGAGGGAAGGGTAGGAGGTGGCGTCTTTTCTGATTCCTTGCGAGTTAAGCTCAAGTTCCGATCACCCGACTTTTGCAGTGTTTTTCAAGCCGAGATAATGGCTATAAAGGAGGCGGCAACGTGGCTTCGCTGTAATATAATATCTTTCAAAGATGTTTTTATCTACATCGACACTCAAGCCGCCATTAAAACTCGCAGGAACGTTCGCCAAATCGGCACTTGCCCTTAAATGCCGCTCAGCTCTTAACGACCTAGCGGAGCACTACAACGTACACATTGTATGGGTACGGGGGCATAGGGACATTCCGGGGAACTGTGATGCAGATGAATTGGAGAGATCGGGCACTAGGTTGCCAGAGATCTATTCATCTCATCAAGCCGGAATTCCGCTTGCAACATGCAAGCTTCTTGTCACACAACATTATCTCACCATAGCCAACAGAAGATGGCGGGATGAGAGCTCTTGTGCTACCACTAGGAAAATCTGGCCAACCCTTGACATTAGACGAACTCGTTCACTGTTGTCAATGGGCAGGAAAACCATAAGTAATGTAGTCGCCGTACTCACGGGCCACTGGCTTGTGGGTAGGCATGCTGCAAGGCTCTGCTTACCGGCCAACGATTTTTGTCGCAGCTGCCAGGACGAGGAAGAAGAGGAAGGTGTTCACCACTTCCTCTGTAGATGCCCCGCCTTGGCACGCAGAAGGCGCACTCTACTGGGGAGTGCCTTTTTTTTACAGATACCACTGAGCTTGCACCCATGGATGTCAGGGACATTGCTCTATTCATTAGGAAATCCCAATCGTTCCGCTTAACAGAGGAGATAGGACAGTAAGTAACAATGATGCCTGGTGACACAATGGGCCAATTATTTGGCCTGGGCGGCCGCATAACCTAACCTATATTTGGGCGGGCAGTAAATGGCAGATACAAAAGAACCGTACAAATCTTCTACTTGTACGGTTGTTGCTTGTAGGTGTTCCCTTCTCTAATTTTACAGAACAACACACTTGATTTTGTTTTTAATGATTATTGCTGTGTCACCTTGGGTTCTATTGATGGGTGATGGTGCAGAAAATAGTATATTTTTGTGTATTTAAGAATATTTTTTCAGTAAAATGTGTCTCAGATACTAAGCCAATGCCAATTTAACAATTGTTAATAAGTGATGTTAATTCAAAAGCTTTTTGGCTAAGGCCGTTTACGTTCCACAGTCCAATTCTTATATTATTTTGTTTGTCTATTTAGTTTAGTAAAGAGTGAAGTGATGATACTCATCACATTAAACATTTGCGAGGTTAGTTGCTTCATCTTGTCTTTGAACTCGTTGAATTCATTGTTCTTAATTTGCGTGTTTGGACTTTCTACACTTTGTGAGCTTGCTGCTTGTGCGTATGTTAGATTTTTAGTTGTATAATTTGATTTTACTGGTTGGGTGTTAGAATTTAAATCGGTATGGACTTGTTGTTCTTCGAGGAAGTTCTTTTTAGCGCAAAGAGGGAAAACCTTTAATTTTTAATGATTTATATATCATGCATCCTTTATAATTCGCCACACAGTGCGCATTTGGTGTTGTTGCTATCTCGTGAAATTGTACAGCTATTTGTACTATTTGTGCTATTTGCCGGCGCATATGACACATATTGAATTCTTGGTGCAGTAATGTTTTGTGTAGCCGTACCTCATACAGTGGCTCACAGCTTATTTCGTACAGTGTATATATTTTTATGTACATGGCTGTAACATCGAAACTAAAAAACTTATCGATAAGTTTTGAATGTAGATGTCTGTGTATGTGTTTAGTAAACCTAATAAGAAAACGGGGAACCCCAAAAATTGTTCTTTTTGTCATGCAAGAAAGAAAAACTATTGATCAGCTGATTTTCAGCTCACATCTTATTTCGTACACAAACTTCAATGTAAGTAAGTTTCATTCTGCCGCGCAGTTACAAAGTTTTTTTGAATTGTATGAGTTTTTGGACCTTTTTAACTATTATAACAATTTTTATTATTATTATTTTAAATAGTTAAAGTGCTGTAAATTAAACATTTAGCGTTATGGGCGTCGTACAACGATGGAACAGCGTAAACTGGTAATTAACCATTTTAGGAAAGGTCAGAGTGTGCGAAAAATTGCTGAAATGACAAATTTAAGTGCCTCAACTGTCCAATACATCATTCAACGCTTCGTTCGCGAAAATCGGTTGGAGAACAAGGGCAGAGAAGCACCTAATAAGATTTTCAACGCATCAGACGAGCGTTATATTGTACGAAAAATTAAGAAAAATCCAAAGTTATCCGCTCCGAAGTTGGCTGCAGAGGTTCAGCGTGAAATAGGAAATCATCCAGTGCTGAAACTGTCCGACGTGTGCTGCGCAATCATGACTTGAACGGTCGAGTAGCCCGAAAGAAACCATTCATTTCAAAAATGAATATACAACGCCGACTTGACTCCGCCAAAGAGCATATTATTAAGACTCCTGCGTTCTGGAATACCGTTATTTTCGCGGATGAGTCTAAGTTTAATATTTTTGGTTCGGACGGAATGTCATATGTTTGGCGTAAAGCGAATACCGAGCTAAACAAGGAGAACCTTAAGCCCACAGTGAAGCATGGTGGCGGTAGCGTGATGGTTTGGGCCTGTATGTCAGCAGCCGGAGTAGGTGAATTGGTTTTTATTGAGGGGACAATGGACAAAATGAAGTACCTCGAGATTCTGAAAAACAATTTACTTCAAAGTGCAGACAAACTGGATTTGCGGGATGAATTTCGGTACTACCAAGATAATGACCCAAAACATAAATCTGGGATTGTGCAATCTTGGCTTATTTGGAACTGCCCACACTTGATGTCTCCACCACCACAGTCACCTGACATGAATGTGATTGAAAATCTTTGGTCTATTTTGGACAATAAAATAAGAACACACAAGATTTCTAATAAGCAAGACCTAAAGAAGGTACTGATGGAGGAATGGAAAAAAATCACACCAGACATCACTCAAAAATTGGTGGATTCAATGCCAAATAGACTCCAGGCTATCATTAACGCTAAGGGATGTCATACTAAATATTAAAATCAACTTACTTTGTTTTTAGTTTGAACTTAAAGAGACTGTACGAAATAAGCTGTGACATGAATTTTCCTATTTTATTCTTATTTTATTTTTTTATAGTGTCAAACACTAAAATTTTGAAAAAGTAAATTTTGGAAAATAAAAAACAAACCTTCCTTTCAAAAATGGCATTTATATTTTGTTCAAATTTTTGCTATATTAGGAATTACGACTGCAGCAATTTTTAAACTGTCACTGTACGAAATAAGCTGGGAGCCACTGTATATTATTATGCAGTGCGTTAAATATGTTATGAAGTGTATATATTGGTTATTTTTGTTAGTTTTTAATTCTGTGGAAAATAGGCTTAGTGTTTTTTACTGCCAGTTTGAAGCTTCGCTAATTCTGCATTAATTTCATTTTTATCTGTTGAATAGTGCATATTTATTAGTATTCATCATTAATGCATCTCTTTTCTTTTGGTTTAAACGTGTAATATTGAGTGTCTTTCTTTCTTTGAATGGAAATCAATTTTTGACAAATTCATAACGAGAGCATTATGACAGACCTTATCAAAAGCTTTCGAAAAATGGATATAGATAGCATCCACACTGCAACCTTGCTCAAATGAATCAATACAATAATTATTGAAAACAACTAAGTTAGTCAAAATAGAACGCCCAGATACAAACCGGTGCTGATTGGGACAAATTAATTCTTTAATTAATTCTTTAACATTTTATCTTTGACAATGCATTCAAAAAGTTTTGATTCAGAATACAGTTTGGAAATTGGTCTATAATTTTATATACAATTTTCATTACCACTCTTAAAAATACGAGTGATGAATTGTACATGCGCTTGTAGCGAATGGTGACATTGCTACTTTTCTTATTTCTCCCCAGTATATTCTGATAGTAGATTAAAATAATCTACTGGTAATAATGGTATCATCATATACTCTATTCATCAGCATCATATACTCTATTCATTTCGTCTAAGGCCATCTAGCGGCATGAACTGAAGATCAAATTGATTTGCTTTGGCAACAGTAATATTGCATTTCGTCAACACTAGATGACGATTGAACTACCGCAAGGCAGCCATAAAATTACTAAGAAAAAAAAACAAGTGATTGGTAACGAAAATCGCGTGATGTATATACAGTTTAGACCTTCTTCTTGATCACCCGAGTTAATTAAGGCTTCTTTTATGAAAAGCTTGAGGAGGTACAGGCAGTCGCTGAGTATCGTGAAAGACAACAGAAGTGTACGTCGTGGACATAAGAACGTGAAAAATGGTAGACAGAACCTGACAAGCAACTTGATCAACGTTTGTAAAAACCGCTACGTATCAAAAATAAATTAAATTAATAATAAGAACTTTCTGACCTCCGCAAAAATATGCAACAAGGAGAGTAAACAATATATATACTTAAACTCTAGTTCGGTACGTGTATATATTTATGGACATAACTTCCCGCGCTTCCGGCTCATAAACTGTATAAGTGAACGATAATTTGCACCCTTGCACTTATGATCCTGATTATGATTTTGAGTGCATACACGTGTTCTACACATTTTTTTCTTGTGAAGCCTCCACAACAAATACGTGGTAACCCGACGTAAAGAAAATGAAGACCATCCGTGATGGCAACACTAGAATTGGCCAACGTTTCTCATTTTGCATCAACGTTAATACATATCTAAAATCAGTCTTGTATTTTTTTGTTTGTTTTTGTTACCAATAAATTTCTCATTTTCTAAATTCTCTTTTGGTTATGTGCATATAAAATTGTAATTAAAATTTTTTCTATGTTATATATTTATAAATTTATGTTTCAGCGACACACGTGAAAGTACTTTCATCGTGGGATCTGTAATATGTGAGTAATTGTAATTAAATTTGTTATTAAGTTTTTTTTTTTCTTTCCAATTATATACGTGTTTTCGTAATTATATACTTATCTAAATTTATTTTTTTTTCTATTGTATAATTCGTTTATGATATAACACGTACTTCTAGTTTTCAGTTTTGCCAAAAATAAACAAAAATGTCTTAACTGCATTTTGATGCAGTTGTTCCGAATGGCATAACTCTTGCTACATCACTTTTTCTGAGCTTGTCACAGAGTTCTTTTAGAAGTTTTTCCAAGGTAAATTGTTATTGCCGGAACAATTGCCAATTGCTTGCCGACAGGTGGGTACTGTTCGAAAGAAAAATCTTATCGATATTAAATTTATGCTTCAGCCGGGGATCGAACCCACGAACTACACATCGGAAGGTCAACACACTAACCACTGAGCTACGGCACCCAAAGTTATAATTAAACTGTCGAATTAAATTATCAGAAGAAACACTTAGAAAAGCATAAAATTAATTTCTAAGAATAACGGAATATGATGCAAATTTGATTCAGAAACAAGAGAAATACATTCCGTTAACTGAAAATGCACAATAAATCAAGTCTGGTCGCAGTGCATAAGGGTCTGTTAAACTTAAAATTAATATTATTACTTATAAAAATATAATCTAGAATTCTATTTAGCTTATTTACATAAGAAGTAATCTGTATTAAATCAAAACTAAATAACTATCAATAAGATACATTTCATATGATTTATTTACATTATTAGGAGTAAGAATTATTTTTACATATATAAGACCAAGTGATATTAGGCAGGTTAAAATCGCCAAGTAAATGATTATCGCCAACAGGTTCCTCAGAAAGATGCAATATGTTAGTCAATTGAGCACAATATAGCTCATCTGAACTCAACGAAGGAATGTATATTATGAAAGAGCGAGGAACAGCCTACCTGATGCACTCTTCAATGAAATACACAATTGACCCAACAAAATATCACTATTGTTTAAACGTTTGTTGTTTGAACGTTTAACAGCACAAATATCTCCACCACCACACATACACCCACTTTTAGTAGAGTCTCTATCTTTGCGATTTTACAAATTAGAATCACAAATCTCTTCGTCATAGAAATCAGCACTCAGCCATGTTAAGCCAGCGCAATAATATCAAAATCACAATATAAAGTGAAGAGAAAAGGATCATTATAATCTGTTCTCATTCCAGACACATTTTCAAAATATATTTTGAGCGAGAAGAGCGAAGGATTCGTATTGTGAGAAACATTAGTTATGAATTTATCACATGATTTGCTCGCATTTGATAGCGCGTACTTTCACATTCGCTGGTCATAATTCCGGGTTCAGCAATTTAATACATAATGACGTCATTTAATACATAATGACGAGATCCTAAGTTTAAAATTGATTCGTTTAATAGAATCAGTTGAAACATTTTTCTTTAACAATGTATAGCACAAAAAGTGTTGGAATTCAATACCAGACTGTTCAGCAATATAACCTATTATATCTTCAGCACTGATCGACGGCAAAAACGGCCATTTTTTGGAAACAGCAACATCAAGACCAATGTTTAAATTAGAATCCCTTATAGTTGAGCGATTATTTCGATATTTCTGATTTACATTAACTGTGTCCAATCAGATGAATGACCAATAACATTATTCTTAGGTATAGCAACAACAACTTCTGTGAGATTGACTTCTGGCAAGAGCAATATTAGCAACGAGAGCACGATCAGACGAATTATTAGTGCCCACAACATCAAGTTTGCATCAACAGCAGCCCAATCAGAAGAAACGCCAATAACATCATCATCCACACGGCCAACAACATCATTGCCGCGAGAGCGATCACCAGCAACAGCGACATTCGCAACAATAGAGCAATCGGAATCATCAGCACAGACGGCGAATGAAGTAGATAGAGTGGATGCAGCGAGCGCTTTCTGTGGAATAATAGTAACATCAGATACACTATAAAAGCGACCATTTACATGAGAATTATTATTGGCGTTATTATCTGCAGTGCTAGACAGAGCGGCGAAGTTTTAGCAACACTATTGTTAGTTTTATTAACACGAGAAGGTGCAGAGTTAGATATACCATTTCGTATAACACTTTTAGAAGTTTTTAACCATTCGAAAAGAGCTGTATACGCAAATAAGCTAGATGTTTGAGTGCCACATGAATCAACAGTGAAATATTTAAAGGACCAAATTTCCATTTGCAATTCAATGCGATTCAACGGAACAAAATCGAATCATCCATGAAGAGTGAATAACGTACTACAATAATGTGCGCAAAATATCATTGACAAAGCGAGGTGAAACTTCGCAAATGGTGGCAAAGTCAGCATTGACACCAAGAAAGATACTGCTGTGTGTCTGGCGGGATTGGAAGGGCATGGTTCATTATGAGCTTCTACAACATGGTCAAACGATTAATTCTGATCTCTATTGTTCACAATTAACAAAGAGCTTGGCTCTATCTCCATATTTTAAAGTTTCTGATCTTATTCTGGCATATAT
>OY978530.1:57018543-57156043 GCA_963854835.1 Megamerina dolium
GTAAGAACAACTAGATCCACAAGAAATGGGCCAGCCATGCCCATTGTTTATAGTGGCCCCCATACAAAATGACTGCATTTCCTTTAAATTGAAATAGCTGTAACTTCTGCAACCTTCTGTCTAGAACAATCATAAATAATACTTATTATAATATGGTAGTCGGAAATAATTTTAAAAACAATTTCAAACTTACGTACTATTCAGCGTAGGACAACGAAATTTAAGGTGTGGATTAATATTGCAAAATTAATTAGATTTAAAGGAAAGAGGTAAACCACGCTCACTTTTTATATAGGTCCGATGATACTAAGCCTCGGAATTTTCTTAAAAATCAAAAATCTCCTTTAAATTATTCCTTTTAAAACCACCATAACTTACAAAGTACTTCCTCAAAGACAATCATATTTGGGGTATAGATTAGTATTATATGCAAAAATTGTTTCTCAATAAACTCGCCAGCCACGCCTAATTCTTAATGATCTCCCATACCAAGTAGTGGAAATAAACGAAAAATATGGATATTCTTATATATATATAAGAATATATATATATATATATATATATATATATATATATATATATATATATATATATATATATATAAGAATATATATATATATATATATATATATATATATATATATATATATTACATATAAATATATAAAGGGTTATCCATTTTGCGGTTTCAAAAGTAAATGTAAATAAAACACATATAAAATATTTTTTATCATGATATTTCTTTTTTATTATAAAGTTTGAACGTTGACATTATGGTGAAATACTACATCATTTAAATGACCACGGTATCTCAGCCATAACGTGACGAATGTTGGTTTTTAGGTGCTCAAGAGTTAAAGGTTTATCTGCATGAACACGGTCTTTCGCGTAGCCCCACAAAAAAAAAGTCAAGCGGTGTCAAATCGCATGATCTTGGTGGCCACTTGATATCGCCACGATGAGAAATTACGCTGCCAAAAAATTTTTCTTGCAATAAAGCCATATTCGCTCGAGTTGTGTGGCATGTGGCACCGTCTTGTTGAAACCACATATTCTCTAAGTCGTATTCTTCAATAGCAGGCAAAAAAAGTCGGTTATCATATGACCATAACGCTCCGAATTGACGGTGACAGTCGTTCCATCGTCGTTTTCGAAGAAGTAAGGTCCAATCACACCTCCGGACCAAAGAGCGCACCAAGCAGTGACTGTTTGTGGATGTAGTGGCCTCTCTTCAATTACTTGAGGATTCTCAGAACCCCAAATACGACAATTTTGTTTGTTAACATACCCACCGAGTGAGAAATGTGCTTCGTCGCTGAAGAAAATTTTGTTCGTAATCGCCGTCCACCGCCTGTTGTTCAAGCACCCATTCGACGTATCTACGACGTTGTGAATGGTCAGCTGGCTTCAGTTGTTGTGTGAGCTGGATTTTATATGGATGTAGGTGTAGATCCAAATGCAAAATACGCCATAATGTGCCGTAAGACAGTCCTAATTCCTGAGAACGACGAGGAATCGACACATTCGGGTCTTCGGCAACACTTTCACTTACAGCAGCGATATTTTCGGTGGTACGAGCGAAACGATGATGCACAGGCCTTACAATATCTGTAACCGATCCAGTCTCTTCATATTTCTTCACAATTTTGCCAATTGCTTGCGTAATTGGACGATTATGTAAACCATAATCTCCTCTTAAAGCACGATATGTGGCTGTGGCAGAATCACCATTTTTGTAGTAGGTTTTTACAATTTTAATGCGTTGTGCGATAGTTAAGCGATCCATTTTCGCAAATGTCAGAATTTGAACTGAAAAAGAAAGAAATTGTATTAACAACTCAGTTTGACAGATGTCGAATTCTAGCCCTATACTTTTGAAACCGCGAAATGGATAATCCTTTATATAAGAAATGCTCTGAAGAAATTAATAAATATAACATACATGTGGGTGCCGTGGATCAGTGGTTAGTGTGTTCGCCTTCTTATCTGTAGGTCATGGTTCAATCCCCGGCTGATGCATAACAAATTTAATATCGATGTAGAGGTTCTGCCTACTAGTGTGTGAGTGTAGTGTATAGTGTGCTTGTTGCCTTGGGTTTAACAGCAGTGCAACTCTGCTAATCTTTAGGCTAGCTTAGGCCAGCCGGAATGCGAATTGAAACGAGAAGTCAGATTTGAAGTCAAGTTAGCAATTGATTTTATTGAACACATGTAGTACTATTTATACTCAAATATGGGCAACTCGATTCCTAGAAATTGCAGACTAAGCAACAAATTGCACTAAGTAAAATGTAAAAATGTAAACAAACAATTTCGTGAATCAAAGTGACTTTGATTCCAATAGTTGCTGATACAGCAGCAGCATGGATATCGACTTTGATTGCATAACTAAAAAGAACATTTGCTCAGTAAGCGTAAGTCATTGGCTTTGCTTGCAAATGTAAACAAACGTTCGCGTGGTCATTGGCTTTGCTTGCAAATGTAAACAAATGCTCGCTTAGTAAGTGTAAGCGTGGATATGCAGTGTCATTATTTCATATTGCTTTGTGCATTGCTTTGTATGATATTTAGTGCATTATTTTGTGTATCACTTTATGTAATACTTTGTGCATATATTGTTGCCTAGGTCACTACACCCTTGCCCTCAAGAAAAAATTATTTATTTTCTTTGAGAAAATGGAATAATTTTTCCCGTATGGCGGTGGTTCTTGGAGTCGTGTTGCGTGGTTACATTTAAAAATTTTATTTTTTTTTGTGCTTATTGGCTAACATTATGTTGTTTAATATATTTTTAATTATAGCTTATTGTAAAATGAACATATATAGTTTTTGATTTGTTATATTTATAAGTCTACTTAACTAACGTGTTTTAGTCTAGTTTCGTACCTAAAAATTTTTTTAATATATTATTATGAAATATTTTGTTTTTACCATTAATTTCTATAGTAGAATTTACTCCATTTGTGTCTATGATTTTGTATGGACCGTGATATGGACTCTGGCTTTTCTTTTTGTTTTCATATTTTACATATACCAGGTCTCCTACTTTAAAGCTTGCTTTATTTACATTCTTGTCATATTCTAGTTTTCTTTTTCTTTTCACATTGTTTATTATTTTTCTGGCCATTTCTTGTGACCTTTTTATTCTTAATTTTAGCTCTTCGGCATAATTATCAAAATTGTAGAAATGTTTATTTGTTTCTATTGTGTCATTTGGAAGTGCTGGTAGTTTACCAAAAACTAATTCGTATGGAGAGTAGTTTGTGTCAACGTGTGGTGTTGTGTTATAAGCAAAAGTGTAGTATTGTACCAATTTGTCCCATTCATAATCTTCCGCGAAGGTTAGAAGGTATTCATTAAGTGTCCTATGGTTTTTTTCTAAAGCGCCTATTGTTTGGTGATGGTAAGGGGTAGAAAATATTTGTTTGATATTTAGTAATTCACATATGTTGTGCATCAGTTCGTTTACGAACTCGGTGCCTCTGTCTGACTTTAGGGTTTTTATGGTTCCATATTTTAGGATTAACTGTTCAACTAATGTGGTCGCTATAGTTTTTGCTTCTTTATTAATGATTGGGTATGCAACTACGTATTTTGACAAATCACATTGCATTGTTAATATGTATCTGTAACCGTTAGAAATGCGCAAAGGACCTACTGTGTCAATTGTTACTGTCTCAAAAGTTGTTGTTGGTGTATCTGTCACTACGAGTGGTTCTTTTGTGTGTTTTATTATTTTATTTTGCGTACATGCTGCGCAATTATTTATGAATTCTTTAACCATTTGTCGCATGTTTTTCCAAATATATCTTTGTTTCAACTTCAAAATTGTCTTTCTAATTCCTAAATGTCCTGCTGTATTAAAGGAGTGGAATTCATCAATTAATTTGTATTGTATTATGGTACTTTTTATTTGTACTGGAGCTTTATATATTAGTATTTTTATTGGCACGATTTTATTCTTCTCGAGCTCATTATATTTCTTTTTGAATGCATTCATTTCTATATTCTTTTATATATATTCTTGTTCACAAAGGGCTAGCTCCTTTATCTGTGAACTGTGCATTGAACTATGTAGTTTCTCCAACATTGAATCTAGTTTCAAAGGGTCATCGCTACAAGTCATTTGCACTTCATTATTTATAATTTTTACTGTAGTACTACTATCTTTATCGATAATAATTTTTAATTTATATAACTTCTTAACGTCAATGAAGGATGTACATTCCCAAATATGAAGTTGATCAGGCTTCTTAGGAGATGTTTTTCCGTTCATGCGTTTCCCGGGTAATAAATTTTCATCTTTCTTATATGCATGCGTTATTTCATTATTAATTTGTGCGGCCTTGCTCCTTGTTAAAATGTTAATATATTTTTCTTCTGTTATTTCTGTTTCACTCGTGGGTATCATTGCTTTTAAAGTGTCGCTATCTATTTTGATGCGTGACAGTGCATCTGCGTTAGTGTTTATTTTGCCTTGTTTGTAGATTATTTCAAAGTCATAATCAGATAAGTCTACTCTGATTCTTGTCATTTTCGATGATGGGTTTTTGTGTGCGAATAATGAGACTAATGGTCTGTGGTCGGTTACGACAATAAATTTTTTTCCGTACAGGTAAGTTCGGAATTGGTTTATGCCCCAATGAATAGCTAATAATTCTTTCTCAATTATCGGTTTATTGATATCGTGTTTTTGCAATGCTTTACTTGCATAGGCAATTGGTAGGTCATGTCCTATTTCACCTTGTGATAATATTGCTCCTAGAGCAAAGTCAGATGCGTCAGTAGTAAGTATAAAGGGTTTATCGAAATTAGGGTATTGTAAGATTGGTGGTTTAATTAATTTATCTTTTAATGTGCTGAATGCTTTTTCACATTCTTCTGACCAAATGAAAGGTTGTACCTTTTTTAATAGTGAGTTTAGACATTTTGCTATTGATGCAAAATCTGGTATAAATCGTCTGTAATAATTGCAAAATGCAATGAATCTTCGTGTTTCATCTGCGTTTGTTGGTCTCGGATAATTGCGTACTATCTCGCATTTGGTTGGGTCAGTTTTTACGCCTTTGTCTGTAATTAGATGTCCTAGGTAAAGTACTTCTGGTTTCAGGAATTGGCATTTGCTTGCATTCAGTTTCAGATTGTATTTCTTTAGTTTTTCGAATACTTTTAAAAGATTTTGATTGTGGTGCCGTATGGAACATCCAAAAACGATAATGTCGTCAATGTAGAGAAATGCTTCTGATTTTAAGCCAGAGAGTGCTATAGTTAGCATTCTTTGAAAACTGTTAGAGGATATTTTTAATCCAAATGGTAATCGTTTGAATTGATAATGACCGTCTTGGGTCGAAAAAGCTGTAACAGGTCTTGAGTCATTATCTAATGGGATTTGGTGAAATGAACTTGTCATGTCTAATGTGGTGAAGTATTTTGCTCTTCCTAGCATATCTAGTATGTCTTCTAGTCGTGTTAATGGGAATTTGTAGTTTATTATTTTGTCATTGAATTTTCTATAGTCAACCACTAATCGCCATTTTTTGTTGCCATTTTCACTTTTCTTTGGTACTAGAAGTAATGGTGAGTTGTAAGGGCTAACTGAAGGTTCAATAATGTCGTCCTCTATCATGCCTTGTATTTGTTTCTCAATTTCTTCCTGTTGAGTATGTGGAAGTCTATAATTTTTTATGTATACTGGGGAGTTATCTGTCAAGTTTAGTTTTTGTGTATAAAATGTGTTGGTTGAAAGCTGTTCACCTTCTAAGTGAAATATTGATTGATATTTTCTAAATATGTCGTGTAATTCTGATTCCATATTTTTATCTAATTTTCCTAGGTTTAATTCCTTCATTAATTTATTGAAACGTGTGTTGTTATAAATGTTTGTATGTTGGTAAGTCATGATATTATAGTCTGCTAAATCTTCTGTGATAATTTTTATGTTTTTAATTTTTGATGTGTGGTTGTTTACGTTTATAATTTTGATGTGACAATTTCCATTTGCAGGGGCTATTGAATTGGCTAGGAATACGCCCTGTTGTATTTCCTGATTTAATATGACGCTGTCTTGTTTTACGTTTAGCTTTATTGGGAATATCATTTCTGTTCTAGGTGGTATCTCGAAAGTGTCTTTTGGTTGAAATTTATTGTCTAGTGGTAATGTTGTTTCCCTATTATTAATTGTTGCTGTTAATGTAAATGTTTCATAATCAATTTTACACAAGTGATCTATTAGGAAGTCTCTTCCGAGTATTCCATCAGTGACAGTCGGAAAATCTTCTGTAACTAAGTGGAAGTTGATGCTAGTTTTATCTTTTCCTATATCAAAAGTTAAAATAGCAGTTCCTATTGAAGTGATTTCGTCTTTAGTAATACCTGTCAATTTGTATTTGTTGTTACTGTCATATTCAAATTCGTTATTAAATGGATTTTTGCAAATAGAAATGTCGGCGCCAGTGTCTATTAGAAATGTCATGTGTGTTTTGAAATATGTATTGTAGATTGTAATAAAATTTGTTAAATCTTTTGTAATCAAGTAAATATTTTTTTGTACCCCGGAGGAATTTAGTTGTTGTCCTCCGGGTCGCCTACGTTTCCCTGAAGGTTAGTAACGTTTATTTGGCGACTGTTTCTGTTGTATTGTTGTACTTGTCTGTTGTTGTTATTATATCTGTTGCCGTTACTGTAATTTCTATTATTGTTAGTGTTATTACGATAGTTGTTATTGTTTGCGGGTCTAAAGTTATGGCTGTTAGTATTGTTTGTGGGTCTAAAGTTGTTCCGATTGTTATTGTAGTTATTGGGTCTGTTATTATTGTTTCTAAAATTATTATTGTTAGCGTATCTCATTTGGGCATTATTGTTGTGGTTGAAATTATTACGGTTGCTGTACCTGTGGTTGTTAGAAATAAACATGACTCTTGAATTGTTGCCTTGACTATTTTGTTCAAGTTCAAGAGCTAAATCTACTGCTGATTCGAAAGTTTTTGGTAGTGACGTGAATATTGTCTGTTTGTACTGTTCATTTATTCCATTTTTAAATACGGTTAGACTGTACTGTTCATTTAGTTGCGTAATTAAAGCTTTCTGTTCTGAGGTGGCACTATTGCCTATTTGTGATATCTGTAGTTTGTTAAGTTCTGCAGTTAGTGACAAAATGTTGTTCCTAAATGTTGTTATACTTTGGTTTCTCTGGTAAAGATTCGTTAGTTGGTTTTGTATCTGTGGGATAGTTTTTGTGGATTTATATTTTGCAATCAGTGAATCTTTTAAGTCTTGAAATGTGGTTGGTGTTTGGACAGAAGTTATATTAGTCCTTACTGTTTGGGTTAGTTTCACATATATCACGTAGTCAATTAGTGCAGTTTTGCCTGCTTCAGTCAGACCATGATAAATGATTTCTACAATTTTAAGGAATGATTCTAATTCTTTGTAATTTCCCGAAAAGCTGGGAATAGCTTTGGTCGCTATTTCTAAGTGGAATTCGGACATTATGGATATCGGGTTTTCTACTTCAATTTTGCTTGATTCTTTTTTGTCGGTGTCAATAATGTAAATTATTGGTGTATCAATGTCGTGTGGTATAGTACTCTCCAATTCGTAATACGCAAGTATTTTTACTAACTTGTCCCTGTGTTGCCAAAATATATCTAGGCAGGATTGTTTGTGTTCTGGTGTCAATCTATCTTTGTGTACGTTGATTGTACATCTAATGGTTTCAAGTGCCTCGAATAATGTCTGTAAGTGTTTTGTCAAAGTTTCTTGTTTTACTTTTGTGCTTTTATTTAAGCATTTGTAGCTTTTTATAAAATTTTCATTTTCAGTCAACAATATTTCCTGAATTTCCTCCCACTTCACCATGTTATATCTGTCTAACTTGGCTAATACTGCTTTTAAAATCCTTTTTTATTTGTTTCACAATGTAGAATACTATAATTGAAACTGTCAATGCTAGGAGTATTATTTCTACATTATTGTTTGTATTTTCTGATTCTTTTATGTTTGCTGTTTTTATTGAGTCTTGGTTAGACTTGTTTTCAACAGACTGACCAATCTCGTAGCCAGCGAATATTAGTGGGGTGGCATTAAATATTTTCTTCCACCAACTCATATTTAAAAATTCATTTATTATTTATTTGTTTATTGTTTTTTTTTCTTTTACAATTTGTATTGCGGCCTGTGCCGTTGGACAAATGTATTGGTCATAAGGACCTCGTAATTTGAAGTTTTTACTATCATATAATATAATAATTTTTTTATTTTGTATCATATAATTTAGTTTGTGCCCGATCCT
The DNA here is from genome assembly GCA_963854835.1 of Megamerina dolium. NCBI lineage: Eukaryota > Metazoa > Arthropoda > Insecta > Diptera > Megamerinidae > Megamerina > Megamerina dolium. The sequence continues at coordinate 57,026,834 of OY978530.1, forward strand.
TCTGCAATCACTGCAGTTTGAGGGCTCATGCATTTTTTTTTTGTACTTAATCTACCTGATATATATTTGTTATATTCTAAATATTAATTTATTTGGTGCATTTCTTGGAATGCACTGTAGTTTGTGGTGTGCTTCTTTGCTTATTCTGTTGCTCTGTGCTGATTCTGTTGGTTTGTGGTGGTAGTGTCGGCAGATGGTGCTGTCCCTTTTGTCGGTTTTTGTATTCTTCAATAGTGATGGCCCTCGGACCTTGGTTTAGTGGTCTAGGGATGTATGTTGGTCGTATAGTGACGTTGTGGGTCTCGACTGGAACATATGGTTCTATGTATGGTTCTGGACTGTAGATGGATTTTTCGAAATCCTCCAGAAATTCATTCAACTGAATCCTATCTATTTCTGAGTTCATTTGGTACTCGAGAAAAAGGATTGTTGAATTTTAAAATTATAAAAAGTCGGTAGAAGGGCTGAACAATGGGTCAGGATCAGTGATCACAGGATCAGTGGTCGCAGGATCGCCATGTAGAGGTTCTGCCTACTAGTGTGTGAGTGTAGTGTATAGTGTGCTTGTTGCCTTGGATTTAACAGCAGTGCAACTCTGCTAATCTTTAGGCTAGCTTAGGCCAGCCGGAATGCGAATTGAAACGAGAAGTCAGATTTGAAGTCAAGTTAGCAATTGATTTTATTGAACACATGTAGTACTATTTATACTCAAATATGGGCAACTCGATTCCTAGAAATTGCAGACTAAGCAACAAATTGCACTAAGTAAAATGTAAAAATGTAAACAAACAATTTCGTGAATCAAAGTGACTTTGATTCCAATAGTTGCTGATACAGCAGCAGCATGGATATCGACTTTGTATTGCATAACTAAAAAGAACATTTGCTCAGTAAGCGTAAGTCATTGGCTTTGCTTGCAAATGTAAACAAACGTTCGCGTGGTCATTGGCTTTGCTTGCAAATGTAAACAAATGCTCGCTTAGTAAGTGTAAGCGTGGATATGCAGTGTCATTATTTCATATTGCTTTGTGCATTGCTTTGTATGTTATTTAGTGCATTATTTTGTGTATCACTTTATGTAATACTTTGTGCATATATTGTTGCCTAGGTCACTACATCGATAAGATTTTTCTTTCGAATGGTACCCACCTGCCGGCAAGCAATTGGCAATTCTTCCGACAGTAACAACTTGCCATGAAAAAGCTTCTAAAAGAATTCTGTGACAAAGCTCAGAAAAAGTGATGTCACAAGTGTTCTGCCGTTCGGAACCGGCTAAAATAAGTAGGTCCATTCTAATACTGTCCGAATTTAAGACGCACAACAGTAATGGAAGAGAAGCTCGGCCAATGAGCCCTCTGGGGCTTTAAGTGCCACATATTTATTTATTTATATATATATATATATATATATATATATATATATATCTATGTCTATATATATATATATATATATATATATATATATATATCTATGTCTATATATATATATATATATATATATATATATATATCTATGTCTATATATATATATATATATATATATATATATATATCTATGTCTATATATATATATATATATACATATATATATATATATATATACATATATATATATATATATATATATATATATATATATATATATATATATATATCTTCAGAAGCATCATTAATCCAGCGTGGTATTTTTAGAATATTAATGTCTTTGTAATTATTTAGAAGTTCCTGAAATTTGGTAGCAGAAGGCAAAGAGAATTCTCCATCCCACTCTATATTATCACGCCAGATGCTTCGATTGAGACTTTGGTCACTGTAATATTGGACACAAGCCTCCTACAGGTACAACAAGTCCCGATTGATAGGCAAGGTGATGACTTATTCGTCGTGTCGCAAAAGCTAGAAGAGCTCGTAGCTCACTTGTTAGAATTCGCTGCGCAGTTGAAAAAGGAAGGGCTTACTATCAACGTAAATAAAAGCAAATTCGGTTTATATAGGGTAAAATATTTAGTATCTATACTTGGTAGTGGATCTTTATATGTTTATGATGACAAATTACATTCAATTGGAGACTACCCTGTGTCCAGAAATATCCGCCAGTTGCGTCAGTTCTTAGGCATGACAGGGTGGTATCGGCGCTTCATAGCAGATTATGCTAGCATTACTTTTCCACTGACCGAGTTACTCACTAAGAAGAAAACATTTGCTTAGAATCCGCTGGCTCAAAAAGAGTTTGATTCCGTCAAAGAAAAGCTATCTTCAGCTCCATTTCTCGCTCAAGCTAATTATTCAAAACCGTTCATTGTGCAGTGCGATGCAAGTTAGAGCGGTGTTGAAGGACTCCTTGCCCAATTTGATGAAAATGGTGACGAGTGGCCTATTACCTATATATCACAAAAGTTAAACAATGCGCAAAGGAACTACACCACAACCAAGTTAGAATGTGTAGCAATTGTACTAGCAGTACAAAAATTTCGTTCATAGATTGAAGGCCACGAAGTTAAAGTAGTAACAGATCACACGACTTTGAGCGGCAGACTTGCGCGATGGTCTCTGAAGTTGCAAGGCTATAATTTTACAATTGAGCATAGAAAGGGAGGCGAAAACAAGGTGGCTGATTCGTTATTTCGGGCTTTTGAAGGAGAGGATGCCGATCTTGACCAAATCGATCTTGAGGTCTTACCAGAAATAGATTTAGAATCAGAATTTTTAGATACAGCAGAATATAAAGCTATGAGAGGTAAAATTTTTTTGGCAGAGCTGTCAGATTATCGAGGAATGGACAAAAGTTTTAATAAAAAAATATCTTTCCTTAAATTAGATTTAGTATATGTATATAGTACACAGCTTTGTGAAAATGATATCCATTTGTTTTTGTTAATTATTTTATATTTATATTAAACATGATTTTCTTACTTTTTAGTTCTATCTCTCATTAAGGCGTGTTTTTCTTTTTTGTTTGTTTTTTTAACTAATATCTTTTTTCTACTTTTTCGTTCTATCTGCTATCATTTTTAAGCAATAAATTTTCAAACTTTGCAAATTGCACTTTCAACTGACGTTTTGGGAATACTATTACCAACCACCAAGAATACATAAATAAATAAGTTAAAAATTAGACATATACTATGTGTATACATACTCGTATATCTATTTATGTGTCCCAGCTTGTTTGACTTTGTGAGGAATAAACCTATTTGAATAAATATATACATTACCAAAAATGTTATTAATTCATAAATGAATAGGGATAAAGAATAAAATACATAATATATTTGTCTTGTTAGAAGAAAAGAGCAAAACAATGCAGTTTTCATATTTATTTATCTCTCAAACTTCCCGCTTAATTAATGCTTTTACAATTTGCATGCGCGATACTGCGGTTATATAAATATTTTAATATCTTCCCACACAAATATTTCAGGGACGAATAGAATAATTTTTAATTTGATCTGTACTCATCCAGATTTTCCATTTGATATATATTTCAATCCTTTAGACAGCGTAGTTTAGTCAAGCAAAGAAGTATCATATATACAAATGAATCCAATTAAAGCGTGTTAAAAAGCTCCATGGTATAATACAGAGACGTCTGTTAGCACAGAAAAACCTACAAATAGACGCATCAATATGGGATCGCCTCGTCCTTCACTTACTACTCCAAAAATTGTATAAATCGACCCGTCTCTTATTCTCTTGCAAAGACTCCTTACAAAAATTTCCATCTAGATCTCTATCTCTATCAATGGAATCGGATCGATCTACACCAAAGTGCAGCATCATGTCAACATTGCCTTATATTCTCTGGTCAATGACTTTACAACACTGCTAGTAGCAGCCGTTCTGGCATACATCATATCTCCACAACCTTTGCAAGAAATCAACATCGACCACTCGCCAATTCGTAATAATATCGTGTTAGCAGACCCAAGATTCAATCGTCCTGACAAAATTGATATATTGTTGGGTGCAGAATTTTATCACCAGATACTGACAACCGGACAAATAAAGTTGTGTGACGTTTTGCCCATTCTACAGAATACACTATCGGGGTGGATTAATTCAGGAAAAATTTATGGCTTTACTTATCAGATGCCACATGTGGAATCTGTATCGATGATGACAATTTGGAAGCAGCCATCGCACGATTATACAAGATGGAGGATGTGACAATAAGACTAAAACAGTTTTCTGGAGCAGAAAAGAAGTATCAAGCCCATTTCACAAAACACCCCGAAAGCCGCATCACAAAATTACGTCTGGTGCTAAATATTCAAAGACCAGTATTTCAACGATCTCATGTATACAGGACCCACTCTCCAGAGCGAGCCTTTTGCTATCTTGGTTCGCTTTCGCCCTCCACGCTTCGTTTTCACTACAGATATCGAAAAAATGTATCGACAAATGCTCATTCATGCAGAAAATCTAAATTTTCAAATTATCATCTGGAGAGAATAAAGTACCACGTATAGGACGAGAACTGCACTATATTTGGCGACAAAATATCCTCAACAAATTGCAAATGAAAATATCATGCAATACCCCCTTGGTGCTCAGGATAACCTCAGAATAACGTTTATGTCAATGATAGAATTGATGAACCGGACAACTTAAATACAATAGTAGAAATTCAACGGCAGCTTTTGAAACAACTTGACACATTGAGTCATTTTCAAACAACATGGTCTTAACCTACAAAAATTCTCTGGAAATCATCCACAGTTACTCAAAAATATTAACGCAGAGGAACAAGAAGTTAACATTGACTTTGACAATGAAAATAATGAGGCCATTAAAACTTGGATGCCCAAAATTGATAAATTCTTTGTAGAGGTATACCTACGCAATTGCAAACGCATGACCAAACGAACAGTTAGCTGGGATTTGGAGAGGCTTTTCTATACCTAAGGCATACTAGCACCACTCGGAGTCGTGGCCAAAATATTTATTCAAGACCTGCGGCAACTGAAACTAACATGGGATGAAGCATTACCAGCAGAACTATATGCGAAATGGTCAACATTCCGAAACTATTTGGAAAATTTGACCAACTTGTAATTCTTGCGACACATATCGGACGGGCAAATTTCAGCAAAAAGTCAGATTCATTTCTACTCCGATGCTTCAGAAAAAGTATATGATGCTGCAATCTACATCAGATCAGTATTGAAGGACGGATGAGTAATTTCCAGGCTGTTATGTGCAAAGTCATGAGTGGCCTCTTTAAAGCGACAAACTCTTCCTGGCCTTGAAATCAACGCATCGGTATTAGGTGCTCAACCGACTATGAGAGTAAAATCAGACCTAAAGTTAGATGTACCCACTTACTTTTGGACTGATTCACCAATAGCGTTAGTATGGATCAATCGTGTAACTGTCATTCAAATAGTTTACTGAACAATGACGTCATGTAAGCTTACTACACAACCCAGCTGCTGTTTTATCATGGAAACGACCACCAATTAATCTAGCAGCCTGTAACTTATGGTTTTATGGGTAAACTTTTCTCCACGGTAAAAATGGTTTTTGCCACAACCATACTCAAAGGCACTATCAGCTTACGATGACAACTTAAATATGGGACGAAAGGTAATAACAACTCCTGTAACAAACGCTGATAATGATAAAGGAAGCATAATAAGTCATCTCTATACCCGAGTCTCTGAGTCCAGACGCTGGAGTAAGAAATCGTCCGTGATGTTCCAAAGGATGGGCGTTAGTACCCCACACTGTGGACTCCCATATTGATTGTTTATGGCCTTCAGCATGCTGTCCACCTACACAGTAATGGTTGTGGTGACTTCATGAGTAGCAAGGACCATCTTTAATTTATTAAAGTCAATCTTATTGAAGGCACCCTCTATATCCATAAGAATAGACATAAATATCCCTCCACAAGGCAGTTCTGTCTCCGCTACCTGAACCCACTAAATCTAATCCAAAAGTGCAAATATTATTCACGGCTAATAAAGAGAAATTGCTGTAGCTCAGTGGTTAGTGTGTTGGCCTTCTGATCTGTAGGTCGCGGGTTCAATCTCCGGCTGATGCATAAATTTGTTATCGAAAAGATTGTTCTCTCGAACCGTGCCCATCTGTCGTCATCAGCAATTGGCCATTGTAACGGAAGTAACAATTTGCAATGGAAAAGCTTCTAAAAGAACTCTGTGACAAAGCTCAGAAAAGTGATTCCATTTAAAACCACCATAATTTCCAAAGTACTTCGTCAAAGTCAATCATATTACGGGTATAGAAATTGTTTCTCAAAAAACTAATTCTTAATGAGATCCCATACAAAGTAGTGCAAATAAAAGAAAAAGATGGATATATAAATATATATATATATATATATATATATATATATATATATATATATATACATATATATACATATATATATATACATATATATATAAATATATATATATATATATATATATATATATATATGTATGTATGTATATATATATTTATATATATATATATATATATATATATATATATATATATATATATATATATATTTATATATATATATATATATATATATATATATATATATATATATATATATATATATATATCTTGGCTATCGCTCAAGATGCAGATGTCTCTGTGGGAGACAAAGCTCTGTTTGATCCAAGTAAGTGCATTGTGACTCGCTTTAACTTCTGCCTGAAACACACTACAGTGATCAGGCAGGCGGAAAGAAATATTAAGGTTGAATGATTCGGAATACACACTTGCTCCCACCCTTCCATTATGCTTAGAGCCATCAGTAAAGATGAGAGTATAATTTGGCATGAATCCTTCCGCCTCCCAGGCTAACTTATCAAGGAAGGTGGTTAGGAATTTCCTTCCAAACTCATATGTCGGCTTGATATAATCAAGTGAAGTTACAATATTAAAATTATCCAGTATGCTTTCATGTCCGAAGGACTTTGATGTCCATTGGTGCAAGCCGGTAAGGCGTAAAGCAGAATTAGCCGCCAGCTGCTTACCAAGTAAGTCAAGCGCCATTACCAAGCCTCCTTGAAGGATTTCGCTAAAGGAGTGACCCACATTACCGAGGACTCTTTTAGCAAATGGTTTGGCAGTGTCTTCAGATGACCGCTGGCGCTTGATGTTTCTGCGATTAGTTATTTCGGTCGCCCATACCAGTGAGGCCTTCTATTTATCAGATCTCTCATTCTCTGGTATGGCACTTATTCTTTCTAAGATTCTCGTCGCAGTGCGATGGTCCTTATAGTTGGGTGCAGCCGCAAGCATCAGTCTGGTAACCGATGTCCTGTTGGTCTGTAGTGGCAAGCTTGCGCTCGAACTAGATCTCGGGAGAATCTCGGCATGGCTAGGCCCTGGTCTAACCTCCGCGGCTTTCGCTGCCTCCCCCGATTTTAATTCCTGTGTTTTGTTTTTGTTATTGTTTCTTTTCCTTTCCATATAAATCCCACGAGTATCGGAGAAGGGAAGGTTCATCTGTGCAGAGATCCGAATACACAGATAAGGCTAAATAATAGGGAGGGAGCCAGGTATCCATATACTCCGTTTGCAGCTGAGCTATTTTTTAACCTGGGCCCCCAGCCAGGCTGATTCTCGGCACGGGTCGTATGACACCTTAATCCGGCCCAGGGGGAGGGGAAAGTGGGTGGGAGGTGGGATTGGGAAAAAGGGTGTGCAGGAACCTTTATCCTATGGAAGGCTTGCAAGCACGAATGCCCATCCGAGCCTACAAAACAATCCTTAGCTAACCGCCCCAAGGCGGTCATTTCCAGCTGGCACCCACGGGGAGGGTTTGGAAGAGGATTTTTGCCGGCCTTTATATATATATATATATATATACACAGTGTGCTACAATTATGTATTAAGACCCGAACCATATCTCAGCAACCAAGCGCGCCATCTATGTGTGAGCATTTTGAGGCTCTAACTTTCCTCTACTAACTGTCAAATTTGCATGGCATTTGATTGACATTTAATGTTTATTGACATTCATTTTACAAACACGTGTTAGTTTGATGGTGAAATATTAACATGGAGCAAAGAGCGGTCATTAAATTCCACGCAAAAATTGGTAAAAGTGCATCAGAAACATTCGGAATGATGCAACAAGCGTATGGCGATGCTTGTTTATCAAGATCAAATGTTTTTATATGGCATAAACGGTTTGTGGATGGCAGAGAGTCGCTGGAAGATAAAATAAAAAAAGGAAGGCCAATTTCAGTGCGGACGCCGGAAGCGATCCAGAAAGTTCGTGATTTTATTACAGAAGACCGCAATGCTTCAGTGAAAATGATGGAAGAGGCCTTAAACAGAGAAACTATCCGACTCATTCTTCACGAGGATTTGGGCAAAACAAAGGTCTGCGCGAGATTTGTTCCACACATTGACCGAGGACCAAAAATTAATGAAAGTCAGTCATTCTAGAGACATGGTTGCAGCTGCAGAAAAAGATCTAAGCTTCCTGAAAACAATTGTTACGGGTGATGAAACAAGGTGTTTGCAATACGATCCAGAAACTAAGCGTCAAAGTGCGGAATGGAAATCAAAAATCTCACCACAAGCAAAGAAAACACGAAAAGTTCCATCAAAAGTCAAAACCATGCTCATCACATTCTTCGATAGCAAAGGAATTATCCACAAAGAATTTGTTCAAACTGGTCAAACAGTTACTTCCGCATGTTACCTCGAAGTTTCGAAGAGTTTGATGTCCAGAATCCGTCGTGTTCGACCAGAATACCGAGATCCAAAAACTTGGTCTCTGTTGCACCATAATGCACCGAGTCACACAGCACTGGATGGTTCGTCAATTTTTGGCTAGGAATCAGGTCTGTGTGTTGAATCATCCACCGTATTCACCTGATTTGGCACCGTGTGACTTCTTTTTGTTCCCAAAACTGAAATTGAAGTTGAAAAGATGACATTCAGACCATACAACGGGCTTCGATGAGGGCACTGGAGGCAATTCCGAAAAGTGAGCTAGAACACGCCTTTGAATCACTATTACATCGATGTAACAAGTGTATTGAATCAGGAGGAGAATATTTCGAATAAATATACCGAAAAATTAGCAGATATCGTGTTTTAATTGTGTTTTCTAGAGGCAGTCTTAATACATTATTGTCACACCTTGTATGAATACATATGGCCCCAGCCGACTGTAAGGTCATTTTTAATATTTGTGACTGCTACGCACCAGTGTTAACTAGCCCGTCTATTAGCTTGCTGACGAGGAGTTATTTCTTATTAGAACGGTCCAGAAGCATAGTCCATGAAGCATAATCACGTAATTAAGTAATGAAATTCTTGCCACTTTAGGTAACTCTCATCAAATTTTGCAATAGTTGTATTTGGCAGGGGAATGGATTTCTACTGACTTGTGGGTTGATTTGATGTATATGGAGATGATGAGTCATTGTACGATTCTTGCAAAGATTTCAGCATGATATCATACAACTCATAAATCCTGAAGTGGATATCTTCAATATTTTGCCACAATTTTGGAATGATTGGAAGACAATGTTTGCAAAATTATCTCTAAATGGTCGATGCAGCGAAGCTGTCATTTGACTTCGCCTACGAACGAGTTTGGTGAAATTACTTACATCAACCAGTTACTTCTCTGCTGTTCTGTTGCGCATATCGTTATGCGCTGTATTTTCCTGATGCTTTAGTTGAATTAGTTGGAGAATCGATGACTCAAATATCTCCTTATACTGATTCATAATTGCCATGATTGCATTGTAGTGCTCTTTTGTGAAATAATTAGGCTCCAGTGATGATTTTCCCATGAGCTGAATTTTGTTGTTAGTGGTTTCAAACTTGAATCACTTTTCATCCACTCCTCGCAAAGGCTCCTGATAGCATTCTGCCGTTTGCTTTCTTAAAGTCTCATTTTTTTTAAGTTTCGAATGATTATTTCGATATTTCCGCCGATCTTATCTTTTGTTGTTTTACCAGTGCTTGGAGAGCTGCCATATTGTATTGAATTTTTCAATTTCTTGTTGGAAAATTAAATGGTAGACTTCCGAAGGCCCTTCTTGTCTAATGCTGAATAGCTCATATATTTTTGCAAAAAAGCGTTTTCGAGATATTAGCGAAGAGTCTGTTTTCCCCACTTTTTGGAGTTACTTGCAAAAATCTAGAAACCAGTTGATCCATATACTCGTAGCATGGTTTGCACATTATACGAAAGGTGTGGTCTTTTTTCTTCAAACGGTATACTATTTGGGTCAAATAGTATACCGGATCAAAATTGATTGAGCTATAGATGATGAAATTCGAAAAATGTGAGGTTTTGTGAAAGTCATTAATTTTCAGTAGTAAGATCGATATTTTCATTAAAATTAATGATGAAGATGTAAAATCAGTCGAAGAAATTTCAAATGAATTGATACTTTTAAACCAATTGAACAATTTGAAAATTTAACAATGGAATGTATCTAATAATATATAGAAATCGAAGGATGGTAGTTTAAGGAAATAACGAAAAAAACACCGCTATCCGAAATATTAAAACCATTCCCAAATAATATTGTATTAGAAGATGTGTTAGAATACATGTATTATGGCCAACCAATGCATACAAGCAAATGTCAATATCTCCAGGGGCGGATCCATAAAACAATGGGCCATTCGTAAAATAGTACAATTTTTGCGTCAATAAATTAGTTCAGTGCGCATTTCTCCTATTAGGAGGTGACCTGGAGTTACTGCTATTAAATCAGAAGGGCCTGATGATAGTGAGGTTGGTGGCAGTGAATTCAGTATGGCCTCTATTACCGTTTCCAATTCTTCATATGTCAATGCAGTGGAAGCACTTCTTAGCAGAAGATGTTTTCCGGATTTGACTGCTGCTTCCTCCGAAATGAGGTACCTAGGAGGAATAAAATGAAACTGTAATCCGTTCTATGTTTTCCTAATTTGATTTTGAGCGCTTGATGAGTGGATTGGTGATGGTAACTCTGTCAATTGATTTCTTGCGCTGATAAAGGTGGTAGCACTATAAGTATAGTTGTTTTGAAAGCGACCTCTTCGACTTATAAATCTTTTGAGTGCTACAATAAAGGCTTCTGTTGATAGCTCTGTTACTAATTCCAAGTGTACTGCCTTAGAAGCAAAACAGCAGAATACAGCTAGGTACACTTTAGTTGGCTTTTTTCCGTGGACCATGTAATGCACTCATAATGGTTCCGCGTAATCGACACCAATCTTAATGAATGGTCAAGCTGGTGTCACTCTTGTAGTTGTAGTCTTGAATCCAATGCTGAACAGTTTATAGAGCTGTTGTTTTTCCTTTTATTTGCCAAAAACGTTGCCGTAAGGTTCCCAGTAAGGCTTGAGAACACAGTGCTAGTTTTCTTAATGAACTCCCATGAAAAGAAATTTTACCAGAGGGCCGTTTAAATGGTACAAAACATCCGACGCTTAGCATCGAATGGTAATGCTGCAGTTTACAACAAATAATTACCATTTGCTTTTGGTTGACATTGCAATAGAGGGCGCAACTCTGTTGGGTGGCTGTGGCATTGCAGTTTTATCTTTAGGGCCAATGGCTTCCATAGAATGAAACTATCCTTCCAAAAACTGCAGGAAGGCGTCATTCGTGCTAGGATACTGGAATCCTTCAAAGATGGGAATTATTGGTGTAATTTCCTCGCTGACCTCCTTTAGATGGTCTGCAACCTCCTTTACATTTGCCATTGTGTATAGATATTTCAGCACTTGAACTGAAATATCACGTCGGAGTCACCATATATTCTATTCTTCCGCGTCTTTTGATCGAATCAATACGCTTCTAATTTCTTTATTGTACCACTTTGAAATTCTCAATTTCCTGCACACCACTGGTTTGATATTGTTGTGTTTTTTATTTAAATATTATTGGGTCTGAACTAAAACTATATGTAACTATATTCATTTTAATTCTTAGGCTTTCTTTTTTAGTATCTGTAATTTCGTAAAAGTGTAAACAACCAATATGTAACTATATTCATTTTAATTCTTAGGCTTTCTTTTTTAGTATCTGTAATTTCGTTAAAGTGTAAACAACCAATATTTATTGAGCTTCAAACATGTCGGCCTTTGCGTAAACAAAACAACATTTGCGAGGAATTTTGCTTTTCACATTTAATTCAAAGAAAAGTGCGCTGAAAGTAATTGATTGCTGTTGGAAACTTACAAGGATGATTGTGTATCGATTAAACTGTGTGGGTCCTGATTTCGTCCTGATTTTGGTACAATCGGTAAAAAGAGACACGTGTGAAGACGCTGAATTGGAGACTTTGTTGGAAGAAGATTTATGTCAGGCGCTTAAAAAATTGGCGGCATCATTAGTGATTGACAAAGCAACCATTTCCGAACGCTAAAAAGCCATTTGAATTATTCAAAAGCAAGGAAACTGGGTCTCATACGAAATGAGAATGTTTTTGTGTCTTCCACAATTTTTCAGTTCATAAAATAAAAGATTTGATAACTTAAGAATTTATTTATTTACTAGCGTTACCCGGCGCGATTCGCTACGCAAAAAATTGATTGCTAAAAACATTTGATTTCTAAACACAATAATGTACAAAATAAAATGAAATAATTTTTATTTTTATTTCGGAAAAAGAAAAGCAACGTTCAATTTAATACAATTGTATACACAACATTTTTTGTTTTATTTTGTGGTGCACAAATAAACAAATTTTTCGATGCTCCAACTCTTGAAGATGCAACGTACAGTTGACCGTGAGAAAAGCAAGCTTCCTCTAAATTAACTCCACACACCTGGAGCGTTTGCCCTTGGGCTTTGTTGACGGTCATAGCAAAAGATATCCGAACAGGAAATTGAAGACGTTTAAATTCGAATGGCATGTCCGTTGGTATTAATGGGATGCGCGGTATTAGTACAATTTCACCTTTTGCTTTGCCAGTGAGAATTGTTGCTTGAATTAAATTTGGCATCAATTTCTTCACTGAAAGTCTCGTCCCATTACAAAGTTTCGGTGCATTAAGATTTCGGAGAAGTATAATCGATGAACCAACTTTCAAATTCAAATTATGCGGTGGCATGCCTGGTGGTTCCAAAGAATTTAAAAATTCGACTGGATAATTGACTGCGTCTTCATCATTCATAGCAGTATCAATGGATTTATACCTTACCGAATCACCTGGCAATTTTTCCTGGATGTGGAAATTGATTTCATTGACATTGATATTTTTTGGTGCTAATATTGCACGTTTCCGTAACCAATCAAGGTTATTGTAATTTTGAACAATATTTTTAAAAACGCGATCAATGAGTTCTTGTTTTGATGATACAATTATGCAAAAGTTATTCGGTAACGTGATAAACCCATTTTTATCACTTGTAATTTTTCCATCGCCAATCTTTAGCAATTGCTTTGAAAACTCATGTGCTGATGAATCATTTTGAAGACGCACACGCATATTGGTCGTCAACGAAAGCCTTTGTACGTGTGCCCACAAAAATGAACTTTTCAAACATGCATTAATTTCATCAGCTGGTGTTGATCTCGGAATAACAGGCAACGTTTGACGAAAATCACCAGATAACAATATTAATGCACCGCCGAACAGCTGTGAACTCCGTCTCAAATCTTGTAATGTTCGATTTAAGGCTTCCAAAGATTTTTTATGGGCCATTGGACATTCGTCCCATAAAATAATGGATGTTTGTTGTAAGACTTTAGCCATTCCAGAACTCCTTGATATATTGCATGTTGGTGTTTCAATTGCTTGCATGTTCAATGGCAATTTCAAGGCGGAATGTGCTGTGCTGCCGCCATCAAGTAATGTAGCTGCAATACCGGAAGAAGCAAGTGCCAATGCGATTTTTTGTTCCGACCGAATCGTTGCCAGTATCAATGAAATCAAAAATGTTTTTCCAGTGCAGCCAGGTGCATCCAAAAAATATAATCCACCAGTGTTGTCATTGACAGCTTGCATCACTTTGTCATATGCATCTTTTTGTTGATCATTTAATTGTGGAGTATACGTTTGTACGAACGCACGCAATTCATCACGATCGAATTGCTGTTCGCGTTGCAATTCTCGTTCAAATAAATCATGCATTGAACGATTTGGTGGAGCCAATCCTAATTGCCCTAATGCTTTATTTGAAATCGTAAGGCACAAATCTTCGATCATTATCAAGGCTTCATTATACATTTCCAATGTCAGCAGCAATGCGGGATCAGTTGAACGATGTCGAAGTCGAATCAAAATGTCTTCAGCCATGAAATCTTTGTATTTATTCCACAATTCCAGTGGATTTGATGGAAAAGATGTTGATATTATGATCGCAAATAACATACGAATTTGATTTGGTGGAGATGCAATTGATGCATCACTCACCAAAAGTATGTCTGTTCGCAACGAAAGCACGATATAAAAGAACTTAAAGCACATAAGATAACTGTCAACTGAATTCCAATGACAGCAAATTAATATTAACATAATGAATGCACTTAAAACCACATTTGACAACTGTGTCCACATAAACAGTTATACAGTACAACAGAAACGCTCATAAGCGGCTGTTTATTTGTTGCTGTTTTCCCATACAGGCATTTCGTATGAGAGGAAACCATTACTCACATCAAATGTCATAACTCAGGAACGACTGCACCGATTCCAAACAAACTTCACACAAACCACCTCCTCATAGATGGGAACGAACTCTTGTGTCAATCGGTTGGGCGGTTCTTGAGTTATAAGATTACCAAGGAAATGTAACTTCTTTTTATATATATAGATATTATATTATATATAACATCAACCATTCGGGTTGGTATGAATCTTAAGACTAATTAACTTAACTAAGCTACATCGTTCCCCGATTCAAAAAGAATAAATTTGCTTTATCAACAAAAACGGTAAGTGCATAAAGATAGAAAAAGAAAAGGTGCAAGGCGGAAAGAGAAATTGTGTGGGAAAATATATTTGTAATTTTTATTGAAAATAGAAGGAAAAGGGGTTTCATGTTGCGTCTGGAACTTAACCAGCGCGATTAATTGCTTCAGCGGGAAATAAGATATGAGTTTTTGCATCGTATCGTCACTGGTGATGAAAAATTAGGACAACATTAGGATAACTCGAAAAGAAAAAATCATTGGTTCTGCACAGCCAACCATCAACATCAATGGCAAAGCTTCATATTCATGATGTCAACCTTATGCTCTGTATTTGATGGGACCAACTCGGTGTTGTTTATTACGAGCTGCAAAAACCGAATGAAACCATCACTAATGAACTTCATCGAACGCAACTAATGCGTTTGAGTCAAGAATTTAAGTAAAAACGGCCACTATAACTCGAAAGATACGACAAAGTAATTTTACTACGTGACAATGTTCATCCACATGTTGCTGAACTCATTCAAACTTATTTCAGACCCGTCGTATAGCCCAGGCACTGCTACTCACCAATTTTCACTTGTTCCGATAGTTGACACATGTCCTGGAAGAACAGTGCTTCCATTCTTACGAAGAAGCTAAAAATTTGATCGATTCATAGATTGCCTCAAAACGTGTCGACTTCTTATGACTCGGAATCCGTATGCTGCCAGAAAGCGAGGAAAAGTTGTAGCTAACGATGGACAGTACTTTGAATAATGCACACAATCATTTTGTTACTTTAAAAAAGCTTAGAAACAAACAAAAAATTCCTCAAAACCAATTCAAGATAATATTTAATCCATATATTACTATCATTTCTTCTACGTCGGTATTAATCAAGCCTGTTTTGCCCAAATGCGCAATCAAATCTTGAAGGCAAGTGACACGGTTTTGTAAAGACAATTTCTTATTTCGAAGAGCTTTTAACATTTTTTTCTTCTTATTGAACACTGTTAGCTTTAGTAGTTTGTTCTTGCTCTTTCAGCAACAAGATATAATATCTTACATACAAATTTTAAAAATCAAAATAATTAACAAACTAACAAGACATAATCTTCTGTAGCGCCGATACCTTGAACTCAAGTTGTGGTATTTAAATTTATCATTAGAACGTATTAGCTGATCAGTTTTCTTTTTCACAGCATTGGTATATTTTCAATTGGCAATAGCATAGCATTGATGAGTTTTCCATTAGTTTTTCAACAGTTTTCCATCGCAGCTACAGCATAATATAATAAAAAAAATAAAATTAATATAAGGCAACCCGAGAGAGGCATTTTGATGCTTTTGCTTGAAATAAGTGTATAGAAAAAAATCAAAAGACAGCTCTATGAAATCTATCAAAGTGAAAAATTCGAAAATATTTTGTCACCTTAACCCTCTGGTTGTGTATAAGGGTGAAACATCTCTAATGCGTTTGTGTATTTTTTCTTTTCGATTATTACTGATTGTATTTTAATTACATCAACTTGTAAATGTTCTTTTAAATGTTACAATAATTAAAATAATAAAAAAATTTGTTAAAATCCATTGTTTTTCTTTAATAAATAAAAATAAACCCATAATTTTTTACTGAACCAGAGTGTTGGCGATTGAATCCACATATGATATCCACAACGTCGAGTGCAAACATATCGCGTCCAGTCCACATACGTTCCACTCTTTGTTCGGTGCTTTATGAACGCCACTTACTTCTCGTGCTTGCTTTTCTTTTCGACTTGCTCTGGAGTACGGACATCATTGTTACAATCAGTAAAATTCTATTAAATTAATTATTTGATTTTCTTTCGGTATCATCACTTCCAAACAATTTTAACACAGAGGGTTAAGAATTTTGACACTGCCTGAACAGATTATCACAATCTTCTTTCATTTATATTTTGACACATATTGATTTTAACACTACCCGAACATGCTTTGGCATATCCTGTGAATGGCGTGAGACGAAATTTTACGATTGCCTTACTTTGTCAATTATATTGTACATACTATCTATATCAACTTCAACCATACCACCTGAGACTACAAGGAAGCCACACCGACGAAGCGGCTCAAAAAACAAAAATATAAAAGATATACAAACAAAAAACCCCCATCAAACGCACACTGCCACGAACGAACACAAAGCACGGCTTACTGACACACTCAAACAGATAACGTACAGGACCCCAAAAACGATAACCTCAGACTCAGACGAGAACTACTGTTGGCCTCAAGTCAAGAGATTACAGTCAGCGTACAGGGAAGTGCCAAGCATAGCACACCCGAAACGCAAGCAGCAATAACAACCAAGATTACAGAACAAAAAGTCAAAGAAAAGAAAAATGGGTATAGTCATGAAGAAGCAGTACCAAAAGCCTATCTAGAAGTTGGACAGAATATCCAAAAATGCAGCAGCCGGCACCGTTCACGAGCGTGACCAAGTGGATAAACTAAGATACGAAGCGGTGGTCGAGGTGTACAAGAAGTTCTTGGAATGTGCACCTCCGACTATCGATCAGGCTCTGAAGCGAAACTACTCCCATAACGCTCCCAGTGGTAATGCCCATCCCAAGAAACCGAGGAAGGATGGGGACCAGCAAACAACAGCAGCAACAGCACTGATGACAAAACACTTCAGCGAAGTGGCAAAGGATCACCTTCAAGTGTCAATCTTCGATGCAGACACGAAAACGCCCCAAACAGTACAGCAGAAATGGGTGGAGATTGATGTGGGAATATCAAGCGTAGTAATAAATTACGTCCTCGATAATCCTGCAGGTCCTCACCCGGAGTTTGATTCATCGGAATCCTAGGGGGTATAAGATAATCAAATGCGCATACCAATTTTTGCTGGACTTCCACACCGATAGTGTGGCTAAGCGGCGAGGGAGATCCCTAGAAGACCAAGGGTTCGCGTTTTGCCGCCGATGAACAAACATGGGGAAAAGCTGCTCCGCTGCATCAAGTTGCAAAATAGCAAGATACCAGCTATAAACGACCGGCAGCTTATAAAAGTAGAAGACATTAGGAAGACAAGCCGGTCTATCCTCCTGGTCATCAGTGAAGAATCACTGGAGGAGCTGTCAAAGGTGGACAACAAAATTCGCTTTAGCATAAGCATGGCCAAAGTAGGCCTACCATTATATTTCCAAGTTCAGATAGATTTCAGGGTGGGAGAACAATAGCGTATCCATCAGGGATTGGAGAGCATCGGATAAACCATCAATGTCTGATCACTGTCTGAAATTATTCAGTCTCCGAGGAAGGTCATCTACTCCTTCCACCTTTAGAAATCTGTGAAGAATGCATTGGGGAACCTGGGTAACAAGGTCTGTGAAGAAATTGGAACTACGGCTGAGTTAGAAAGTAAAGTCAATACAATAGAGAAGGAACTTAATGTAGCTTTCAAGAAATCTACGCCAATCAGTGTGGCAAAAAACAGATCTCCGCTATGGTGGAATGGAGAGTTGAAAAACTCAGGGATAGGGCCACAGCGGTCTTTAATGAATGCTATCTGACCGGTACAAGGCATCCGTACAATGAGATATGGAAAAAATACAATAAAGTAATAGAGAAGCAAAGGCAGAATCTTGGCAATCCTACTGCACATCAATGGAAAACTCTAGGGAATCCGCAAGATTAAGCAGAATGATGGCCAAAGGATACACCAGTCCGACTTTTATTAAAGAGGAGGATGAGGAGAGGACAACTACTAAAGGGAATCACTAGAAACACTAATTATACAATCACCGGTCTCTGGTGATGTGGTTGACCACATAGTGGGTAAAGAGAAGGTAACCTTCTCGGTAAATAGTTTCGAACCTTTTAAATAGCTGGCGCAGACGGTATTTGACCAATAATGCTTCATAAGGCTCTGAAGATTATTGAAATATTTAAAGCCTTCTTACGCCTTACCTACATCACAGAGAGCTGGAGAATTGCCAAGGTGATCTTTATACCCAAGGAGGGTAAGAAGAAACACGAAGCAGCAAAAGATTTCAGACCAATCAGTTTAACCTCTTTTCTACTGAAGACATTGGAAAAACTACCTGACATCTACATCAGGTCCATAGTAGGGGTACGCAAACTTTCGATAGGTTAGATCGAAAAATCTCTGTATCAGAAGCAATTCACCATAGCTGCCTTCCTAAACATAGAAGGCGCCTACAATAATATATCAGTAGACACCATTCAAATAGAATCATACAAGCGTTAAACGGAAGCGCCACAGTTACACAATTTGCGAACAGAGGAACTCCGCAGCAAGGATTAGTATCTCATCTATTATGGGTGGTGGCATTAAATAATATCCTATTAGATCTAAACAGGGGTGAAGGAGGTCGCGTACGTAGACGACGTCGTGATTATGACAATCGGAAAGTTCATATCAACTATTAGCGAAATCTTAGAAAGGGCTTTGGGGAAACTAAGCACGTGGGCTACAAGAAGCGGACTGAATGTTAACCCAAATAAAACACAGTTGATGGTATTCATAACTTAAAATAAAATACCCCAGTTTAGACTCCCTTCACTCAACGGAGTCGAAAACCCGCTGACAGAGCGACGTATCTAGGAGTGGTGCTAGATCCGAAACTCAACTGGAAAGATAACGTGGAAAAACGAGAACACTTGTAAAAGAATAATCAGTAGACACTGGGGTGTAAAACCCAAAATTACACTCTGGATGTATACTGCCATAGTGAGACCGATCGTGACATACGGGTACTTGGTATGGTGGCCAGCATTAAGCAAACAATATAATATCAGACGTTTGATAGCATACAGCGCGCAGCGTGCGCAGGAACAACACGAGTCATAAAATCGAAATACGACTAGCGAACGCGGCAACCAGAATTGTATTTTCGCAGAAAGTATGAAGTAAAATCTCCCACGTGGAAGGACTGGAGATCGGTCCTGGCGGTCGAGGAGAATGCCACCAAGATCTACACTGATGGTCAAAAGATGGACGGCGGTGTTGGTGCGGGGGTATACTCTTGAAGTATCAAAGTCCAATCGTCTGGGAGATACAGCTAGTATATTTCAGGCCGAAGCTATCGGGATTAAAGAGGCAAGATACTAAACAATCAAATACATACATCACTAAAAGCATGTATTCTGTCAGATAGCCAAGCGGCGCTTCTGGCACTGACATCACCGATAACGAACTCAGTAATTATAAGACAATGTAAGGAAGAGCTCAACACACTAGCAAGAAGAGGGTAACTAGCAGCGATTCCGAGTCGGTAAATGTTGGAAACCCCTTAACGCCATCAAAAGAGAGCTCTACCTACAGTCTCGAAAGCAGGCAGAAACCAAGTTGTCAAGAACTGGCGCCTGTAAAATAGCAAATCAACTTGGCCTAAATACGATAAGTCAAGAAAAGAATAGATATTTTCAGAATCTCCTCCACTATTACCAGTCACTGGCCGATAGCGGACCGTGCAGAGAAAATAGGATGACCCTACAACGACAAATGCCGAAACTGCTAACAAGAGGAGACGGTTTTCCACTATCTATGTGAGTGCCGTCGTCTGGGCGATCTACGACATAGAACTCTAGGGAAATTTGTAATGGATAGCCTAAATGAAATTGCTGTTGTTGTAACAGATCAAGATCAGCATCTAAACCAACCAACCAACCTGCCTATTTCTTTGTTTAACAAAAATAATATGCGATATATTTCCTCTTATTATTTGTCTAAATCCCTTTAGACAAGCCATATGGTCAGTCCCTGAAAGAAGAAAATAAATATTGAAATAGAATTTGTCTAATGAATTAATTATACTTACGCCCCCCTAAAGCAAGTTATACCTACCTTACCTTTCATACTTACCATATGGCAACCCAACTCTCCACATAAATTCACCTTTTATGTTGGGTTCTCGCGGTTCGTGTTGATCGACAGATGTTATCATTTTTTTTCTATTCGGTCCTTTAACATCTATCGAGATCGTGCCATTCCGCGCATTGCAATATTTTTAACATTTAACGTGTAACATTTATTTTATTTTTTTCGTGAAAATATTTCCTTATATCGCGTATTTCCATTTACAAGTTTATACGTGTGATTAAAATCATCAAATTGTTAAACTCAATTTCTAGTGCGTTTTATTCATGGTCCTTCGAGTTAAACTTTAAACCGGCCCTATATACGTATATGTGAAGTGATAAATATATAAAAACCAATATAAAGTGTAAAAATTAACATAATCAAAACATCAGTAATAAAATATATAAAGCAAAATGTCATAACAAATAAATATGTGCAAGAGTCTGTACAAAAACTAAAAGAAATTACATTGCGTTTCATATTGGTTCTATAAGTACATTATACTAACATAAAAAACAACATATAGAAAACGGCAAAGACAATAATACACAAAAAAAAGCTACATAGTGTCAGTGAACACATAATATACAAACACTAGACAAGTACATATTTTAAATAAGAACAAAAAAAGAAACAGTACATAAATAGGCAAATAAAAGTTACATTAGAGTGTTTCAAAAAATTCTTTAACAATTAAAGTGAAACGAAATTATTAAAACGTGGAAATAATTAAAACTATATATGTGCTAATACATTGGAGTGGCTAAAAAAAAACGTTTTTTTTTTTGGTTTATAAAATTTTTTATTTTGTAAAATATCGTTTTATAAATTTAATTTTTTTTTTTAGCAAAGAACGACCCATCATCGCATCCAATGAGGTAGCAGCACATCAACACCAATCCTAGCAGCAGACTCACAACACAGATAAGGATAAAATTTCTGATTATTTAAAATATATTATATATTCATATATTCACATATATTCATATGTATTCACATATATTCATATATATTCACATATATCTCTTTATATATTCTCATATATATTATCTTTTGATATTTTATTCTACTTCTATATATTCTCATTTATATCTTCTTCGGTATATATATTCGCTTATATATATACAAATTTCATCTCTCTATATATTCTCTTATATATATTTCATTTTGGTATATATATTCACATCTATATATACATAGTTCTTTTTAATATAATCTCATATATTATATACACCGTTTTATATATTCTCATATATACGTATATACACATTTCTCTTTATATATATATATATATATATATATATATATATATATATATATATATATATATACATATATATATATATATATATATATATATATATACATATATATATATATATATATATATATATATATATATACATATATATATATATATATATATATATATATATATATATTATATATATACACATTATATCGATAACATTTCTGTTATCGATCGATAAATTTCTCTATATCGATATCGTCGCATAATCGATCAGTGCATTTTGGTGCATTTTTTGATACTCTCTTCACTCAACAAACATTAATAGATTCGGTCAAATATGCCAGTGACGAAATCACCAGAAAAGCAGGAAATAGCCTCTGAAGGTCGTAGGGCAGAGTCAGCTGGCGCTATTCCAAAAGGCGCAGTGGAAAAAATGCCAAAAGTTCCATCCGAAACAAAAAAAACTCCTAGAAAAAGAGCTTGTGACCCCTCCATGAATGAGTTCATTTTCGAGGCGGACAACCTGGTGCATTTCTGCACGAAGTTTTCAACAATTCCGGTTGAAGACTTAACACCTTCTCTCCTGAAGGCTAAGCTCGAGGACTTGAGCTGCTATTATGAGCAAGTCAAGTCCACGTTTAGAAGAGTAGGTTTAACGGATGAGGACGAGCTGCCCAGTAATTTCAAAATGGCAGCGAGAAATAAAATGGAACTCTGCCAAGAGCGCGTGCACACCATAAAAGCACAGATTTCGAATCCCTTAGAAGTTCAATCAGCCTCCAGATTGGAACTTCCATCACAAGCAGAAATTACCTCTATTTCTGCAACAGAGCAGGCAAATAATTCCGGGATTTGCCTGACTGTTCCTACTTGTGATAACGAAACATTTTCCGGCGGGTATGAAGAATGGACGTCCTTCCGCGACATGTTTGCGGCGGTTTACATAAACCACCCTAAACTCTCTTCTGCCCAAAAACTGTATCATCTCCGATACAAAACTGCAGGAAAAGCTGGAGCTATTGTGAAGCAGTACGCGCTCAACAACGAAAATTTCGAATTGGCATGGAATGCGAATGCGAATGCGAATGCGAATTCTGGTCGATAAGCAAATAAAAACTCTCTTGAACCTCCCTCAAGTGAGTTACGAGAATAGCGAGGCAATTCAGAAATTGCAAACCACGATCAATAATTCTCTGTTCGTCTTATCCTCTCAAGGCGTCTCGACAGAGAATTAGGACCCGATCCTGGTGCATATCTGCTGTTCAAAACTGCCTGAAGATTCCTTGGCACTCTGGGAACAATCCCTAAGTTCCCGCAAGGATCTTCCAACATGGCAGCAGATGAACGAATTCTTGACTCTCAGGTATGAAGTCGTGGAGAGGCTCAACAGCGTCAAACCAAACAAATCAGGATTTCTACAAAACAGACCCCAGAACAAAACCCAAAACTTTTTTTGCAGAAAGCAATCGGATATTCTCTTGTCCAATCTTCGAAGCCGCACATTCGCTTAAATCCTGTGAGCGGTTTAAAAAGTTAGTTGTTCGTGATAGAGTGAGGCTTGTTCGAGAATACAATCTCTGTGAGAACTGCCTGGTCTTTACTCACCATAAACGGGACTGCAAGAGCAAACACTCCTGTTTGCAATGTCAGCGAAGGCATCACACGATGCTTCACATACCAGCAGATAATATTCCCAGTAGAAACACTAAGGTTTTGGCGCAAACCTCCACGCTTCAGTAGCACAATAAGAAAAAGAGCACGCAGCAGACGATAACCCCCTAAAAAAACTCGAGAAGCCGGAGATCTCAGGACCGATCATCCGAAGATGAGCAACCCTGCTCATCATGCTCCAAATCTTCTTCAAAGGTGCAAGCATTGTTCACCTCAAATAAAAAAAGAACTCTTTTGCCCACAGCTCTTGTCTCTATAGAGCATCTTGGAGAACTTCACATGGTTCGAGCACTCATCGACCAAGGTTCTCAACGAACTTTCATCTCTACCAAGGTACAAAATCGGCTGAGGCTTCCTTCGCAAGCAACTCACTTTGAAATTTCTGGAATGGGTGGTAAAACCATCCAAAACTCTAACCAGACTTGTACCGTTACGTTAGTCGCCCCAAAGGCTAATAAAAAGTTACAGACACGGGCAATTGTACTCTCACAATTGACCAAATTTCTACCCACATTTAAAATTTCTAAGCTCGATTGGCAGCAATTCGAAATGTTAGATTTGGCTGACCCGAATTGCTTCGTGCAGGCGCAAATTGACATGGTCATAGGTAGTGATTTGATTCCTCAAATCCTCCTAACCGGAATCCGCCATAATATCTGTGGAAGCCTTCTCGCACAGAATACGATATTTGGCTGGATAATTAGTGGCCCTATCTCTCAAAAAGTGTCAACATTCTCGACACAGGTAGAGGAAGTTTCCAATGAACTTCTTAGTTCTCAACTAAGGAAGTTTTGGGAACAGGAAGAAGTCAACCAGCCAGCTCAAGTTTCGGAAGAAGATATAGCCTGTGAAGACTACTATCAGAGGACCACATCTCGTAGGTCAGATGGAAGATATGTGGTCAGGCTTCCATTTAAATCCAGTTTTCCCGCTCTTACGGCTCTTCTCACTCCCGAACCATAGCCTATAATCAATTTCGCAGTATGGAGAAAAATTATTCAAAGAAAGGCGATCTCAAAGCCATTTACGATGAGGTTCTCGAAGAATACCTCACGCTGGATCATATGGAACCCACAGGCTCGCATGAAATCATCTCTGATGGCAAGTATTTCTCCTTTTACCTGCCACATCATGCAGTGGTGAGGCCAGAAAAGAAAACCACCAAAGTGCGTGTTGTTTTTAATGCCTCAAGAAGCAGCGGCTCAGGCCATTCTCTTAACAACGTATTACATATAGGTCCCACATTACAACCAGATCTCATGGTTCTCATTCTGAGGTGGCGACTATATCAATTCGTTTTCAATGGTGATGTACAAAAGATGTACCGACAAATTCTTGTCCACCATGACGACCAGGATTTCCAGCGAATTCTCTTTCGCAGGTCACCAAATTCTCCAATTCAGGACTTCCGGTTGAAGACAGTCACATTTGGTGTAAATTGCGCTCCATATTTAGCCATTAGAACACTGCAACAATTGGCTAAGGATTCCAAGAAGAATTTCCCTCTCGTGGAAAAAATAATCTTCAAAGAAACCTATGTGGATGACGTATTATCTGGTTCACATACAATTCCAAATGCAGTAGAATCTTTATCTCAAGTGATACAAGTCCTCAACTCCGCAGGATTTCCATTACGAAAGATTACTGCAAATCATCCTAAAATTTTAGAAAATATCCCAAAATCAGAACTTCTCGATTCTGATTTTCTAAAATTTGAAAGTGCCAGTGCCACAAAAACCCTTGGAATACGCTGGAATGCATTGACTGACACATTCTCGTACTCAGTATCGCCCATCGAAACAACATCCGCTGCTACCAAGCGTCAAATTTTATCTGCCGTTGCGATACTTTTTGACCCGGCAGGATGGCTCTCGCCCATCATGACTCAAGCCAAGCTGCTTCTCCAAGAGCTCTGGTTAGAAGGCACCGACTGGGATGAATGCGTGAAACCCAGATCGCTCATCAAATGGAATGTATTTCTGGAGAATATTTCGTCCATTGGTCTCATCGAAATCCCTCGATGGGTACAATTCTCTCCCAAGAAGCGAATCCAGCTTCATGGATTTTGTGACGCTTCAGAGAAAGCGTATTGTGCAGCCCTGTACATACGATCAATGGACATGAATAATCAAATATCCTGTCATTTACTGGTGGCTAAAGGGAAAGTTGCACCTCTGCAAACGGTCAGCTTACCACGTTTGGAATTGTGTGGCGACGTTTTACTTTCACACCTAGCCAAGTCCGTTAAAGAAACTTTAGATGTCGAATTCTCAGACATATTTTTCTGGTCCGATTCTCAAATCGTTCTCGCATGGCTGGAAAAACCACCTCACACATGGAAAACGTACGTCGCTAATCGTACAGCCCAGATACTCCAAAACATTGGAAATGCTATCTGGCGCCATGTCATCAGCAGCGAAAATTCAGCTGATTTGGGTACACGCGAATGCAAGCCCCAAGATCTTGTGTCCAATACTCTTTGGTGGAATGGCCCTGCATGGCTTCATCACCCCGTAAAAGCCTGGCCAAAACCAACACTTTCCAGTATTTTGCCCCCCGAGCAAAGGAAAGTAGAGGTTCTTCTCACGTTAGATGGCCATACCGACATTCTCGATCGGTTCTCATCATTTTCAAGGGCACTACGTGTGATTTCTTACGTTTTCCGATTTGTCCATAACGGACTCTCTAAATTGCGAAAATCTTCTCCAATTTCGAATTCCTCACTCTCGCAGGACGAAATTCGTTTCGCAAAAAGCCGGCTAATTTCGTTAGCGCAATGGCAATATTTTCCCAAAGAGTTGAAGGCTCTTCTCAGCTCAACCGCAGTCAGCAATAAAAGCTCTTTGCTGACTTTAAATCCTTTTCTCGACAAGGAAAATCTCATGAGAGTAAATGGTCGATTAGCTCATTCTGGTCTTAGTTATAATGAGCGCCACCCAATAATTCTTCCTGAAAAATCCCGATTTTGCGTTTTTTACCTCGAGTTTCTCCATACTCTGCTCCTACACGCAGAACAAAGGCTCATGTTCCGAATGGCTCGACAAGAATTCTATATTCCTCGTCTTAAGTCCCAAATAAGGAAATGCATATTTCTATGCAAAGTTTGTACCATCCACAAACAAAAGGTTCGATCACAGATTATGGCAGCTCTGCCGCCTGAACGGTGTACCTTGTCGGTACCTTTCGCGACCACAGGTGTGGATTTTGCAGGCCCATTCCAAATTAAAGCATCTACGCTTCGAACTGCTGCCTTTCTCAAAGGGTATATGGCTGTATTTGTATGCTTTTCCACAAAGGCCATTCATTTGGAATTGTGCTCTTATCTCTCTACAGAGGCATTCCGCGCCGCATTCGCCAGATTCGTTGGCAGAAGAGGCCTTCCCCGCAAAATCATGTCGGATAATGGTACAACTTTCGTTGGAGCTCAAAGAGCCATGAGTAAAGAATTCCTCAAATTCATGTCGGTACAACTTTCGTTGGAGCTCAAAGAGCCATGAGTAAAGAATTCCTCAAATTCTCTAAGGAGGTGTCCAAAGATATTCTGGCCCAATACTCTCCGCAAGGTATTGACTGGGTTTTTATTCCTCCCAGTGCGCCTCACATGGGCGGTCTCTGGGAGTCGGCAGTCAAAAGCTTTAAGGCTCATCTCAAAAAGACTGCCGGAAATCACAAATTCCGCTTCGAAGAGTTCTCAACTCTGCTCTGTAGAACCGAAGCCGTGCTCAACTCTAGACCATTGTCTCCCCTCTCTCAAGATCCCAACGAACTGATAGCGCACACTCCAGGTCACTTCCTGCGAGGTGCTCCACTAACGGCCTTGCCCGAACCCAACTCGGAAGATATATCCCTGATAAACCGATGGGAAAAACTCAAGGCGCTTCACCACCAGTTTAGCCGCAGATGGAAAACTGAGTACCTATAAGATCTGCACAAACGCTACAAATGGCAACACCCTTGAAGTGAGCTGGAAGTAGGTCAACTGGTGGTCATCAAGGATGAGCTGCTGCCCCCCAACGAATGGAGTCTCGGGCGCGTCACTCATCTGTATCGAGGATTTGACGGCCACATCCGTGTCGCAGATATTCGGACCAAATCGGCCGTTCGCAAGCGGCCCATAGTAAAATTATGTATTTTGCCGCTCGCGTAAAATCGTAATATCCAAAAAAAAATCTCTTTTTTTTTTCGTTATCAGACTTTGGCTCAAGCCGCAACTGTCTGGCTCGGTCGCACGGGACCGGATCGTGTGATTCGCCAAACTCATGCAAAAAATGCAGATTGGCGCATCACACGCTCCTCCATCCGGTCCAGTCCCCTATTGGGCAGGGGCCGCCGAATCGCCGCACCACCCAACAGCGTCGACGACGTAATCGTGCACCACGTGGACGACCTGAAGGCGGACGCACGAGGCATCGTCCTGAACCCCGGCATCGGCGCAGATCTGAGGAGCTCCGCCACGGATTGCAGCGAAACCCTCCGCGCTCTCCTCGCGTCGAGCAACGACATGTAGCTTCCACCCCGAGAAGCTCCCAGCCTAGACAACGACCGACTCCCAATGTTCGTCGGAGGACAGCTCGAGCGATCGAGGACGCGATCGGCTCACTGTCTTGTCTACGAGATGCACTCAATTAATGCACGAGTGCATGCGGGCCGCGATGTCTAAATCCCTTTAGACAAGCCATATGGTCAGTCCTTGAAAGAAGAAAATAAATAATGAAATAGAATTTATCTAATGAATTAATTATACTTACGTCCCCCTAAAGCAAGTTATACCTACCTTAGCTTTCATACTTACCATATGGCAACCCAACTCTCCACATAAATTCACCTTTTATGTTGGGTTCTCGCGGTTCGTGTTGATCGACCGATGTTATCATTTTTTTTTCTATTCGGTCCTTTAACATTTATCGAGCTCGTACCATTCCGCGCATTGCAATATTTTTAACATTTAACGTGTAACATTTATTTTATTTTTTTCGTGAAAATATTTCCTTATATCGCGTATTTCCATTTACAAGTTTATTCGTACAAATGAATTGTGATTAAAATCATCAAATTGTTAAACTCAATTTCTAGTGCGTTTTATTCATTATTTCATTAAATTTTTTTTTTTTTTTTGGATAACCATAGGTAGAAAAAAAATAAATAAATAAATCTGCTGCAGCTTACGTACTAAATCTCCATTAAATCTTCATGTTTATTAGCTAACGGGATTTATTTTTTACAGTTCTCGAACATTTTCCTTGCGTTCCTCTTTTATTGTATTTTCTTACTTGAAAAAGGATAAAATTCAAGATATATATAAAATGAATAGCTGAGGTAGAAAAAAAAAATTGCCGGTGAGCTGCGTCCACGTTGGTGTCGTCCGTCCTGCCTTGATGAAGTGATGGGTGTTTTTCTTGCTGTTACTGATGATGCTCCAACCGATTTATAAATGTTTCCTTCACCGTTAATACCGTTAACACCGTTTATCTGCATAAACATGGTCTTTCGCGTAGCCCCACAAAAAAAAGTCAAGCGGTGTCAAATCGCATGATCTTGGTGGCCACTTGATATCGCCACGACGAGAAATTACTCGGCCAGAAAATTTCTCTTGCAATAAAGCCATATTCGCTTGAGTTGTGTGGCATGTAGCACCGTCTGTATTATCGAAGAGACTCGATTTGCCACGAATGTGGTCCAATGGCATGGAGGCTTTTGCAACCACAAGAGAACGATCGTTGAGTCGGACCATGCGAACAAGTTATATGAGGGCACTTCGAGTTGCGGCATCAGTGAATCGAATATCTGAGCAAGTAATTGCGCTCCGCAAAGCTCTAATCGAGGCAAAGAGAAAGTTTTAATAGGGGCAACGTGTGTTTTGTCGCACATACTTTGTTGCTGCGTAGACTTTCTCTGACGTATCGCAAAAGCCATGAAATTGCACGGTACTGCCTGGAACAAGCTGTACAAAACGAGGAATTCGTATGGAAATCAGATTAGGATAATCCGACATATAATGTTGCCATTGGTGAAGCGTGAGTGGTTGATTGGCTCATCTCAACCACTATTTTTTGCAACTATAATTTTTGGCGCTAACCATCCAGCTGCATCAAATAGTTTCGCAATGATGGAAGTGTTTAGTGAAAGACACTTTGTTTGGGAGAGTCCCAAATGTAAAAAAGAAGCAATCACAACCCGCGTTCCAACGGAGCCCAAGGGTTTTCGCGGTACTTGCATCTGAGTAGTACCGACATTAGTTGGTCACGAGCTAGTATAGCTTCGTTTAACGTATGAGCTCCCGCAAGTACATCGTCTACATACATAGAGTGTCGAAGGATATGAGAAGCAATAGGGTTAGCTATTTCGCTCTCTTGTGCGAGTTGCATTAACATTCTAATAGCTAAGTATGGCGCACAGTTAACACCAAATGTCACTGTTTGCAATTCGAAACTTTGAACATTTTTCGTTGGTGTTTTGCGAGAATAAATTCGTTGAAAACTAGTGTGGTCAGGATGCACGAGAATCTGCCTATACATCTTCTCAATGTCGGCATTAAACACAAACTGTGTGTTCAAATTGCTTTTGTTACCCTTCTTGATGGGACACCAGTACGTAAAGATAATATAATGTGAGTATGAATGTATGTAAAATGAAAGCATACGAACGATTTTTAGTATACCCTAATATGTATACTGAAAACAGCATGGTTGTTGTTATTTTGCTATGACGAAAAAAAAAAACAATAGCAGTTGACTACAAAATTGATACGTAATATCATATACTTACTTACTTATGTGGCCATAAAAACCGAATATCGATTTAGGCCGAAAATAACATGCTTCGCCAGCCATCTCTGTTCTTCGCTAGCTGGCGCCAGTTAGAAATTCCAAGCGCCGTCAGGTTCTCCAGTACTTGGTCTTTCCACCGGAGGTTTGGTCTTCCTCTTCTGCGTCGTCCTCCAGCGGGTTCCGAATATAACACCTTCTTAGCTGGAGCGTGTTCTTCCATTCGCTCGACATGACCTAGCCAGCGCAGCCGCTGGATTTTGATGCGCTTTACTATGTCAATATCGGCATACAGCTCGTACAGCTCATGGTCAAAGATCCTGCGTAGGACCTTTCTCTCGAAAACTCCAAGCATTCGCTCATCCGAGATGGAAATTGTCCAGGCTTCAGCGCCATATGTTAGGACAGGCATGATGAGAGACTTGTAGAGTGTAGTTTTCGTTCTTCGAGAGAGGGCTCGACTTTTCAATTGCTTACTCAGCCCAAAGTAACACCTGTTAGCAAGAGTTATCCTACGCATGATCTCCAAGCCGACGTCATTACTGCTGTTAATGCTGGTTCCAAGATAGACAAAGTCCCTTACTACTTCAAAAGCGTAGTTGTCAACAGTGACGTGCTGTCCAAGACGCCGGGACTCTTTGTTTGTTGACACTAGATACTTCGTCTTGCCCTCGTTCACCGTGAGACCCATCCGACGCGACTCTCTTTCCAACTCTGAGAATGCTGCACTGACTGCTCTCGTGTTCATGCCGATTATGTCAATATCGTCGGCATACGCTAACAGCATGACACTTTTGTTGAAGATAGTGCCATTATGTCGTAGATCAGCAGCTCGTATTATTTTCTCCATAATAAGATTGAAGAAGTCGCACGATAACGAATCACCTTGTCTGAAACCCCGTTCGGTATTAAACGGTGCGGAGAGGTCCTTCCCAATTTTCACTGCACAACGAGAGTTATGCAGTGTCATTCTACAAAGTCGAATGAGCTTTGCACGAAAACCGAACTCAGACATTGTTGCGTAGAGGTAATCCCTTACCGGACTGTCGAAAGCGGCTTTATAATCAACAAATAGGTGGTGTGTGTCGATCTGTTTTTCTTGGGTCTTCTCCAGGATTTGGCGCAGTGTGAAAATCTGGTCGATGGTGGATTTACCAGGTCTGAAGCCACACTGATAAGGTCCAATCAGGTTGCTGAGCATAGGCTTCAATCTTTCACAGAGTACGCTCGATAGAACCTTGTACGCGATGCTCAGGAGACTTATTCCACGGTAGTTGGCGCAAATTGTGGGGTCTCCTTTTTTATGTACAGCACAGAGAACACTGAGCCTCCCATCATCAGGCATGCTTTCATCCGACCATATTCTGCTTATGAGCTGGTGCATGCAGTCGAGCAGCTTATCGCCTGCGGTCTTAAACAACTCGACAGGCAGGCCATCAGCACCTGCAGCTTTGTTGTTCTTCAGCCTTAAAATGGCCGTTTCAACCTCGTCATAGTCGGGTGGTGGAACATCAACACCATCATCTGTAATTGGGGTTATCGGGCAATCTCCTCCACTGGCGGAATTGTTCGTAGCATCGCCATTCAGTAACGTGGAGAAGTGTTCCCTCCATAGGCTCAGTACACTCTGGACATCTGTAACCAGATTCCCATTTCCATCACGACAAGAAGAGGCTCCGGGATTTAAACCTCCACTTAGGCGCTTGATCTTTTCAAAGAATTTTCGAGTCTCATTCTTGTCGGTACACATCTCTATCTCCTCACACTCACGTCTTTCCAACTCCCTCTTCTTGCGCCTGAAAAGACGTCTCTCTGCACTCCTTTTCTCTCTATACCGCTCCTTAACAGCTCGCGTTGCGCCTGCACGCAGGGTTCTTCTGTAGGCGGCGTCTTTCTCTGCGGTAGCGTCGCGACACTCCTGATCATACCACTCATTCCTCAGAGGCCGGTAGTAACCGATTACCTCCTCGGCAGCAGTAGTCATGGAGTGGGATATATGTGTCCACCGTGCGCATGTATCATCAAGTTGGGGAGTGTTCTGCATAAGCAGATCCGATAGTCGAGTGGAAAATGCATCTGCTGTCTCTGGTGATCGCAGCTTACTGACGTCGAGCTTTCTCTGTGTGGGACTTCTCTTGTTATTTGCGACACATAAGCGTGCGCGCACCTTAGCTGCAACAAGGTAGTGATCCGAGTCGATGTTGGCACCACGGATCGATTTCACGTCCATCACGCTGGAAGCATGCCTTCCGTCAATCACCACATGATCAATTTGGTTTCTTGTACGTTGATCTGGAGACAGCCATGTCGCTTTGTGGATGTCGAGATGCTGGAATCTGGTACCACCAATTACCATGTTTCGTGCTGCGGCGAAGTCGATCAGCCTCATTCCGTTATCGGAGGTGTTCTGGTGGAGGCTGAATTTTCCGACAGTTGGACCAAAGGTACCTTCCTTGCCCACCCTGGCATTAAAGTCGCCAAGCACGATTTTGATATCGTGGCGGGGGCAGCGGTCATAAGCTTCTTCGAGGCGCTGAAAGAAGCTCTTCTTGGTCACATTGTCCTTCTCATCCGTCGGAGCGTGGGCACATATAAGGCTGATGTTGAAAAATTTTGCATTGATGCGGATTGTGGCCAGCCGTTCGTTCACAGGCGTGAACTGTGAGACAAGATGTCGTAGTCTCTTGCTGACCAAAAATCCACATCCTAATTCGTGCCTTTCAGCATGGCAACTGTAGTAGATGTCACAGGACGCTCTTTTGGAGCAGCCCTGTCCTGTCCATCGCATTTCCTGGAGAGCGGTGATGTCAGCTCTGTATTTTTCGAGGACATCAACCAGCTGGATAGAGGCACCCTCCCTATAAAGGGACCGGACATTCCAGGTGCATATCCGTAAATCATTGTCCTTTTTTCGTTTGCGGGGGTCATCAACAAAAGCGGTAGTCCTTATCCGAGGCATTTTAGTTTTTTTCATTGGGGGGGGTTTTTTATGTGGCGGGTCCCAAACCCAACGCACAACCTCTAACCGAGGAGATTTTCGCCACTCACTTCAGCCGCCTCCCAGCGGGTGCCAGGAAGACGTTGCCCGGTGGTCGCCACATGGAGGGCCCCCATTAATAATAATGAAAGCGCCGTCACATAGTAAGCAGAGCAAGCTATATGACTACCCCTCATTAACAAATAAAGGTATCATCACATAGCGCTCAGATCAAACTACATGACAGCCAGTGAGTTGACTTGCGATGAGTTCAACAAGGATTGCGCTAGCCCCACCCAGTTGAGGCAGTTAGACACGTTACCTTGCGAAAACACCACCAGACCACCACGTAATATCATATGCCATAAGCAAAACCAAAATTAAGAGGATAGAATGCCTGCACTGTCGGTAATAGGGCAGCTGTGGGTAAATATAGCAATAACAATTCTGGTACTTGATTTAACACAGTGCCTTTAATGTAAACGGCGTAACAATACGCGATTAAAAT
This sequence comes from Megamerina dolium, assembly GCA_963854835.1. Lineage (NCBI taxonomy): Eukaryota > Metazoa > Arthropoda > Insecta > Diptera > Megamerinidae > Megamerina > Megamerina dolium. Next base: position 57,060,711 of record OY978530.1, read on the forward strand.
AAAGAACAAGTAGCCTTAATAACCACCAATAAATGCTAGTTACAGGACAGTAACTTGATAAACCTTTATTATTGCACTTCTATGCTGTAAGAATAGAATTTGCGAATAATAAAAAATAGAGCAAGTGTTGCGTACGATTTTTCCACAACACTCATTAAATACCTAACGCACAAGATTAGCACCTAGACCTAAGTTCCTAATATCCTTCCAATCTATCACACTGGTTAGCTGAAATAAAACTATATTAATGATACTTGCGGTTTGGGTATTCGTTTTATTGCTGGTGTTACTTTCGATTTTGCACTTTTACACTAATACTGGAGGGCCTCGTAAGGATTGTAGTATTTACACTTTCTTAAATGGTAGCACTTCGGTGCAAGACTCACAACTCAAAAGCTACTGCCTTCGGTAAGCTGGCAGCTTATTTGCCATTTTTCTAACACTAGCCACATATCAATCTACCCACATACCAAAATATAACATACAATAATATATTCACACTACTTGTGTGTATGTATGTATGTGTTTATGTACACAATCGATGCACTCCCCATGTGTGTATATACTACGTGAGAAAGCAACACACATGAATAGTCCGCGTAAGTGCTTTGTCAGCATTTTCACACTCAACTACAACTCAGTTGGCGCAATGTTCTGACATTCCACAATTATAAGTAATATTAGTATGGATTGTGTATATCACAACTTCGAGCAATGTTGGTATGTGTGTCTATGCCAGAAAATTATGACACGCGCATTGTCTGTTGTCACCCTTATAGAAGACGAAGGCAACTCTGACTTGATCAGTCAGCAGTCGATTCGTTATTCTTGTTCTTCTTTTTTTTCTTCTTATGTATATATTTGTTCTCGACACGAAGTGCGCGCATTTTTTATTATTATACATATTTTTTCCCGACAAGAACAGTGCGCGCATTTTCTTTTTTTATAATATTATCTGTTCTCACGTAATAATATATAAATATAAGTAGACAATTAAAATTCTCATATTTAATCTTAATTGCAATAAATAAATTAGTGCAATACTAAATTAGTGCATGTTTATATATATGTATATATATATAGAAACGTTTTTGTGTACGAAATAAAATACATTAAATAAAAAACAATTGTTTGTGATACACATACATTTCTCTTTCGTTTCAATACGGAATTTCTTCCGATAACGAAAATGAAGAAATTCATTAGAATTTGATTTAAACATACATACATTTTGAATAATGGTATTGGCCACCAACGATAGGCTTTACAATTTGGAAGCTGATGGAAAGTGTGCTAATGCGAATACAACAACTGCCACAAGTATCAGCAGCACCACCATCTCATCAACCATAACAATAACAACAACAACAGTTAATAAAGCGAACCAAACAGAAGAAAATCACCGACAACAACATCAAGATTTGTCTTCAAGTATTGACAGCAATAGTTTGATGTTGGAAAATACGACAGTATCCAAATATATCACCCGAAATGAGCGAACTGATGGACATTACATTAACGCAACCTCTAATATGTGGATCAAAAGAAGTGCCTCATCCACAATAACATCATCAACAGAAGAAGCGCCAGCGGAACGTCAACAACAACAAAATCCCGACACAATCTCACATGCCCAAGTAGATTTATATTTATAATTGATTATTTCTTATTTAAAAAGAACAATTAATGCTCACACAATTTTAATTTTTCAGAAAGCAAGAAGCAGTCGGTAATTGTGTTAGCAGGAACATCAACTCAACCAAGGTGTGAGCCCATCGGCATCTCTTTCACACGTTCAATGTGTATGGACAAATATGTAGATTCCAATTTCGGGAAATATGTCGCTAGGCAAAATATGCATATGTGGATATTTCATATTTTGGCTCGCAACATCCCTCCCTTCCCTCAGGAAGAAAAAATTATCATTATGAAATAATAATAATTTTTTCTTATAAGGAAAAAGTTAAAATTATACTTATTTTGTAAAATTAAGAATAATTCAAAATGTATGATACTATGAGGAATAAAATACGAAGTATTCTTTACATATATGGTTACTGGTAATTCGGTGTTTATGGTGCCCATGATGACGATGTGTTTCCTGCTAGTTGTTGTCTGCTGTACTTAGCTTTTTTTTTAATGGTTTTGTTGCAGATTTTGTTGTTAAATTCTAGTGATACAAACAGTAACTTCTCCTTTATCAAGGTTCGATTTTTGTTTCGGCAATTAGAGCGAGATTATTTACATTTAGTTGATCTTCTGGATGTTTTGTCATGGAATCGTTATCTGGATTATTATTGCGGAAAGTTGGTTTGGTGTGCTTGTGGGTTGATGCTGGTGTCTAATGCGTCCAATGGTTTGATTCGACAGATTTTTTTTTTGTATAGGAATGGTATGAACAATAGCTTGCAAAGTGGGTTTTATGTGTACCGCACTGCTAAGCAATATTGTCGATGTGAAACTCTGTACTCCTGGTGTAAGTGTTCAATAATTGGAGCAATAATGAATATGTAATTTTGGTTCTACTGTTTATCATTTTCTTCTGATGTGGATCAAAATCCATAGTCACTGATAAATACAGTAGCTGAAATATTTCATTCGGTTTTGGTTGCACAGCTGTTATTGTTGATGTCTCAATATTAGCTATTAGCTATTGTTGATATCTCATAGCTATTATTGTCACGCTGTCTAGGTACGCCAAAGTGATTTGTTGTAAATTTTATTGTTTTGTAAGTTTTTTATGGGTACTCGCTGTATTGGGCCTGCTTTGTTTTCTGCTATGGGTTTATTTGTTCTTTACTGCCTCAAGGATAGTTTTGTGTCATACTTCTCTTGGTTGTTACATTTGTTAAAGCTGTTAATGTTGCTGCGTTGGCATCTCTCGAAATATCACTGTATGAGTTGATTTTGGATTTTCGTGAACATACTGCTGCTCTCTTGTGTTTGTAGGGAAATTACAAGACTCTTTTTCAATATCGAAAAGGAATTCCTGTCCATCGTGTGGGCTGTGAAGAATTATCGAGCTTATCTACTCGGTAGACCGTTCAAGATCTACACCGACCACCAGCCATTACGAGGAATTGCAAACCTAAAGGATCAGATATCATGTTTAGCACGTTTCAGCCAAAAATTATCTGAATTTGATTTTGATAATTTATAAACCAGGCAAACCGAACTTGAACGCGGATGCGCTCAGCAAAGTTCCACAACCGAATCAGGAGTCAACAATGGTTGTGACTCGTTCTATGGCGAGGAATAAAGTCAACGAAACCGAAGGCTAAGAAGAGCCTGATGAAAGCTCTGATGACGAATTAGAACTAGATGAAAATGCAGAAAATCAGGCGAACAAGAATGCGGAACTTCTCACTGATGAGAAGAAGGATATATCGACAATACTTCGCAACTTCCATGATTCACCTTTAAGAGGGCATCAGGATGTTCTGAAAACTTATTTTAAGATTAGAAGGCAGTATAGGTGGAAAGGTATGCGAAGCCAGATTAAAGAATATGTTAAAAATTGTAAAAAATATCAAACTAACAAGAGCTCAAGGCTCACGAAAATGCCAATGATATTAACTGATACACCATCTAAGCCATTTGAAAAGGTATATATGGACATGGTAGGAATTCTTTCAGAGACGACATCTGGACACAAATACATACTTACATTTCAAGATGATTTTTCCAATTTTTTTATTTGTGTAGCTATACCAGATGCTACACATCTGGTGGTGGTCTGGTGGTGTTTTCGCAAGGTAACGTGTCTAACTGCCTCAACCGGGTGGGGCTAGCGCAATCCTTGTTCAACTCATCGCAAGTCAACTCACTGGCTGTCATGTAGTTTGATCTGAGCGCTATGCGATGATACCTTTATTTGTTAATGAGGGGTAGTCATATAGCTTGCTCTGCTTACTCTGTGATGGCGCTTTAATTATTATTAATGGGGGCCCTCCATGTGGCGACCACCGGGCAACGTGTTCCTGGCACCCGCTGGGAGACGGCTGAAGTGAGTGGCGAAAATCTCCTCGGTTAGAGGTTGTGCGTTAGGTTTGGGACCCGCCACATAAAAAAAAACCCCAATGAAAAAAACAAATATGGCTCGGATAAGGACTACCGCTTTTGTTGGTGACCCCCGCAAACGAAAAAAGGACAATGATTTACGGATATGCACCTGGAATGTCCGGTCCCTTTATAGGGAGGGTGCCTCTATCCAGCTGGTTGATGTCCTCGAAAAATACAGAGCTGACATCACCGCTCTCCAGGAAATGCGATGGACGGGACAGGGCTGCTCCAAAAGAGCTTCCTGTGACATCTACTACAATTGCATTTTCCACTCGACTATCGGATCTGCTTATGCAGAACACTCCTCCACTTGATGATACATGCGCACGGTGGACACATATATCCCACTCCATGACTACTGCTGCCGAGGAGGTAATCGGTTACTACCGGCCTCTGAGGAATGAGTGGTATGATCAGGAGTGTCGCGACGCTACCGCAGAGAAAGACGCCGCTTACAGAAAAATCCTGCGTGCAGGCGCAACGCGAGCTGTTAAGGAGCGGTATAGAGAGAAAAGGAGTGCAGAGAGATGTATTTTCAGGTGCAAGAAGAGGGAGTTGGAAAGACGCGAGTGTGAGGAGATATAGATGTGTACCGACAAGAATGAGACTCGAAAATTCTTTGAAAAGATCAAGCGCCTAAGTGGAGGTTTAAATCCCGGAGCCTCTTCTTGTCGTGATGGAAATGGGAATCTGGTTACGGATGTCCAGAGACTACTGAGCCTATGGAGGGAACACTTCTCCAAGTTACTGAATGGCGAAGGTACGAACAATTCCGCCAGTGGAGGAGTTTGCCCGATAACCCCCAATTACAGATGATGGTGTTGATATTCCACCACCCGACTATGACTAGGTTCAAAAGGCCATTTTAAGTCTGAAGAACAACAAAGCTGCAGGTGCTGATGGCCTGCCTGTCGAGTTGTTTAAGACCGCAGGCGATAAGCTGCTCGACTGCATGCACCAGCTCATAAGCAGAATATGGTCGGATGAAAGCATGCCTGATGATGGGAGGCTCAGTGTTCTCTGTCTTGTACATAAAAAGGAGACCCCACATTTTTCGCCAACTACCGTGGAATAGGTCTCCTGAGCATCGCATACAAGGTTCTATCGAGCGTACTGTGTGAAAGGTTGAAGCCTATGCTCAGCAACCTGATTGAACCTTATCAGTGTGGCTTCAGACCTGTTAAATCCACCATCGACCAGATTTTCACACTGCGCCAAATCCTGGAGAAGACCCCAGAAAAACAGATCGACACACGCCACCTATTTGTTGATTATAAAGACGCTTTCGACAGTCCGGTAAGGGATTACCTCTACGCAACAATGTCTGAGTTCGGTTTTCGTGCAAAGCTCATTCGACTTTGTAGAATGACACTGCATAACTCCCGTTGTGCAGTGAACGGGGTTTCAGACAAGGTGATTCGTTATCGTGCGACTTCTTCAATCTTATTATGGAGAAAATAATACGAACTGCTGATCTACGACATAATGGCACTATCTTCAACAAAAGTGTCATGCTGTTAGCGTATGCCGACGATATTGACATAATCGGCATGAACACGCGAGCAGTCAGTGCAGCATTCTCAGAGTTGGAAAGAGAGTCGCGTCGGATGGGTCTCACGGTGAACGAGGGCAAGACGAAGTATCTAGTGTCAACAAACAAAGAGTCCCGGCGTCTTGGACAGCACGTCACTGTTGACAACTACGCTTTTGAAGTAGTAAGGGACTTTGTCTATCTTGGAACCAGCATTAACAGCAGTAATGACGTCGGCTTGGAGATCATGCGTAGGATAACTCTTGCTAACAGGTGTTACTTTGGGCTGAGTAAGCAATTGAAAAGTCGAGCTCTCTCTCGAAGAACGAAAACTACACTCTACAAGTCTCTCATCATGCCCGTCCTAACATATGGCGCTGAAGCTTGGACAATTTCCATCTCAGATGAGCGAATGCTTGGAGTTTTCGAGAGAAAAGTCCTACGCAGGATCATTGGACCTATTTGCGTTGGTGGCGAGTACCGAATAAGGTACAACCATGAGCTGTACGAGCTGTATGCCGATATTGACATAGTAAAGCGCATCAAAATCCAGCGGCTGCGCTGGCTAGGTCATGTCGAGCGAATGGAAGAACACGCTCCAGCTAAGAAGGTGTTATATTCGGAACCCGCTGGAGGACGATGCAGAAGAGGAAGTCCAAACCTCCGGTGGAAAGACCAATGACTGGAGAACCAGACGGCGCTTGGAATTTCTAACTGGCGCCAGCTAGCGAAGAACAGAGATGGCTGGCGAAGCATGTTATTTTCGGCCTAAATCGATATTCGGTTGTTATGGCCACATAAGTAAGTAAGTAATACCAGATGCTGAAGCTAGCACGGTAGCAAAAGCGTTTTACACCGAAGTTATTGCGCGATATAACATACCAAAAATTATAGTGACTGATAATGGTACAAATTTCACTTCGAAACTGTTTTCTGATACATGCAAGATGCTGGGTGTTAAAAAACTACATATAACACCGTACCATCCACAAGCAAATGGTTCTTTAGAAAGGAGCAACAGACCTTTAGCAGAATATCTTAGGAGTTTTGTTAAAGAAGATGGGTCAAATTGGGACCAATGGTTAGCATCAGCGATGCACGTACACAATAACACCATACATACTTCGACGAAACGTACACCATTCAGTGTCCTATACGGTTTCAATATCGATATGCCGATAAACCTAAAAACAAAAAGATCACCTGTGTACAATACAGATGATCAAAATAAAGTATTAAAATACCAACTACAAAGGTCACAAGAGTTAATAAGGGAAAATCAAGAAAAAGCAAAGAAATCAGCTAAAATTCAATACGATAAAGGGATTCACTCTCTAATTTTTAAAATAGGTGATAAAGTATTACTGAGAAACCAGACTAGAAAAAATAAATTTAGTCCCATCTGGACTGGACCATACGAAGTGATACATGTGGACAGTCTAGTAACGACGACTATTAAAATCGGACAAAATGGTAAAAAGTACCATAACAACTTACTAAAACATTTTTATCAATAAGTAGTAGTAGTTTAACGAAGCAATAGTATTTGCGGTAGAAGAAAAAAAAAATCAGTTATGACATAAAATACAATAGTGTGAAGTAAGAATTATTAGTTAAGCTTCACACAATAATTTAATAAAACCCTTCCACCCAAACTTAGATTCATATTAAACTCGGTGATCCAAATCTCTACAAATAACACCCTACAATAACATAATACCAAGTATGCATAAAAGCATGAGAACGAAATGTACAAAACAAAGATACCAGAGAATAAAATTTTCAGACCAAGCAAAATACATAATACTACAAAATGGCAAAAAAAAAAAACAAAATTCCGTACAAAAAAATTTAATTAATAGCACGTTGACCATATTATTAAGCAAAATGCATAACAATGCATTAACTTGTACAACAACGTGAGAGCGACACTCAAAATAATATCGCATATAGATATACAAGAATAAAATTTCAAACAAAATGCACATAATACAAGCAAATGCACAACTATGAAAAATGCAAGAAAAAATAATCATAATACATCATGAAGCAAATGTCGTTTTATAATATTCTGACTATAGATGTAGGGAAATAAATTTAATCGACTGACAATTATGGGAATTGTATTAGAATTACATTTATTTATTCTTTTTTTCTTTCTCTATTCCTTCCCTTTAATACATCACTTATGACAACAATAAAATAAAATATGAATATATACAAAAAATACAATAAAATACAAAAATTTTCTTCATTATTATCGTACAAGAATACAGGGTCCCTCAAGAAATATAGGTACACTAAAGTGATGGCTGAAGTCGAAATTGGAAAGTACTAAACTGTGGATAAAGTGCAGCATCAACACTGGAACACCAAAAAAAAAAAAAAAAAAATATATATATATAATTTTACCGCTCACTGGCACACTATGTGCGCCGCTGTCTCTGCCTCTTCCATGCATAATCTGCAAATATCAGCATCCTCCCCATCAACAAGACCCATCTTGCTGAGGTGGTACCTGAAATTGCCATGCCCAGTTATTAATGCAGTCAACCAGCTTAGAGTCATTCGTCCTAGACTGAGAGCCCTCCCCGATTCACTGCCCTTTGATAGCCTCAACGAAGCCTTTGCCTGTCTACAAGTAGATAAGTTCTCCCATCTCGTGAGATGAAGTTTCTTTATCCACTCTTCGACCTTTGCCTTCACCGTTCCGCTGCTGAGAGCAACTACTGGTTCCGGTCCATGAAATTCAGCTTCAGATCCTTGTCTAGCCAAGGAGTCTGCAGCTTCATTCTGTTCTATACCAATGTGTCCCTTCACCCACATAAGAGTAATCGCATTACTACGAGCACACCCATTAAGTTTCTGAACACATTCGAGCACAAATTAGAAGATACCGTAGGTTGTTGCAGCCGCCTGACCACCGCCTGGTTATCGAGTGCTAGCAAGATTTTCTTACCTTGCACCTTTCCATCCAGTAGATGGTCCAGCGCATGCATTAGACCTAGCATTTCTGCTTGGTATACCGATACGTATCTTCCCAGAATCAGAGTGCATGCCAGTCCCAACTCTTTAGAGAAGATTCCAGCACCCGCTCTGCCATCCATTAATGAACCATCTGTAAAAATACTGATGTCATTTTCCTCACATACATCATGTGTGAGGCCGTCTTCAATGAGTGTTCTGTGTGACTTTTCAGTCATCTTCAGCCTACCCATTCCCTCCATTGGCATCTGCGCCTCCTTTACACTGCTATATAGCAGTGACAGGATACCCCTGTGCCCCCTCTCTGTGCCGAATCCATACCAATTATTGGTTGTCTTCAGACGTAATGCTGTTAATGCCGCTGACTTCATAATATGCAAGTCCAACGGCAGCAGCCCGAGAAAGACTTCCAATGCTTCTACCGGGGTCGTCCGGATAGCTCCGGTAATCCCAATACAAGCCATTCTTTGTACCCTATCTAACTTGCTTTTCGCGGTCTTTTGGGTGACCTTAGGCCACCAGACCACAGCAGCATATGTTATTAAGGGTCTGACCATCGTTGTGTAGATCCAGTGCGCTGCTCTGGGAGTGATTCCCCACATGAGACCGAACACTCTCTTACACTGATGCAATACCCGCTTGCCCTTCTGAATCTTGTCATCGACGTGACTATTCCAAGTCAGCTTGTTATCCAGGATGACACCTAGATACTTTACTTCCTTGGATACGTTGATGTTCGATCCAAAAAGCCTAAGAGGGTCTATTGTTAGTCCAGTCCTCCTTTTAGTAAAGAGTACTGTTTCCGACTTACTAGCATTTACAGAGAGACCTTGTTCCGTGCACCATCCTTCAACCATTTTGAGTGCACCTCTCATGGTATCATAAATAGTGTCCAGGAACTTACCGCTCACCGTTACCGCTATGTCATCTGCATACCCGAAGGTGTGTATGCCTTTTGAGTCCAGAAGCTGAAGTAGGGAATCGACCGTGATGTTCCAAAGGATGGGCGATAATACTCCCCCCTGTGGACACCCTTTGACTACCCTACCTCTGAGTCTGTAACTCCCATTTTGAAAGTTTATTGCCCTTTTCCTCAGCATGCTGTCCACCCACCTTATAATGGTTGGGCTGACTTCACGAGAAGCAAGGGCCATCCTTAGCTTATCGAAACCAATCTTATCGAAGGCACCTTCTATATCCATAAAAGTAGACATAGATATCCCTCCACAAGACAGTTCCCTCTCCGCTACGCGAACGAGTTCGTGCAGGGCCGTTTCAGTGGATTTGCCAGCTCTGTACGCGTGCTGACACCTGCTCAGTGGTTTTGTCAGAAGCGTTGTCCTTTCCATGTAGTCCGCCAGTACTCCTTCCATACATTTAAGCAGAAAGGAGGTCAAGCTAACCGGCCGGAAAGATTTAGCCTCTGAGTAGTCCCTTTTTCCCGGCTTTGGAAGAAAGACAACCTTAGTCTCTCTCCATTGAGTCGGGATATATCCTGTAGCCAGGCAAGTAATAAATATTCCCAGAAGCCTGTCTACCAGAGCTTCTGCTCCCCACTGAAGTAGGGCTGGAAATATCCCATCTGTACCCGCTGTTTTGAATGGAGAGAAACGCTTAATGGCGTTTATCACTCCATCTCTGGTGACTATCCTTTCAGCTTCCAATCTTTCATTCCTGTTTGCACCCTTGCGGGTGGCTTCCCAAGGATCTTCCGATCTAAAGCTTCCTGGAAAATGCACCTCCATCAGGTATTTCAGTGACTCTCCGATTGTATCTGTAAAGGATCCATTCGTTTTGCGAATTAATCCCAACTTTGACACCGGGTCCTTTGATATGATCCTCTGTAATCTACATACATCGGTCATATCTTACATATTTGAGCAAAATTCCCTCCACGTTTTCCTTTTACGGTTGCGTAGAGTCTTCTTCAGCTCCCTTTTCTTTGACTTGTAGTCGTCCCATGCGTTGGGGTCCCCTCTCATGTGACGATTAAAAGCCTTCCTTGTCTCCTTTTTCATGGATTCCAGTTCCCCATTCCACCATGGAGTGGGATCTCCTTCGTCCACTACCGTCAGAGGACATGAAGCTTCAAATGCTTTGATCATGGCTGAGCTGATAGCTCTCACCTGATACTCAACATCTGCAGTTGTTCTAGGTCTCTTAAATCTCCTTGGCAATAATTCCTCAAGAACTTCGCAGTACCTTGTACAATCCGTTCGTTTCGGTATCCTTACCATTCTACAGTCGTTCCTATGTCTTTTATCGGACGTAATCCCAAACTGAATGGCCCTGTGGTCCGACATGGTTAGTCTATCCACAACCCTCCAGTCCAAAATCCTATCCAACATTTTGACATTCGTCAGAGTAACATCAATAACCTCGCAACGACGTGCGTCGACAAAGGTCGGTTCTGTTCCCCTGTTGGCAACTTGTAGACCAAATCTTTCTATAAATTCGAGTAGACACTCTCCTCTATAGTTTTCATTGCTGCTGCCCCACACAGAACTGTGCGCATTGGCATCGCAGCCTAAGATCAGACCAACGCCCTTACCATCACAGAATCTCACTAGAGCTTCCACCTCTCTCGAAGGTGGTTCGTCTGGAGAATCGTATGGAAGGTATGCTGGTGCGATCATAAATGATCCCGCACCGTCACCTATTCTCACTACTGTGAGATCCGGTGAACACAAGTTAGACATTAGAATCGCACGTATCCCATGTCTAACTAAAATGCATGTCCTCAACTTCCCCTCTGTTTGTGGATAAAACAAAGTGGTCTTTTGTGCAGATAGGCCTTTGATCCTTCCATGAAGAATCCAGGGCTCCTGAACTAGTGAAATGTCAAGCTCATCCTCATCGAAGCTCCGCACCATCATTGCTGATGCTGCTTTGCTGTAGTGAATATTGAGTTGACACACATTTAGTGGTTCCTGGCGCGGGCCCACCTCCCGCCCTAATGGCTTCTTCCTTACAGAATCTGCCACTAGCCCCACCCCAGGAGCTGCGTCGCACCCCTCATACTGCATCCTTCTGGAATTTAACGACGGCCTGTTCAAGACCGCAGTTGAGTCTCCCCCCTGCGATCCTGACGGCCTCCGCGTCCTCCTTAGGACACAGCACGGTGAGTACAACACCTGCCCTTTCTGCCTCGCCAAACCCTTCTGTGCGGATAACACTCCATTTGGAAGTGTCCTTCACACAGACGTTCTGGCGCTGCAGCCTTCTGAGGATGATGTCGCTGGCCACAGCATTGCCATGAGCAACAATCACCATCTTCCTCTTTGTCGACAAGGCAGTTAGGCTGTCACATTTGAGCTTCGCACCTTCCCACAAACCGGTTAGGTGCTCCACTGTCTTGCACAGCCATTGCTTGGATAGCTGATTTTTGCACCTTAGTACAATCAATCCGCTCTCCACCCTTGCCCTGCCGACAAATCCAATGTCATTGACATCGTCTTCAAGAGACTCCATGGCATCCAACAAAGATACCTTGAAGGTACTCAGATGAGTATCCTCCAGAAGCCCCTCTAGTGACAAGTCCATGACTCCCATAACGAGGTCAGCTTCCGCTACTTGAGCGTAAGTCTTCCTCGCCCTGGTGGGCTCGCCCTTTGCCTGTTCAGCCCGACGTTTAGGCGCTCTGTCAAGACCGCTCGGCCCAGGTACCGCATGCGAGGACTGTGAGTTCGCTGGGTTAACAATCTTTCCAGATTGTCCACCCCGCTCATCACCTCCCGACGTCGGATTTCCCTGTCCCGTCGTTCCCAGAGCTACTCTACCCGTGTTAGGCTTGGGCCTCGAGCCCCTTTCGGAGCGACTGACGGCCTTTATAATTGGCCGTCCATCTCTCCGAGCATTTGCCCCTTTTGGTGTCTGCGTGGAAGAATTATCAACCTTCTCAAGAGACGGTTGTCCATCCTTCCCAGCATCCACCTCAATTGGCCCCTCCGTCGTCTTCGGATGAGGCTCCTCAGGCGTTGAACTTTTTAAAGTGGTTCCGGAGCTATCGCCCCTGAACCTCTTCCCCGAGTTCTCGACCTCCAAGGTCGACTCATCTTGCAGAAGTCCACTGAGTTGGCCCGAGAGCTGCTCAATGGTCTTCTCCGACGACTTCATGGCCTTTTTACGTTGTCTCTTTCGCTTCTGCTTCTCCCGTTTCTTCAACAGGATTCGCTCTGCTTTTGAGACTCCGTCCTTTTCGCTTACACCTGATAAAGCTAACGATTCCGCTCCACTAGGATCGTCTTCGTCCACACCATCAGATGTTCGGCCAGATGTTTTACGCTGCCTCCAGACCGACTTCCCTGCCGACCTGGTGACACCGTCCTCTTTGTTCAACACCGTCGCAGCCGCCGGCTTAGGTCTTCCGAGACCCGTTCCGTCCGCCGCAACAGATGCTGCCATTGATTTTGGGCTGGCTAAAAGCTCGGCTTCTATGGAAGCCTCATTTTCCGCCATCCCCTCCACTACTTTTCCCGCCGTGGTTACCAGCACTACTTCGTATGAGGCAGTGCTGTTCGCCATTGCAGGAATTTTGTTCCGAGTTCCAGAGGTGGGAACGAGTGGTGCAGCTAACAGCTCGGCCTCTGGTGAAGCCTTATTGTCCGCCGTTCCTCCCGTTAACACCCCCGGAACCCCAGATCCAGTTTTTGGGTTTTTACAATCAATATTGTTCCCACGAGTTGCGAAGAAATAAATGTCCGCCTGCGCAGAGATTCGCAGTACGCAGGTAAGGCTAATTATTACGGAGGGCGCCAGGTATCCGTAAGCTCACGTTAACGACTGGGCTATTTGAAAAAGGGGCCCCCAGCCAGGCTGATTTTCGGCACGGATCGCTTAACACCTTAATCCAGCCCCTCACCTCCGACCATGATAAGAGTACGTTGCCGAATGCTGTACTATTGAAGAGTAACAAACACTCACCAACTTACCCTTATCTTAGCTAGATACCGCCTGACATCGTACAGGCTAAACTGTGGTATCTATTTCCAGTCGGCACCCTCGAGGCGGGTTCAGTGGAGGATTTTGCCGACCCGAAGGGATTAAGACAAAATAGAAAGAGACAATAAGGGTCATAGAAAAGAAGAACTAAAATATTTAGATATGAAACACAATAAGTTATGGAATTAATGTAAAAATTTAGAATATTTTGCAAATTAGAAAGAAGTAGGCGCAGTGTTCATGCGTATAAAGACATCTGTTGCAATTCATCGAGTTGAATTGTAATTCGGTGTGTGGATACTCATGTGCACTGGGCGAGGCTAAGTATAGAGGATGCATCCAAAAATAGTACAATATTTTAAGAAAATGAAACTAAAGGGTTAGAAATATACAGTAGATACAGTATAGTAAGAACACGTTAGGATTTATATGACGAAATATGATAAATAAGCAATACGTTAGCTAGGTTGAACAAATATATATATCCGTAAAAGTAAGATGAAATATACGTAACAAAACACGTTCCGTTTTCAACGGATAATATGGAAAATCGTACCAGCTACAAGTGCGAAAAGTTGGTCATTGCAACTATGAAGAGAAAATGCAATGTGGACCCTATATTTTTGTATCAAACAACAATATACTTTTAATACATTTTAAAGAATTAAGTATAGATTATAAATGAATATTGCGAGGAAAGAAGTTAATTAATTAAGAATATATGTATATCTTATAAGAAAAACTAACTAAATGAGTGTTATAGTAGATATAGTAGTTATAATATATATAGTAGATGCAAGTGATCTATTATTGAAAAAGAATCTGGTAATTTCCCTACAAACACAAGAGAGCAGCAGTATGTCCACGAGAATCCAAAATCAACTCATACTGTGAAATTGCGAGAGATGCAAACGCAGCAACATTAACAGCTTTAACAACAGTAACAACCAAGAGAAGGATGACACAAAACTATCCTTGAGGCAGTAAAGAACAAATAAATTCATAGCAGAAAACAAAGCAGGCCCAGTACAGCGAGTACCCATAAAAAACTTACAAAACAATAAAATTTACAACAAATCACTTTGGCGTACCTAGACAGCGTGACAATAATAGCTATGAGATATCAACAATAGCTAATAGCTAATATTGAGACATCAACAATAACAGCTGTGCAACCAAAACCGAATGAAATATTTCAGCTACTGTATTTATCAGTGACAACGGATTTTGATCCACATCAGAAGAAAATGATAAACAATAGAAGCAAAATTACATATTCATTATTGCTTCAATTATTGAACACTTACACCAGGAGTACAGAGTTTCACATCGACAATATTGCTTAGCAGTGCGGTAAAAAAAAAACCTACTTTGCAAGCTATTGTTCATACCATTCCTACACACAAAAAAATCTGTCGAATCAAACCATTGGACGCATTAGACACCAGCATCAACCCACAAGCACACCAAACCAACTTTCCGCAATAATAATCCAGATAACGATTCCATGACAAAACATCCAGAAGATCAACTAAATGTAAATAATCTCGCTCTAATTGCCGAAACAAAAATTGAACCTTGATAAAGGAGAAGTTACTGTTTGTATCACTAGAATTCAACAACAAAATCTGCAACAAAACCATTAAAAAAAAGCTAAGTACAGCAGACAACAACTAGCAGGAAACATATCGTCATCATGGGCACCATAATCATCGAATTACCAGTAACCATATATGTAAAGAATACTTCGTATTTTATTCCTCATAGTATCATACATTTTGAATTATTCTTAATTTTACAAAATAAGTATAATTTTAACTTTTTCATTATAAGAAAAAATTATTATTATTTCATAATGAAAATTTTTTCTTCCTGAGGGAAGGGAGGGATGTTGCGAGCCAAAATATGAAATATCCACATATGCATATTTTGCCTCGGGACATATTTCCCGAAATTGGGAACTAAATATTTGTCAATACACATACCAACATTGCTCGAAGTTGTGATATACACAATCCATACTAATATTACTTATAATTGTGGAATGTCAGAACATTGCGCCAACGAGTTGCAGCTGGGTGTGAAAATGCTGACAAAGCACTTTCTCACACAATTCGTAGTTCTGCACTTACGTAAGCATACATGACAACTAAAATCACGAGGTCTACTCATATGTGAGAATATCAAAAATTTGTTTTCTCATTTAGAATATATACACATGGAGAGTACATCAATCGTGTACATAAACACATATAGTACATACATACACACAAGTGGTGTGAATATATTATGGTATGTTATATGTTGGTATGTGGGTAGATTGATATGTGGCTAGTGTTAGAAAAATGGATATAAGCTGCCAGATTACTGAAGGCAGTGGTTGTTCACTTGTGAGTCTTACACCGAAGTATTAGCTTTAAGAAAAGCGTAAATACTGCGATCCTTACGAGGCCCTCCAATATTAGAGTAAAGTTTAAGTAAAAGTGTAAATACTGCGATCCTTACGAGGCCCTCCAGTATTAGTGTAAAAGTGAAAAACACCAGCAATAAAGTAGAAACCGCAAGTATCCTTAATAAAATAATTGTTTTATTTCAGTCAACGAGTGTGTTAGACTCGAGGGATATTTAAGAGCTTAGGTCTAGGTGTTAATCTTGTGAGCTAGGTACTTAGTAAGTGTTGTGGAAAAATAGTACACAACAAACCCTTATGGTCTCATTTTATTTTGTCTTAATCCCTTCGAAAAATTGTGTATATATATATATATATATATATATATATATATATATATATATATATATATATATATATATATATATATAAATATATATATATATACATATATATATATATATATATATATATATATATACAGTGGCTCCCAGCTTATTTCGTACAGTGACAGTTTAAAAATTGCTGCAGTCGTAATTCCTAATATAGCAAAAATTTGAACAAAATATAAATGCCATTTTAGAAAGGAAGGTTTGTTTTTTTTTTCCAAAATTTACTTTTTCAAAATTTTAGTGTTTGACACTATAAAAAAATAAAATAAGAAAAAAATAGGAAAATTCATGTCACAGCTTATTTCGTACAGTCTCTTTAAGTTCAAACTAAAAACAAAGTAAGTTGATTTTAATATTTAGTTGACATCCCTTAGCGTTAATGACAGCCTGGAGTCTATTTGGCATTGAATCCACCAATTTTTGAGTGATGTCTGGAGTGATTTTTTTCCATTCTTCCATCAGTACCTTCTTTAGGTCTTGCTTATTAGAAATCTTGTGTGTTCTTATTTTATTGTCCAAAATAGACCAAAGATTTTCAATCACATTCATGTCAGGTGACTGTGGTGGTGGAGACATCAAGTGTGGGCAGTTCCAAATAAGCCAAGATTGCACAATCCCAGATTTATGTTTTGGGTCATTATCTTGGTAGTACCGAAATTCTTCCCGCAAACCCAGTTTGTCTGCACTTTGAAGTAAATTGTTTTTCAGAATCTCGAGGTACTTCATTTTGTCCATTGTTTCCTCAATAAAAACCAATTCACCTACTCCGGCTGCTGACATACAGGCCCAAACCATCACGCTACCGCCACCATGCTTCACTGTGGGCTTAAGGTTCTCCTTGTTTAGCTCGGTATTAGCTTTACGCCAAACATATGACATTCCGTCCGAGCCAAAAATATTAAACTTAGACTCATCCGCGAAAATAACGGTATTCCAGAACGCAGGAGTATTAATAATATGCTCTTTGGCGAAGTCAAGTCGGCGTTGTATATTCATTTTCGAAATGAATGGTTTCTTTCGGGCTACTCGACCGTTCAAGTCATGATTGCGCAGCACACGTCGGACAGTTTCAGCACTGGATGATTTTCCTATTTCACGCTGAACCTCTGCAGCCAACTTCGGAGCGGATAACTTTGGATTTTTCTTAATTTTTCGTACAATATAACGCTCGTCTGATGCGTTGAAAATCTTATTAGGTGCTTCTCTGCCCTTGTTCTCCAACCGATTTTCGCGAACGAAGCGTTGAATGATGTATTGGACAGTTGAGGCACTTAAATTTGTCATTTCAGCAATTTTTTGCACACTCTGACCTTTCCTAAAATGGTTAATTACCAGTTTACGCTGTTCCATCGTTGTACGACGACCCATAACGCTAAATGTTTAATTTACAGCACTTTAACTATTTAAAATAATAATAATAAAAATTGTTATAATAGTTAAAAAGGTCCAAAAACTCATACAATTCAAAAAAACTTTGTAACTGCGCGGCAGAATGAAACTTACTTACATTGAAGTTTGTGTACGAAATAAGATGTGAGCTGAAAATCAGCTGATCAATAGTTTTTCTCTCTTGCATGACAAAAAGAACAATTTTTGGGTTTCTTATTAGGTTTACTAAACACATACATAGACATCTACATTCAAAACTTATTGATAAGTTTTTTAGTTTCGATGTTACAGCCATGTACATAAAAATATATACACTGTACGAAATAAGCTGTGAGCCACTGTATATATATATATATATTTCTTTTTTTTGTGTTAGTGTTCCAGCGTTGATGCTGCACTTCACAGTCTATTACTTTCCAATTTCGACTTCAGCTATTTCTTTAGAGTACCTATACCAGGTGTACAAGCTTAAATCCGCTGTTTGCTCGCAGATGGCGTTAGTGAGTAAATTGTGCTATTATCGACTGTGCATTCTTTTTTTTATGAGTTCGACACCTGTTTACATCAATTAGTATACATCATCAGTGATTTCATGCAACAACATATAATCATGTATAATCATGTCTAGTTTCGTGCCAGAAAAAGTGCTTATGCGGGTAACTCTACTTTTTTGCTTCAATTTGTAGAAATCTGCTGCTGAGTCGCATCGAATGCTTGTGGAGGACTATGTTGACAGTTCGCTGGTTTCGTCGGTTCAAAGAAGGCCATTTTGACTTGAGTGACAAGAAGCGTAAAAATAGACCCAGAAAAGTTGAGGACCTTGATTTGCTTTTTACCGAAAAACAGCGGATTTAAGCTTGTACACCTGGTATTCTTGAGGGACCCTATATTCTTGTAGAATATTAAAGTAGAAATTTTAAGTATTTTTGTATATATCAATATTTTATTTTATTGTTGTCAAAAATGAAGTAATGAAGGGAAGGAAAGGAGAAGAAAAAATAAATAAAAGTAATTCTCATACCATTCCCATAATTGTCAGTCGATTAAATTTAATTCCATACATCTATAGTCAGCATATTATAAAACGACATTTGATTCATGATGTATTATTCTTATTTTCTCTTGCATCTAGAAATTTTTTATTTTAATAAATATTCTTATATGTTGGAATTATTTTAATTATCATGTTGAGGAATTTTATACTTTCATGCCCAAAATAAAAATTTTCATAGTTGTGCATTTGCTTGTGTTATGTGCATTTTGTTTGAAATTATATTCTTGTATATCTATATGCGATATTATTTTGAGTGTCGTTCTCACGTTATTGTACAGGTTAATGCATTGTTATGCATTTTGCTTAATATGGTCAACGTGCTATTAATATCATTGGCATTTTCGTGAGCCCCGAGCTCTTGTTAAGTTGACATTTTTTACAATTTTTAACATATTCTTTAATCTGGCTTCGCATACCTTTCCACCTGTACTGTTTGCTAATCCTGAAATAAGTTTTCAAAGCACCCTGATGCCCTCCTAAAGGTGAATTATGGAAGTTGCGAAGTATTGTCGATATATCCTTCTTCTCATCAGTGAGAAGTTCCGCATTCTTGTTCTCCTGTTTTTTTGCATTTCCATCTAGTTCTAATTCGTCATCAGAGCTTTCATCAGGCTCTTCTTAGCCTTCGGTTTCGTCGACTTTATTCCTCGCCATAGAACGAGTCACAACCATTGTTGACTCCTGATTCGGTTGTGGAACTCTGCTGAGCGCATCCGCGTTCAAGTTCGGTTTGCCTGGTTTATAAATTATTTCAAAATCAAATTCAGATAATTTTTGGCTGAAACGTGCTAAACGTGATGTCTGATCCTTTAGGTTTGCAATTCCTCGTATCTTGAACGGTCTACCGAGTAGATAAGCTCGATAATTCTTCACAGCCCACACGATGGACAGGAATTCCTTTTCGATGGTGGAATACATTTTCTCAGTATCACTGAGCGCCCTACTTGCAAAGGTTATTGGTCTATCTTTTCCAATTCCACCTTGCGATAGAACTACACCTACAGTCTCGTTGCTAGCATCTGTTGTTAACATAAAAGGTTTAGAAAAATCTGGGTAGGCCAAAATTGGCGGAGAGCTAATTGCTTGCTTCAAATCTTCTAAAGCTTTCTGACATTTTTCTGTCCATTCAAATTTCGCGTATTTTTTGAGTAGATTGTTGAGTGGCAGTGCCATACTAGCCATATTCTCAACAAATTTTCGGTAATAATTTACAAAACCTAGAAATGCCTGAACATCTTTCTTATTTTTTGGCACAGGAATATTTTTAACACATTCCACCTTACCAGAGTCTGGTAACGCTCCTTCCTCAGTGCATTTATGGCCTAGGTAAATTATCTCTTTTTGTAGAAACTGGCACTTTTCTGTATTTAACTTCAAGTTATGTTTACGTAAAAGTCTTCGTAAACGCGACTCATGCTGTGCCAAGGTCCGACCATAGACGACGATGTCATCCAAGTAGACAAAACAATCTATACCTTGAAGTCCTGTTAGTACATGGTTCATTAGTCTTTGGAAAGTGGCAGGGACTCCTGTTAATGCGAAAGGCATTATATTAAATTCATAGTGCCCAACACCTGTACGAAAAGCTGTTTTTTCTTCTTCTGGTAGCCTGTACTGTCTTTGGTGAATTGGCGCCTGATCTATTTTTATTTGTATTGTGTGTTTTATACCTGTGGTGTGAGACAGTTCCAAGAAAAATAAATCGTGGAATGACTTAAGTATTCCATCTATGGATCTCTTTTCCTCAATATTTAAGTTTTCGTCTAGCTTAATTGTTTCTAATATTTTGGTAACCCTTTTGTGGCTACCAGTTTCCTTAATGTTATTTAGTTTATGAGCTATGTCGCATTCTTCGTGTTCTAAATGTTTAAATCTAATTATATTAATTTTAAGCTTATTATTTACAATATATGAATGTATATTCGTATTGAGAATTGGGACATAAACTGTGTTGTCCGTCACACTGCCCAATGTCTCCCCTAAATATATTCCAGGAGATACTTCCTGTTTCTCTACTATAATTGTTTTAAAATTCGTATTTACTTTAATAGGGACTACCTTCATAGTTCTCCCAGGTACTACAACCTCACTGGTGTGTAGTATTCTATTACCCTCGTACAACGGTTTGAGAGGTAAAGTCATCAAATGCTGTTTTCGTTCACCGAAGAAAATCAGCTTCTTTTTCATAGTATTTATAACCGATCGGTTCCATAAATTGTCTCTACCTAGGATACCATCAGGAGGTATCCCTCTCTCTTCAGAGATTAAGTGTAGTTCTAAAATCAAATCTTTAGTCCTATCGTGTTGGACTGCTACTGACCCTAATGTGGTGACAAATCCTCCGAATGCACCACTAAGATTTTTCCTTAAATGCCGCTTCTTGCTAACAGATTCATTAATTACTGATGACTTTATTAAACTGGTATCTGCCCCAGAGTCTACAAATAAAATGAGTTTTCCATTTGTTGCTTCCTCACACGGAAACTCAATGAACACATCATCTACATCAGAGACTCCCAAACAGTAGCCATGTTTGTTATTACTGGATGGAAAAGAAGGTTCAACAATCCCCTTGGACGCTTGACTACCAACTTCCGTCATCTTGCTATCTAACTTGGAGGGTGTGTCAACAATCTCTAAGGATGCATAACTGACACCTTCCATTTCAACTGGCCTACTTTTAGCAAAATTTTGGTGTTCCCGGTTTATTGGCCGTACCTGGGCCCCCCGTAGTTTCCCCGGGTTTTTTCCAATTCTTTGCGTATATAACAGTCGGCGATCCTGTGTCCCGGCTTCTTACAGAAAAAACATTTGCTTTCTTGACCTCCCTTAGTAGGAGCAGGTGTTTGATTGCCTTTTCCTTGTGACCTGTTGTTGCTAAAAGGTGTGCATGACAAATTGAACTCATGTCCGTATTTTTTACACTTTATGCAATAGGGCATGTTTTTTCTCTTAAAACAGTCGTCTCTAGTATACCCTTTTTTGTCGCAGAAGGAGCAGGTAGGAACTTTCCTTTGGCTATTTTGGGGTCTTACGTTATTAGTTTGGTATTTGTTCACTCCGAGTGGCATCTTGTCATTTCTGTTCTGGTGAAATGCCACTGTATTACTGGCCTCAGTCTGGTGAACGTCGTTTGAATATAGTGTACCCATATTAAACTGATTGAATCGTTGTCCTCTTTCGAGCAGAATACCCGTATTTACGGCCTCCTCTACTAATTCTTCCAACGTGCCCGTCTTACCTAGTATATGAGTTTTTAACAATGGATCTTGAAGGCCTGATATAAAAGATGTCCTCGCATACCCCTCTAGCTCTTTTAACAACGCTTGGTCTCCGATCCCACCATATCTATTCTTAATACATTATATCGCCGTGGATTGTAAATCACCTAATCTCCTTGCAAAAACACGTATATCTTCCTGAGGTAGTTGGCGTGCGACTTGTATTTGGTGCGTGAGCGGTTCCAGGCGAACGGTCTTCAAATATGTGTTTCGCAGAAGTGTATACAATTCTTCTATATTAGCGAATTTCTTACTTAGTACCCAGTTGTAAGCATCACCATATAGTCGCTGTTTTATACAAGCTAGGAAATCTTCCAACTCGTCGGGTTTTATGGCTTTTCTTGTTAATTCGCACCCAGAAATGAACTGGTGTACTTCGGTCCTCAAATATTTAGACTCCGCTCCAGTGAGTACTGGGACTAGTCTACTGATGGTCTGTGCAATTTCGTCAATACGCATTTTTAGCCTTACTTCAGGTTGTACTTCTAGTTGTGTTTTTCGTACTGGTGTACGGCGACGAAGAGGTGTCTCCTGTGCTATGCACCGTTCTCTTTCGAGATTCCTCTCTTTTGCCTGGAGTGCACTTAGCTGCTCAGAGTCAACCGAGGTTCTGAGCCTGAGCTCACAAGATTAACACCTACACCTAAGCTCTTAAATATCCCTCGAGTCTAACACACTCGTTGACTGAAATAACTTTTACACTAATACTGAAGGGCCTCGTAAGGATTGCAGTATTTACACTTTTCTTAAAGCTAACACTTCGGTGTAAGACTCACAACTGAACAACCACTGCCTTCAGTAAGCTGGCAGCTTATTTGCCATTTTTCTAACGCTAGCCACATATCAATCTACCCACATACCAACATATAACATACAATAATATATTCACACCACTTGTGTGTATGTACAGTGGCTCACAGCTTATTTCGTACAGTGTATATATTTTTATGTAAATGGCTGTAA
The DNA here is from genome assembly GCA_963854835.1 of Megamerina dolium. Taxonomy (NCBI): domain Eukaryota; kingdom Metazoa; phylum Arthropoda; class Insecta; order Diptera; family Megamerinidae; genus Megamerina; species Megamerina dolium. The sequence continues at coordinate 57,083,698 of OY978530.1, forward strand.
CATCGAAACTAAAAAACTTATCGATAAGTTTTGAATGTAGATGTCTGTGTATGTTTTTAGTAAACCTAATAAGAAAACGGGGAACCCCAAAAATTGTTCTTTTTGTCATGCAAGAGAGAAAAACTATTGATCAGCTGATTTTCAGCTCACATCTTATTTCGTACACAAACTTCAATGTAAGTAAGTTTCATTCTGCCGCGCAGTTACAAAGTTTTTTTGAATTGTATGAGTTTTTGGACCTTTTTAACTATTATAACTATTTTTATTATTCTTATTTTAAATAGTTAAAGTGCTGTAAATTAAACATTTAGCGTTATGGGTCGTCGTACAACGATGGAACAGCGTAAACTGGTAATTAACCATTTTAGGAAAGGTCAGAGTGTGCGAAAAATTGCTGAAATGACAAATTTAAGTGCCTCAACTGTCCAATACATCATTCAACGCTTCATTCGCGAAAATCGGTTGGAGAACAAGGGCAGAGAAGCACCTAATAAGATTTTCAACGCATCAGACGAGCGTTATATTGTACGAAAAATTAAGAAAAATCCAAAGTTATCCACTCCGAAGTTGGCTGCAGAGGTTCAGCGTGAAATAGGAAAATCATCCAGTGCTGAAACTGTCCGACGTGTGCTGCGCAATCATGACTTGAACGGTCGAGTAGCCCGAAAGAAACCATTCATTTCAAAAATGAATATACAACGCCGACTTGACTACGCCAAAGAGCATATTATTAAGACTCCTGCGTTCTGGAATACCGTTATTTTCGCGGATGAGTCTAAGTTTAATATTTTTGGCTCGGACGGAATGTCATATGTTTGGCGTAAAGCGAATACCGAGCTAAACAAGGAGAACCTTAAGCCCACAGTGAAGCATGGTGGCGGTAGCGTGATGGTTTGGGCCTGTATGTCAGCAGCCGGAGTAGGTGAATTGGTTTTTATTGAGGGAACAATGGACAAAATGAAGTACCTCGAGATTCTGAAAAACAATTTGCTTCAAAGTGCAGACAAACTGGATTTGCGGGAAGAATTTCGGTACTACCAAGATAATGACCCAAAACATAAATCTGGGATTGTGCAATCTTGGCTTATTTGGAACTGCCCACACTTGATGTCTCCACCACCACAGTCACCTGACATGAATGTGATTGAAAATCTTTGGTCTATTTTGGACAATAAAATAAGAACACACAAGATTTCTAATAAGCAAGACCTAAAGAAGGTACTGATGGAGGAATGGAAAAAAATCACACCAGACATCACTCAAAAATTGGTGGATTCAATGCCAAATAGACTCCAGGCTATCATTAACGCTAAGGGATGTCATACTAAATATTAAAATCAACTTACTTTGTTTTTAGTTTGAACTTAAAGAGACTGTACGAAATAAGCTGTGACATGAATTTTCCTATTTTTTTCTTATTTTATTTTTTTATAGTGTCAAACACTAAAATTTTGAAAAAGTAAATTTTGGAAAATAAAAAACAAACCTTCCTTTCAAAAATGGCATTTATATTTTGTTCAAATTTTTGCTATATTAGGAATTACGACTGCAGCAATTTTTAAACTGTCACTGTACGAAATAAGCTGGGAGCCACTGTATGTATGTGTTTATGTACACGATCGATGCACTCCCCATGTGTGTATGTACTACGTGAGGAAGCAACACACATGAATAGTCCGCGTAAGTGCTTTGTCAGCATTTTCACACCCAACTGCAACTCAGTTGGCGCAATGTTCTGACATTCCACAATTAAAAGTAATATTAGTATGGATTGTGTATATCACAACTTCGAGCAACGTTGGTATGTGTATGGACAAATATGTAGTTCCCAATTTCGGGAAATATGTCGAGTAACGATAGACACAATTCCCAATAAAACGTTTTAGTGATATCTGTTATCGTATTTAATTTATTTTCAAAATTTAAATGCAATATATAATACACCATGTAAAGCTAAGGAAAGTATTTCCACTACCTTTATTAACCAGTGCATGGGGTGTAGCGTACACTATAATACTTGTGCACGAATTGTATGAGAAGGCAATATTACAAAAACCAAATGGTATATTATGGGCTGTACGATAAATATCTAGCCAGGTTGTACTAGGCAAATAAAATGTGCGTAGTACTACATATAATTCATATATAATTGTATAATAATATATATAAAAAGGCACCCAGAAATATTTAAATTATTAAATTATTCTTATGAGCACCAAAGAATAAGTAAAAATTGCTTTTGTTACTTGTTTGGTGGAACACCAGTAACAAAAACGCAATGTAATATATGTATGTATGTCCTTATGTATGCCCAATTATCGTGCTCACATAAAATATATTTGATATATATGTATATATATATATATATATATATATATATATATATATATATATATATATATATATATATATATATATATATATATATATATATATATATATATATATATATATATATATATATATATATATATATATACACACAGCCGAATAACCCAAGAAAAATAAATAAAAACAAAACAACTGACTGCTTTTGTTTGCATGTGGCGATCAACCTTATGCGTAGATGGCCAATCGAATGTTATAGCCAGTAAGTACATAATTTTTGTCTAAGGCAAATTAATGAGTAAGTTGTACAACAAAAAAATGTCTTTTTCCGCCAAGAGTTAAAAAATAATACGTGTACAACAATGTAGGTTTTATTTCTTTATATATTTTCAAATACCGAAAGCCAATAAGTACATATTATACATATGAAAATTGTCAGATGAAGCGGAATATTTCCAAAGATTTGTTGGTTGAGCCAACAAATTTGGCTCAAACGAGAATAATTTGCTCGTATATGTAAGATGATTGATAAAGTATTGTGAAATGCAGTCAAAAATATTGTTAAGCGTAATATGAAAAATCTTAAGCTTCTGGATACATTAAATATAACAAGCAATCTAAAGAAAAGATAGCTGGAGTAATTGCTTTGGAAAACGCTTCAGCATTTAATGTCAGTGGAAAACAGACGCTATTTATACAATAATGATTTAAAATAAAAGAAAAATATGAATGCAGTTAAGAAATAACTGCTTGATACAAAAACGAGTATAAAGGTATTTTATAAATTCCAGAATATGCCAGATATTGAAAGGTCTGGGAGCATGGTGTGCAAATAACGACGAATATTCTTTCAATCGTGAATGCTTTATTATATTATGTAGCAAAATAAAATTCATGTTGAAAATGGATTCAACCATCAGAGAATGCATTCCATTAGATAAAATGATTGCTATTGGGATAACCGCCTTGCGGTCACCAAGTGAAGGTGTCGCGGTTGGCAGATTATTTGGTATTTCGAAAGCTCTATAAGCCACCCTCATAACTACCAGCCTATTTTGAGCTCCGCTTTATTTCACGAGTAGTGCTGTTTAAAAAAAATACAATATTAGTTTTATTAATATCAACAAAAAATAAAATTTTTGCTTACATTTGTTGAAAATTTTTAGAGAAGCGATTGAGATTTAAGTGAGATTTCAAATAAATCCCGCTCATTTCAAGATTTAGCTTTGCTTGGTAAATCTCGTGTAAATCAACTAGATTTGTTGCTAAATCTCAATAAATGCATAATATCGAACAAATAATGTAAACAAGGTATTAAATATGGTATGACATATCCACAGCATTGTACATAAGTAACGGTTTAAGCAATTTTTTAAAAAACAAAAAGATGCTTGCAACAAGTACGTTGAGTTAAATTAATTAGAAAATTATTCTTGCAGATGCTCATTCATACGCTAGTTACCAAGGGTATTTATTGTATATTACATGTGTGGAATCTACCCAACGAGAAAAAGGTGGTTTGGATTTTTTCTGTGCTACAAAACATATAGGTATACAATATAATCAAAGTTGTAGCAAATTAAAAACAATCCTTTATTCGGATTGCCTGCATATTAGTCTACATATTGTATAAATAAAGCGTGATCCATTTCGAGGTTCCCTACTTTTTTAAAGAAAAAAACACAGAAAATTTGAATTGAATGGGGAATGTTTATTATCATTTGAAAGAACATTCTTTGGCATTTATTTTTTGAAGATTATGTATTTCAAATGTTGGCCGCGGCTACGTCTCAGATGGTTTATCCGTTGAGTCCAATTTTCGATGACTCGTTCGAGCATTTCGACTGGTAACTGGCGAATGACACGCGTGATGTTTTGCTCCAAGGCCTGAATCGAAGCGGGTTTGTCCGCATAAACTTTAGACTTTACATATCCCCACAGGAAAAAGTCTAACGGTGTGATATCACACGATCTTGGTGGCCAATCGACCGGCCCAAAACGTGAAATTATCTGCTCACCGAAGTGTTCTCTCAATAAATCCATTGATTGATGCGATGTGTGGGAAGTGGCGCCGTCTTGTTGAAACCAAATATCGCCGAGATCACGAGCTTCAATTTCAGGCATCAAATAGTCGGATATCATTGCACGATAACGGTCGCCATTGACGGTTACGTTCTCACCGGCATCATTTTTGAAGAAATATGGACCGATGATTCCATCGGCCCACAAACCACACCAAACCGTTGTTTTTTCTGGATGAAGTGGCAGCTGTTGAATCTCTTCAGATTGCTCTTCGTCCCAAATGCGGCAATTTTGCTTTTTTACATACCATTGAGCTCTTTTCAAGAGCTCATAGAGCGAAGCGATGTCGCTTGGGAAGGTCGGGCGGCTTCAGTTCTTGCACAAGCTGTATTTTGTACGTTTTTAATTTAAGATCTCGACGTAAAATGCGCCAAGTCGTTCCATACGCCAGTTCGAGTTGTTGCGAACGGCGCCGAATCGACTCTCCACGGTCTTCGTGTACACTCTCAGCTACGGCCGCTATATTTTCTTCACTGCGTGCTGGACGTGGTCTATTCGGTCGAATATTATCCAATAATGAATGCTGGGTCTCAGGATGGGTGATGGTGTTGCGAATAGTACGCTCAGTAGGCCGATTATGTTGACCATAAGTTGAGCGAAGTGTACGGAACACATTCCTCACAAAACGTGAACTTTCGTAATAAAGTTGAACCATTTGTAAACGTTGTTCAGGAGTAAGTCTTTCCATGATGAAATGCCAAACAATACTAAACAAAAATAACATGACAGCATGGCACGACTCACACATGATCTGTCAAAAAAAGGTTATTGAAAAAACTATGTCTACTTGGATCACCCAATATATTTATCTGAATAATTGTGCAATTTATATCGAATTTATAATAATTACATATTCTATGAGAGAATTGCACATTTAAGGTAATACCTTATATTATGTCAATATCTTAGCTCTCGCCCAAATGCAATCTTATATGTCACTCTCCCAATGGAAAAGTTCATCTCACTGAGAGAAAACTTGCCAGACATTTTTGGATATAAAATTTGGTACTGGTACATACAAGGTTTGATTCGTAAATCGAAAGTCGGTGAGGACGTTGATATTTGCCGAATTACAAAGGAATATAGAGAGTGTTAAACCTCTTATGTCCGATGCGTCTTGACAATCACCGCTTATCTTCATGAGCTAAAAGCTGAGATGATCTCTCCCGCAAATTCAGTTGAGAGCTCCTTTCAATGCCAACTTATCTCACGTAGAAAAATTGTACCACTTGCAACAGAAAATCCGTGGCGAAGCATACAGCGTCATTAAGTCAACTCTGCTGACTAATGACGGCTTTGTGATCGCATGGCACAATTTAGAAGAACGGTATAAGAATAAACGCATTCGAATCAACATCCAATTGAAATCTCTCTTCAACTTGCAAACGTTCGTTCATGAAGCCGACAAAAATATAAAAAGTTACAGCGTATATTAAACGACTGCATAAAGAACTTGCAGTTATTAAATATCGACACAAATCAATGGGATGCAATTTTCGTGTATCTGTACTCGACGAATATTTCTGATACTATCGTGTGTCTGCGGGAGCAGTCTATAAAATATAAAATTCCAAATTGGTGCGCTTTTGTCGCCTTCCTAATGGAGGTGGAAAACCATACACCTCCGTAATTGTCCGGAATTCAGAAAATCATCTGAGGTTGACCGTTTTAATGGCGTGAGAATGCAGAAATTGAGCACAAATTCTCTAATTCTTAAGACATAAAAAATTACAGCAACCTATTTTCATGCAGAAGTCGGCATCATTCGCTTATTTATAGACTGGGAAATACGGCCAGCACTAGTATCTATTCCATTACCGCAGCAACTCGAATTGCGGCATCAATTAAAGACTTCCGCCAATTGTTTGATCCTCGCAGGCATGTTGTTGGTAATGACAAACAGCACACACTGTCTTTAACGACAACCCACCTTGCCGTAAATCCGACATCTCGTCGAACTATTTCATCATTCCACAATGAAATAAGCCGGTGAAAATTACCGAACAGTCTCCTTCATCCCTCGATGTCCCACACTCTCTACGGCAATGTCAAAAATTTTTTTAACTTACAGTTGATGAGAGAATATCCACTGCACAAAAGCTGCTGATTTACGACATAATGGCATTATCTTCAAAAAACGTGGCGTGCTGTTTGTGTATGTCGATGATATTGACATAATCGGGATGAATGCGAAAGCAGTCAGTGCAGCATTCTCAGAGATGGAAAGAGTTGTGAAAGATTTACGGTGAACGATGGCAAGACGAAGTACATAGTGTACACAACCAAAGAGAGATATTTCAAAGGATAACTCTTGCTAACAGGTCCTATATTGGGCTAAGTCGAGCCTTCTCTCAAGAAACGAAACCCTTAATCTACAAGTTTCCAATCATCAGACAAAATTTCAATCGTGGAGTAAACCTAAAATTTTCCTCGGTCTTAAATATTGATAATTTTTTTACTCATTACCAAAAGACGAAAATCTAATAATTTACGAAACAATGGTCCCTTTCGAAATAAAAACAGCACTAAAATAATATATGCTTAAAAACCCCATCAAATGAGGTATGAAAATATTTTGTCTTTGAATTTTGTGACCAAATCAAGAACACAATTGATGGAAACACAAAAATTAGGGTTTTAATCGGACATTGTAATTAATATAGCAAAAACTCATTCGGAAAATAAAAGTTTCAAATTATTTTTCAACGATTATTTTAAAACACTTTATTTAATAGTATCTTAAAACAAAAGAGAATATTGGCGACTGCGACTATTAACGGCAGCAGAATTGGAAAAGTGTGGTACACTGAAGATGCGTATCAAGTGATATGATTTTGTGTCTCATAAAAAAATTGAAATTCAGCAACTTAAAGCGGTTGCCATGTATAACGAAAACATGTAAAAAGTTGACAAAAATTGTATTTTCTCCTTTTATTTTTAATTCTTCTCTTCTCTTCATGTCGTGATGGAAATGAGAATCTGGTTACAGATGTCCAGAGTGTACTGAGCCTATGGGGGGAACACTTCTCCACGTTATTGAATGGCGATGCTACGAACAATTCCGCCAGTGGAGGAGATTGCACGATAACCCCGATTACAGATGATGGTGTTGATGTTCCACCACCCGACTATGACGAGGTTGAATCGGCTGAAGAACAACAAAGCTGCATGTGCTGATGGCCTGCCTGCCGAATTGTTTAAGACCGGAGATGATGAGCTGCTCGCCTGCATGCACCAGCTCATAAGCAGAATATGGTCGGATGAAAGCATACCTGATGATTGGAGGCTCAGTGTTCTCTGTCCTGTACATAAAAAAAGAGATCCCACAATTTGCGCCAACTACCGTAGAATAAGTCTCCTGAACATCGCATACAAGGTCTTATAGTGCGTATTGTGTGAAACTGCATAACTCCTGTTGTGCAGTGAAAATTGGGAACGACCTTTTCGCACCGTTTAATACCGAACGGGGTTTCAGACAAGGTGATTCGTTATCGTGCGACTTCTTCAATCTTATTATGGAGAAAATAATACGAGCTGCTGATCTGCGACATAATGGCACTATCTTCAACAAAAGTGTCATGCTGTTAGCGTATGCCGATGACATTGACATAATCGGCATGAACACGCGAACAGTCAGTGCAGCATTCTCAGAGTTAGAAAGAGAGTCGCGTCGGATGAGTCGTACGGTGAACGAGGGCAAGACGAAGTATCTAGTGTCAACAAACAAAGAGTCCTGGCGCCTTCGACAGCACGTCACTGTTGACAAACTCGCCTTCGATGTAGTAAGGGACTTTGTCTATCTTGGAGCCAGCATTAACAGCAGTAATGGCGTCAGCCTGGAGATATTGCGAAGGATCGCTCTTGCAAACAGGTGCTACTTTGGGCTAAGTAAGCAATTGAGAAGTCGGTCCCTCTCTCGAAGAACTAAAACTACACTCTATAAGTCTCTCATCATGCCTGTCCTTACTTATGGCGCTGAAGCCTGGACAATTTCCACCTCATATGAGCGAATGCTTGGAGTTTTCGAGAGAAAAGTCCTACGCACGATCTTTGGACCTATTTGCGTGTACCGAATAAGGTACAACCATGAACTGAATGAGCTGTATGCTGATATTGACATAGTAAATCGCATCAAAATCCAGCGGCTGCGCTGGCTAGGTCATGTCGAGCGAATGGAAGAACACGCTCCAGGACCCGCTGGAGGACGGCGCAGAAGAGGAAGACCAAACCTCCGGTGGAATGACCAAGTACTGGAGAACCTGACGGCGCTTGGAATTTCTAACTGGCGCCAGCTAGCGAAGAAAAGAGATGGCTGGCGAAGCATGTTATATTCGGCCTAAATCGATATTCGGTTGTTATGGCCACATAAGTAAGTAAGTAAGTGGATATGAATGGATAGAATGTGTACATTGTAGTGCTCCGCTAGGTCGTTAAGAGCTGACCGGTATTTAAGGGCAAGAGCCGATTTGGCGAACGTTTCTGCGAGAGATTTAATGGCAGCTTGGCTGTCGGTGTAGATAAAAACATCTTTGAAAGATATTGTATTACAGCGAAGCCACATTGCCGCCTCCTTTATGGCCATAATCTCGGCTTGAAAAACACTGCAAAAGTTGGGTAATCGGAACTTAAGCTTAACTTGCAGGGAATCAGAAAAGACGCCACCTCCTACCCTTCCCTCTAATTAGAAGCCGTCCGTGTATAATTGTACGGATTGAACTCCAGTTTTTTTGAAATTACCCCTATTCCACTTTTCCTTTCTCAACCCTTCGCATGGGTTGAGAATCTATTGTCAAAGCATAGTATGGGAATGGTATAGTTGAGGGAATTCCGAATTGTAGTGCGCTCCCCCAGAATCCTTGAATGCGCGTATCCTGGTTGAGCCCAGTGTGAAGCTATATTTAGTCTAATTGCTGATATAAGCGCTCTCTGCTTGCCAAATAAATCTACAGGGAGTAGATGCAATAACGAGTAGAGTGCTTTTGACGGGGTGGTTCTTAGCGCACCTGTTGTAAACACCACAGACGTCCTTTGAACTTTATCTATTAGCCGTCTGTGCACCTCCTTATTTAAGGATTCCCACCAGACTATCACTGTGCAAAAAAGAATTGGTCTGACGACCCCAGAGTATAGCCATGATACGATTGTAGGACTCATCCCCCATTTTATCTATGGCTTTCTTATAGGAATAGAGTGCTGCTGTTGCTTTACCAACCCTTTCCTCCGTGCTTGGTTTCCAACTTAGTTTTCTATTTAAAGTTATACCCAAGTACTACGCCTGTTTATATAGCTTTAGGCTAGTTCTCCCAATTCGAGGTAAGGTAAACATAGCTATTTTATGATTTTTAGTAAAAAGGACTAGCTAAGTTTTGGCAGGGTTCATGGTCAGACCAGAATTTGATGCCCATTTGGACAGGATTGATAAGGCATGATTCATCACTTCAGTGAGTATATTTAAATATTTCCCGAAGCCACAAGTGCCACGTCATCTGCATAAGCCAGCGGTTTGCAGCCCGTGGCCTGTAATGATATGAGAACTTCATTGATGATTAAGTTCCACAGGCCTTATCTAAATAACTAGGCTGTCTTCGGAAACACAAAAACTACGAAATAGCGGAAATATTATATTCTCCTTCTTCTACTCGTATATTACATTTAGCTTTTCCAGTTTTTGTCTTTTACAAGTTTCCTTTTTTAATTGATTTGTTATATGATTCTTTCTATAATTTATATATTTTTTTTTATATTTAATTTTTCAGCTTTGGTTTAAGAATAAATATTTGTAAGCATTTTCCTATATGAATTGAATTTCATCTTGCAATAAAAAAATGAAAATGAATAATCATACAAAACATTAGTATTATATTTTTCTATATCACTGTGAGCATTTGATTTCATTCTAAAAAAACACTTTTCTGATAAAAGTTTTGAGAAAATTATAATTGGTAGTTGGTCATGGTTATGATTATTTGCATACACTAAATAACGAGAACAGATTTGTCGAGTCCAAAACTAAAAGGATGTAGTGAAAGGATTAAAATTCTCGTATTGAAATCATTTTTCATCCATCGTAATTATTCTCTTCAAAAATGGTTGGAGTTCGTTGCATTTTAGCAGCTTCTTTAAACTTCTTTGAGTAGCCAGTCTTTTTTATATGATTGAAAACTGTTAGTTGGTTTATGTTTTGGTTGATCTGGGTTGGGGCATCTTTGACATCGAAATTTCCAGAACGGAATCAAGCTAACCGAAGTTGGACGGTATATCCCGTTAACGTATTCTCACAGTAAGTAGCACCATTTTTCTGCACAATATTGTGCCGGTTGTGCTTTTTTATAGCAAAAAAGCATTGCATGGGGCAGTGATATTCAACGTCGATCGTATGAGCAGCAAGTGACTGTGCCAGCTGGATTGAGCTGAGTGAGCTAAGCAATTTCTACCCGGCCCTCCAGATCTTAGAAAAAATTTGAAATAAATAGTTTTCGATGTAATTCGTCCAGTTTCTATTGAATGATCACAATTTAGTACAAATATTAAAACTCTTTGCATAGTTGCAGCACCAAACGCGATATCAAATAAATACCTCTTCACTTTATTTATTGTTTTATGATAAATAGTTGTTTTTTCCAATTCTTTGTATTTTGTCGTATTTGAGCAACGAAAACCACACTCTACAAGTCTCTCATCATGTCTGTCTCTACATATGGTGCCGAAGCTTGGACAATTTCCACCTCAGATGAGAGTAGTTTTTGAGAGAAAAGTCCCACGCAAGATCTTTGCATCTATTTGCGTTGGTGGCGAAAATCGAATAAGGTATATCCATGAGCGGCGGTGGAAAGACCAAGTACTAGAGAACTTGGCAGCGCTTGGAATTTCTAACTGGTGCCAACCAGCGAAGGAAACAGCTAGCTGGCGCAGCATGCTAGATTCGGTCTAAATCGATTTTGGGTTGTAATGGCCACATATAAAGGTTTTTCCATTAAGATATGGTAGGATAAATACGATAGGGTTTAAAACTAAAATAAAACAGAAAATTTAGCTTTATATATCGTTTAAATGACCACCACGGCTCCTATTACATTGGCTTATCCGGTCACTCCAATTTTCGATGACTCTGCAGCATCCAGATGGTATGGTCGCTATTGTGGCTCGTATGTTGGCTTCAAGATTGTCACTGATTTTGAGGTGGTTGGCGTAAACCTGTGATTTAACATAACTCCGCAGAAAATAGTCCAGTGGCGTTAAATCACACGATCTTGATGGTCAGTTGTTAATACCATTTCTTGAAATTATCGTGTTACCGAATTTTATGGCAGGTTGCGCCGTCAATTTCCGGAAATAAAAAATCGGTTAACATGCTTCGATAATGCTCACCATTCACAGTAATGTAACGTCCTTCTGCGTTCTTAGATGAATATTTGGACGATTTTCAAACGTTGCGATAATGTCAATTTGTTCATGATGAAATGGTAAACTTTATTGAATACAAAGAACATTAAATGTCAAAAATTAAAGACCAAATATGACCTCCATAATCTGTCAAAATCCTATCATCCCTATTGGGAAACACTGCATGAAATTTTTTTTAAGTCTCAGTTTTAAGAAATTTGTTACAACAATAAAATTATTATTAAGTCAAATATCATTATAGCATATTGTTAACAACAATAAAATTATTATCAAGTCAAATATCATTATAGCATATTGTTAACAACAACAAAATTATTATCAACTCAAATATCATTATAGCATATTGTTAAATCACATTTTGCACAATAAACATTAACCGATTCTGAGTGCAAATGTTATTGAATTAATTTAGTAAAATACTTATGTAAGAATTTTCCCACAGAATGTGAAATTACAGAATAAGCACTTTTACTGTATAAAAGAACAACAACTAATCAATAAAAATTATTCAATGTTTAACCACAAACAAGTGTGAATCAATTCCGTTTAGAGTACATCTATTACAGAACAAATTTGTTAACGAAATTATTATGATGTTTGTATTAGAGTATTAGCGACATCGACATGAATTTTTTTTAAATCTTAATTTTCAGAATTTGTTAACGAAATTATTATGATGTTTGTATTAATGCTGCGACATCGACATCGATTTTGTAAATAATGTAATAATAAAATGGACTGCTTAAAATATCGATTTTTGCTTTCTGGTGTTTAGTCAACATCGATTTATATTGATATTTTTCATCGATGGTCATGGCGGCAAATTAACTTGTCATCCTAAGAGATTTTGTAAAATATCGTGTTATGGCTAAAAAACGTTAAAGTGGGACAGTTGATCACAGTTTTTCTATTCTTCTTTGATATTTTTTCTCATTTTATATTGATAAAAGTGAAATGGCGCCTAAAAGCAGCGTGTGTAAATTTCTCGCAAAATACCATAAGAAGCCCAAGGAATTGGCAGTGTGTATGGTTTGCAACAAGCATTTAAAAACTTGTGGCAATATAAACAATATTATTATATATAATAATTATATTATATTATATTATATTAAGCACAAGCTCAACAGCCAAAACATCAAGACAAACATCAAATCAGCAGACTGTAGAAATGAGTTTCTCAAATATTAATTCTTTTAAAGATGGTGGTGATAAAAATAACAATATAACAGAGTCCATATTGTATATGATATACAGGGACAGCTAGCCTATCTCTATTGTAGGAGATGCGAGATTCTGTCATTTATTAAAAACAATTTCTCAGTTGTCTTTGTTTCGACTTTTGTTAAGCAGGAAATATGACGATACCGTACATATGTTTGACCACCGATGTTTAGATCGAAACTCACAAAAAAAACTTTTCTTAGGGTAACCACACATTTAATTTCCTTCTGTGGAAATAAAAAAATTTGAAATTGGAAAATATAGCGCTTGATATGGAAAAATTTACCACAGAAAATTTTTTTGAGTTGCTATGAGAAATTCGTATTGAATGGAACGTAAATAAAGATAAAGTCGTGGCAGTTGTAACTAATGGAGGCAGCAACATGATTAAAGCAGTAGAATTAGCGTTCGAAAAAAAAGTGTTATTGCTTAGCATATGTAAAGTCCGTTGTGACCTGGATTAGACATAGCGTCATGGAAAGCGACGCATTAAGAAACAAAACGCACCTATGTGAAAAAAAATATTAAATCAGTCTGTATCGACGGGCTGGAATAGCACATATTATATGGCAGAAAAGTCCTTGTTCCTTAGTCAATATTATAATTTGTGGGGAAAAGTTTTTTACATCTACTGTTGCTATACCAGTGGCTCATCTGCTGGGGAAAAAAGTCATTTAGGCAACAACCAGACCTGAGTGTTGTATACAAAATAACATCATGGTAGAATAAAATAAGCGATTCAAAAATATCGAACAGCATTCACTTTGACGACAGCCTGGCTGCGGCAATGGTGATTTGGAATTTATTATCAGAAATGAAAGAGGAAGCAGAAGAAACATCATCAGAACCCGATGGCGAACAAATTCACGAGGATGATAAATGTGGTAGGTGCACATTTCGAATCGAAGAACTTGAATTGGTACATAATGGGTCCTTCACATTCATGACAAATATAACGTACATTTTTTTAGGTGATTGCTCTAGTTTGTGGGATGACTACCACAAGCTCGTCCAGGAAAGGCGAAAATCAAAATATCGCTCAAGCAATGTAAATAGCGTATTTTCCTCACCGCTGATAATCTTGTTGCACGTAAAGAAGTTGTTTATAGGGAGATAAGCTGGACAAACTGCTATTTTTATAGTGTCAATAGTAAGCTTTGTGGATTAGACTAATATTATGTAATGTCTTAAGCAGTAATTTATGATGTTTGTGGAAGGTTAACCCCTTTCTTATGTTTGTCCTCATAGTTTTATATAATTACTATTTAAAAAAGAGTCTCATATTGTACAATAATTCGTAATTTGAGGCAATTTGAAGTATACTACATAGAAGACAACTATTAAAACTTGGCTGAAGTTAATTTTAAGGTGTTTGTTTCACTTTTTGTAATTCGCAGATTCTAATGTCGATATGGTTTGCAAGATCAGATTTGAAGCATGAGAATACGCCACAGCAGTTATACTTTACCTACCAAATGGCCACTCTCTTTTAGTTAAGAAAGTTAACAATCAACAGGAAAAGCAATGACAACAATGAACGAACAATTAATTTTTTTAATTATCACCGTAATCGTCGTCATCATCATTGTCGTCTGGTAGTGGCAGACCGGTCAGGCGAACGAAAGCTTAACTGTCTGACTGATTTTTATCGATAAATCACATATACAGTATATACACCAATGTATGCTGGCACGAATCTGTTCTTATATAACATCCATAATTATTGTGCATATAACTGTTAGCACGTGCCAACAATTTAGCATGCATCCACCCAGTACACCAACCCCTCGTTTATCCATTCAATTCAATCTAATATAACGCTGCCCATTCCATCGTTACATCTTTTTCTCTATTCAGTAACTAACTCATACCACCATTCCCCCATCCCTCTGTCACCAATATCTATAGTATACTGCAGCACTACTACTATTATGCTCAAAACAGAAACCATTGTTGCGGAAATTGATATTTTAATTTTCCTCGTTTTCATTTTTTCTACTTGTTCATTTCATTTTTTAATGAAGACCACAAAAAGAGAGTGAAGGTGCGAGAGAATGAGAGTGACATCAAATGGAATTAGTGCTTTCAAACAGCGTGCTTCTATGAAAGCTTTACTTTTATAAATTTAAAGAACTTATTACTAGGTGATCACCTGTCAAGAGGATCTTAAATTTTCTGTTTTCAAAATATTGTTACGTTTTTATTCTGTGAGCGTTTAATTCTATTTGAATTACCTTGTTCGATCACTGGATTCTGTTAATAATAACTGCAACACTTATATACAACAACAATTTATTTAATAAACTCTATTTACAATCAACTCTGTTTATAATCAACTATTTACAATAACACTTTAATGTACTAGCAACTTTTGCCTCTGTATAGATGTTTGCGCAGACACGTTCGGAATTCGATTGATTTTCCTCCTCAACACTGGCTCTATTTATACTCTGTTGGCAACACCCCATAATCTTCCTTTATCGAGATTCTTCTCTTCCTTTCTCGTTGGCTTGTTCTGGTTATCACTTATTTCTTTTTGTTGACATTCGTTTCGATGCTGCCAATAGTGTCAGTCACAATAGTGATGAGTAATCAACTATCGATACTCGTTACACTGCCCTCCTCTTAACCTTGTTCGTCCCGAACAAGTTTTTATACTTCCCCTCGATATGGCGCAAGTCGCTCTAAGTGCACTACTTTAAACTTTGCTCTTTTATTCCAGGCACGTTGAATACGATAGACTACGTCATTTATCTTTGCTATAATCTCATATGGTCCTTCCCAATGAGTCTGTAGTTTAGGGGACAGGCCTTTCTTTCGTTGTGGATTATGAAGCATTACAAGCTCTTCTTCATAGAACCCTTTTGAATTCGCTTTCAAGTCATACCTGGCCTTCATCTTATCGCTTATCATCTGCGACCGCTCTCTGATGAACTGATGTACTTCATCCAACTGTTCCCGCTTTTCGCTAGTATAATTACCTTCGGTTGATCTCGTTGGTGTTACGACTCCAAATTTTAAATCAGCTGGCAGTCTTAACTCGTTTCCAAAAATTGCCATTGCCGGTGTAGTAGCCGTCGTATCATGTTGTGCGCATCTATATGCCATGAGGAACATTGGTATATGTACATCCCAGTCTCTTTGGTATTTATCTACGACATTTCTCAAATATTCCTCCAAGGTGCGGTTAAATCGTTCTACCATGCCATCAGATTGTGGATGCAAAGGTGTTGTACGAGTTTTGTATATACCCAGCATACGGCATATCTCTTGGAATACAACTGATTCGAAATTTCGACCTTGGTCCGAGTGTAACTCCATCGGTACACCAAAACGAGTAACCCATTGGTTGACGAATACATCCGCAACTGTACTAGCTTCCTGATTTGGAATGGGGTATACTTCAGGCCATTTACTGAAGTAATCTATAACCACCAGAACATACTTGTTTCCTGCGTTGCTTATTGGAAATGGCCCAGCTATGTCCATAGCAATTCGCTCAAATGGAGCACCCACGGTGTATTGGTGCATCTTACCACGACTTTTCTTAGTGGGACCTTTGGTCATTGCACATTGCTTACACTTCCGAATCCAATCAGCGACATGGTCATGACATCCAACCCAATAAAATCGTTTCTTTATTTTCTCGACGGTTTTGGTGATTCCCAAATGCCCTCCACTGGAGACATTGTGATACTCAGCTATCACTTCATTTATTCTCGCCTTGGGTACCACTAGAAGATCATAAGTGATTTTTCCATCCTCACTTTCCCATGTTCGGAATAAACATCCGTCTCGTAAGTGCAGGCTTTGCCACTGCGCCCAGTATGCCTTCGTTATTGGACTCTCATTAGCCATTTCTTGCCAATCTGGACGTATGCCCTGCTCCTTATATTCCATAATCTTTGCGAGATCTGGGTCGTTCCGCTGATCTTCTTGAACTCGTTCGGTTTTCCATGACTCTTCTGACAATACATTCGTAAGACGTAGGTTAACAATGTGATTCTGGTTTCTTTCCCGAGAACAATGTTTACTATCTACGGTGCAAGTACGACGATATGGAGTATAAGCTTTACTACGATGAATGACATCACGATCGTCCTTTCGTTGTCCTGGTGAATTCGATCTTTGTTGCTTGTGTCGTAGACGACAATTCCGCGCCTTGTGCCCTCTTCAATGGCATATGAAGCACTTACCGGCAAATTTATTTTTGCGTTGATTCCTTGTTCTACCTTTAGGCTTCATATTCGATTGATTGCAATCACGCGCTATATGCCCTCGTTTGTCGCAAATGAAGCACTTACCATTAAATTTGTTTTCACTTCGACCTGTTGTTACTTCAGGCTAAACTACTGATTTTACTGCCTGACGCACTGCTTCAACCAGATGTGATGTTTTCCCCTCTAGTTTGCGTACTCGTGGCACTGGTCGACACATTAAGTTGGCGGCTTCATACGTCAAAGCACTACTGACTGTTTCGGCATATGTATTCCTGGGTGACATGATTAGGGCACGCTTTGTCTCTCCATCACGTATGCCATCTATGAACGCCTCTATTTTTATTTTTTCGACGAACTCTTCCGAATTACCGGAGAACGCTAGATGACATAAGCGCTCAATATCGGAAGCGAATTCCTGAAGACTCTCATTACTACGTTGCACTCGCGATCTCAATTCCACTCGATGTAATTGACTCTTGTATTCATTTCCATACTTTCGCTGGAGTGTGTCCATCAGTGACTGATAGCTACCACGATCTTTTTCTGGAACCATCTGTAACACCTCGGAAGCATTACCTTTTAAAGCAGCAGTCTTGTCGCTATCATCCCATTGATTCTTCGAAGCGGTTGTCTCGAATTGAAGCTTGAAGATATTGAATGGCGTGCTTCCGTCAAATGTTGGTGGCTTTAGTTTGATTGTGCTTGAATCTCGAATCACTGATGTGGCTGGTCCATTTATTTTTAGTTGATTGAGTTCGTGCTGTAATTTCTCGAACTTATCTTCCAAGTCATCTACATGTTCCTTTAAATCCGTGACCTTTTCATTAATGGTTCCGGAAATTTCCTGAAATCTAAGTTCAATTCATTTTTGTAGATTTTCGATGACGTGTTCTTGGCGAGCCGAATTTTCTTGAATTTCCATACGCAAATCACTAATAACGCCCTCTTGGCGAGACGAACCCTCTTGAATTTCCATACGCAATTCAGCCGAATGTTCTTGAAGCTTGGAGTCAATGCGAGACGCATTTTCTTGTAGCTGTTGTTGCTGCTGTTGCATCATGGTTTTCATGAATTCCATGAGTTGACCACTCGAATCTATTTTGCTCTCTTCCTCAGCGTGCACAACTGCTTGTATATCGGCTTCCTCGAAGAACTCATGTTCTTCTACATTAATTCCCTTAGCCTCCATAGCTTGCCTCAGCCTCACCAGCAGTTCCGCCTTTGCACCTGATGACGATAGATTCATCTCTACCAACAGCTTTTTAAGCTGGTCCACTTTTAGTTGGTCAATTTCCACCATCTTTACAGAATCCCACTTCTGACACCAATTGTTACGTTTTTATTCTGTGAGCGTTTAATTCTATTTGAATTACCTTGTTCGATCACTGGATTCTGTTAATAATAACTGCAACACTTATTTTATACAACTATATACAGCAACAATTTATTTAATAAACTCTATTTACAATCAACTCTGTTTATAATCAACTATTTACAATAACACTTTAATGTACTAGCAACTTTTGCCTCTGTATAGATGTTTGCGCAGACACGTTCGGAATTCGATTGATTTTCCTCCTCAACACTGGCTCTATTTATACTCTGTTGGCAACACCCCAGAATCTTCCTTTATCGAGATTCTTCTCTTCCTTTCTCGTTGGCTTGTTCTGGTTATCACTTATTTCTTTTTGTTGACATTCGTTTCGATGCTGCCAATAGTGTCAGTCACAATAGTGATGAGTAATCAACTATCGATACTCGTTACAATATTTTCAATGTTAACAATAAATTTAGAAACAGTTCTTTATTACCTTGACCTTGACCCAAAAGTTATTTTGTGCTGCCGGAGAATCTCGCTACCTAGATAATTATGTATGCGTCTTGTCATTATTATACAAGCGAAAAAAAACGTGTTCTGCTGTCTTCTATTTCTCTCATCATAGTTGGCAGGATTCCTTTTTTACAACGTTCATTTTTTAGGTGGTAATTGAGCCTGCAGTGACATGCTTGCAGTGTAGTGTACAGCTCGATATCTTTGCTGATAAGGCTCAGCGTCTATGTTAACACGAACCTCTTCGACTGCCATACGACCGCTTGGGTTCTTCAATAATTGGTATTCAAGTTTCGCGTTTTTAGTTATGTATAAAATTGCTATTTTCACCATAGAAGGTTTTTGGACCTATAAAAGGATTACCCGCGCCATTCTTGCGCAGAGATCTGCGCTGAATTGCCATCATGCCGCTCATGTTCCAATAACAATAGATATGTAATACCATTGCAATTGCTTTTTTTTTAAACTGGGTCCTACCATCTATACTCCTACACCGCCATCATTAATTGGAGACCCATCAAAATACTATAGCTGTAAGCCATGTTGTAAAGATATTTAATTGTTCCTCCAGGCAATGTGGTCGCTGATGACTACATGGAAATGCTTTGGGAAGAGCAGTTTTCTCTTTATCATGTTGAAGACTATGAGGCACAATGAGTGACAGACATGGTCTAAAATCTTAATTGCCCGTTAAATCGCTTTCTTTTAGGTGGAGAATATTGGATAGACTTAGGACCTCACAGCCTGCTGTGCTCTTCAACTCAAGGTGTAGAACGGGGTAAAATTTTATTATTCCCAAACTTGCCGACATACTCTGAGTCATGCTAAGAATCATCTGAGGCTTGCGTTGGTCTACCTTTGTATAATACTACATGTTTTAGCATGAAGCTTCTGGGAAGAAAAATTTATTCTTAAGGCTTGGTATGCAGTGTATAGTAGATGGTTTTTAGCAGTCGTGCTTTCAATCACTCAATGAGATTAACATTACCTCTTTATGTGCTGCAATTGAGTCTCTGGCCGAAGTTGGATATTTCACTTCCAGGTGGTGACTGCTGGTAACAAATGCACATCAAAAATCTGGTGATGCATGTAGCAAGGGATGGGTCGCGCCAGTTAGCTGGTGTGCACTTGCACATCAGTCGGCGGGGTTATCTCGTTAGTAACGATAGAGGGCGCCAGGCAGCGGATATCCATTTGGCTAAGAGAGATCAGGTGGACTCACAATGGCGGCCACTTTTGTGGTGTGAAATTCTTGCATTGGTGTAGTTTGCCGGTCCTGGTAGCGGGAATCGTACACATCTTAATCCACGGTGTTATGCAACTGCCGTGCAGATTGGATGATTGCAGCCGGCGGGTAATATCGTATTATATCGGAGGTTCTTAGACACCGGCTCAAATCCATAAGTAATTTGATCGTGCCATGGCATCTAGGCTCCGTCATGATCGACCAACCTAGTCCCGAGGAACTATTGGAGACTGCCAAGCCTGCCATGCTGGTAAGAGGTCGCGAGAAAAGGTGAACGCAAACAATAACGAAAATTACAACAAGGATGTAAAGCAGGGACTAACTGCGATGGAACTCGCAAGCTAAGGAGAGCATGAGCTATGTGGTGCAGAGGTGTCGAAGGTGATTAGAATGGCAGTGCTACCGAAAGATTACACTAAGGTGAATCTTACCAATACGGAGCTAACTGCTTTAGAAGAAGCAATTCTTGTTGAAGTGGCGAAAGATTGGGACCTAATCTGATTTTTGAGGGCATCCACTTCCGACCTGGCCACGTACTGACTGACTGCAAAACATGCAGATCGCTGACTCGCTCAAGAAAGTGGCTACCGAGTTATAAACTTGGAAAAGGGCATCATTAGCAGCGTGCTTTGGGGATGAAATACCCAGAGCACATTTAGTAACAATTTTCTTTTCAAGAAGTTCTGGCCAAACGCCGAAAAAATAACAGTATTCATCAGTGCTCCAAACGTGGGCCTACATCTCTATTAGGCATATCCGAGTTGATAGAAAAGGTCTCCACCTAGGCACTATCCAAAACATAATAAACGTAGATCCAGCCGAGAAAAAGAAGTTGTTGCAAAATGGCAGCATCATAGACAATTTTTTTTTATGTGGTCGTAACAACTGAATATCGATTTAGGCCGAAAATAACATGCTTCGCCAGCCATCTCTGTTCTTCGCTAGCTGGCGCCAGTTAGAAATTCCAAGCGCCGTCTGGTTCTCCAGTCATTGGTCTTTCCACCGGAGGTTTGGACTTCCTCTTCTGCATCGTCCTCCAGCGGGTTCCGAATATAACACCTTCTTAGCTGGAGCGTGTTCTTCCATTCGCTCGACATGACCTAGCCAGCGCAGCCGCTGGATTTTGATGCGCTTTACTATGTCAATGTCGGCATTCAGCTCGTATAGCTCATGGTTGTATCATATTCGGTACTCGCCACCAACGCAAATAGGTCCAAAGATCTTCCGTAAGACTTTTCTCTCCAAAACTCCAAGCATTCGCTCATCCCAGGTGGAAATTCTCCAGGCTTCATGTCATATGTAGGGACAGGCATGACGAGACTTGTAAAGTGTAGTTTTCGTTTTTTGAGAGAGGGCTCGACTTCTTAATTGCTTACTTAGTCCAAAGTAGCACCTGTTTGCAAGAGTGATCCTTCGCAATATCTCCATGCTGACGCCATTACTGCTGTTAATGCTGGTTCCAAGATATACAAAGTCCCTTACTACTTCGAAGGCGAGTTTGTCAACAGTGACGTGCTGTCGAAGGGGACGGGACTCGTTGTTTGTTGACACTAGATACTTCGTGTTGCCCTCGTTCATTGTAAGACCCATCCGACGCGACTCTCTTTCCAACTCTGAGAATGCTGCACTGACTGCTCGCGTTTTTATGCCGTTTATGTCAATATCGTCGGCATACGCTAAAAGCATGAGACTTTTGTTAAAGATAGTGCCATTATGTTGTAGATCAGCAGCTCGTATTATTTTCTCCACAATAAGATTGAAGAAGTCGCACGATAACGAATCACCTTGTCTGAAACCCCGTTCACTGCACAACGGGAGTTATGCAGTGTCATTCTACAAAGTCGAATGAGCTTTGCAGGAAAACCGAACTCAGACAGAATGTAGAGGTAATCCCTTACCGGACTGTCGAAAGCGGCTTTATAATCAACAAATAGGTGGTGTGTGTCGATCTGTTTTTCTTGGCGCATTGGCTTCAACCTTTCACACAGTACACTCGATAAAACCCTGTATGCGATGCTCAGTAGACTTATTCCACGGTAGTTGGCGCAAATTGTGGGGTCTCCTTTTTTATGTACAGGACAGAGAACACTGAGCCTCCAATCATCGGGCATGCTTTCATCCGACCATATTCTGCTTATGAGCTGGTGCATGCGGGTGAGCAGCTCATCGCCTCCGGTCTTAAACAACTCGGCAGGCAGGCCATCAGCACCTGCAGCTTTGTTGTTCTTCAGCCTTAAAATGGCCGTTTCAACCTCGTCATAGTCGGGTGGTGGAACATCAACACCATCATCTGTAATCGGGGTTATCGGGCAATCCTCTCCACTGGCGGAATCGTTCAGTAACGTGGAGAAGTTTTCCCTCCATAGGCTCAGTACACTCTGGACATCTGTAACCAGATTCCCATTTCCATCACGACAAGAAGGGGCTCCGGGATTTAAACCTCCACTCAGGCGCTTAATCTTTTCGAAGAATTTTCGAGTCTCATTCTTGTCGGTACACATCTCTATCTCCTCACATTCGCGTCTTTTTTGTTCTTTTTTCTTGCGCCTGAAAATACATCTCTCTGCACTCCTTTTCTCTCTGTACCGCTCCTTTACAGCTCGCGTTGCACCTGCACGCAGGGTTTAAAGCCGTAGGCCGTAGTAACCGATTACCTCCTCGCCAGCAGTAGTCATGGAGTGGGATATATGTGTCCACCGTGCGCATGTATCATCAAGTCGATGTTGGCACCACGGATCGATTTCACGTCCATGACACTGGAAGCGTGCCTTCCGTAAATCACCACATGATCAATTTGATTTCTTGTTCGTTGATCTGGAGACAGCCATGTCGCTTTGTGGATGTCGAGGTGTTGGAATCTGGTACCACCAATTACCATGTTTCGTGCTGCGGCGAAGTCGATTAGCGTCATTCCGTTATCGGAGGTGCTCTGGTGGAGGCCGAATTTTCCAACAGTTGGACTAAGGGTACCTTCCTTGCCCACCCTAGAATTAAAGTCGCCAAGCACGATTTTGATATCGTGGCGGAGGCAGCGGTAGTAAGCTTCATCGTGGCGCTGGAAGAAGCTCTCCTTGGTCACATTGTCCTTCTCATCCGTCGGGGCGTGGGCACATACAAGGCTGATGTTAAAGAATTGTGGCCAGCCGTTCGTTCACAGGCGTGAACTGTGAGACAAGATGTAGTAGTCTCTTGCTGACCAAAAAGCCGCATCCTAATTCGTGCCTTTTAGCATGGCAACTATAGTAGATGTCACAGGATGCTCTTTTGGAGCAGCCCTGTCCCGTCCATCGCATTTCCTGGAGAGCGGAGATGTCAGCTCTGTATTTTTCTAGGACATCAACCAGCTGGATAGAGGCGTCCTCCCTATAAAGGGACCGGACATTCCAGGTAATGATACTATAATATATAATAAAAAAAAATAAATATGTGGTACATAAAGCCCCAAAGGGCTCATTGGCCGAGCTTCTCTTCCATTACTGTTGTGCGTCTTAAATTTTGGACAATATTAGAAGGGACCTACTTATTTTAGCCGGTTCCGAACAGCAGAACACTTGTGACATCACTTTTTCTGAGCTTTGTCACAGAGTTCTTTAAGAAGCTTTTTCATGGCAAGTTGTTACTGTCTGAAGAATTGCCAATTGCTTGCTGACAGGTGGGTACCATTCGAAAGAAAAATCTTATCGATATTAAATTTGTTATGCATCAGCCGGGGATTGAACCACGACCAACAGATCAGAAGGCGAACACACTAACCACTGAGCTACGGCACCCACTTATAATATATAATACAATTATTAATAATATAAACAATGCAGAATAATGAATGAATAATTCAACTCTTGGAAATCTGTGACGTCAGAATCTGTCAAATACACTGAGAACCGATTAGAGTTAAAATATAATCGCTACCTTAATATTCTATCATCCGTGTGCTTTCGTATATTATGCATATTAATCGTTATTATCGGTGTTGCCAGTTTAGCATTTTTGTTTAGTTTCGTGGCTTTTTTCTAGCCTTTTCTTATTTTCAAACTAGCTTTTTTTAGGAAAATCGTCCACACATATAATACAAGATATTGATAAATTCAGTGCAACGCTGTGTTACAAAGAGAAGAAATTTTTTTTGTGGGAATTATCATCTAGCAGCATCACATTTGGTCCAACATATTTGCCGCCATTATCATTCTCTTATGTTAAATAGTCAGCTGTGTTGAGCGGAATATTTGTTTCTATTACTGACAAAATTTTTGATATTGCAAATTGCAACCAAAACTTTGACCTTATTACGCATTCGCCACGATTACAGTATCTTTTAATACTGGAATGCAGCCCAGCTCATAAGGATATATATTTAAACAGTAGTTAATGAAGAGGAAATAATTACATGTTAGATATAGTTCACAATGGAATAATATAATTTTGAATTTTTCAGCAATAGGTGTTTGTAAATGTTGAAATAGTTTGCCGCTGTTCTCTTCTAAATTCACACGTTTTTTAGTTATTAAAACGAAAGTGCTTGATTTAATGTGTGTAATAATATATATTTCAGTTTTATGAAAGTATTTTCTCTAATGTATGCTTCTATTGTTGAACTAAAATGCATGCATGTTAAAAATAATATATAAACTGTTCATGATATGTTGAAAAGGGTGTTCTTTATCATTTTTTTTTCTTTATTGAACCAATTAGCTTATTTAGCGTTTTTATTTGGCAGATCTAGCTTTTTTATTTTTGATGTGCTGGCAACACTGTATTGAATGTGTCTCCCATGTAGGTGCGAGCACGTAATAACACGAAAACAATAACATTTTCAGTATGTGTCTGACTGTGAGGTATGTGTGAGTGCTGTTTGCATATGAGGATGTACACTCTATCGCGTTTATATCGTTGTGCATACGCATTGTATTGCATTTTCCTAATATACTCTCGAATTAATCGTCATTATTCGTTATTATTCGTTGGTTGCTCTCTCTCAACACACACAAACTATCTATTGCGATGAACCATTGAATATGATTTATTGCTTTGTATCGTTGTGTATATGTTGATTTCTTTTTTATTCTCCCTTTCTTTAAGCTATATATTCCTTCCTACTCATGTAACGAAAATTTCACACTCCATTAGCGACACCGCCGCCTAAGAAGATTTACTTCAAAAAATTTCATTCCAATAATATTTCTTTCTTTATTTTGGTTCAAAATTTTCAAGCTTTTAAAAAACATGTGTGGCTGCCAGTGTTCCGCTTGTTGGCTCTTGCTTCGGTTGTGGTAGTGGTTGTTGACACTATAGGATTTTGGTCTGTTCACACTGTGCACACACTTTGGTTGATGCAGTTTGTGTTAAGTGTTATTCAATTCCTTAAACTTTTACTTTTAATTTTTTAGTTTATTTTTTCGTGTCGAAAATTACACTTAGGTTTATGTTTAGATTAATAAAAAACACTTAGGTTTTAGTAATAATAAAAATAAATATATATAATAAAATCGGAATATAATAAATCACGCACTGTCTTATTTTAGAGGAAATTAATTAATGGAAAATGAATACAAAAGAAGTAACGTAGAAAGAGGAAAAGAGATAGAGAGAAAAAGAGGGAAGTAGCGAAAATTAACATATTAAATTTACTGTGGGTTGCAAACCCAATGAAAATTTTAATTTAAAAATTAATAAATGGAATTCAAACAAGACATTGCTCCTCCTTGCGGGAATACTGTAAAAGAGGCTAAACCTCCATCCCAGACAAAGAAATTAGGGAAGGAAAAAAATCATTAGAAAATTCTAAATTCAAAAGATATATCAGTTCAAAATGAGAGCAAGATTAATATTAAAAGTGAAAAACCACATATTAACTGTACTGTAAATATAAAATAAAATAGTAACAAAATTCAATACGATATTCAAAAATTTGGAAAAACTAAAAAAAAAACGCTAAAAGATAATAGTGATAATACAGAAAAACTGTAAATCAGACTAATAAAATACAGTTTATTAATTTTCTTTCCTTAAATTAAATCTGAACTAAATCTTAAAATCTTAAATCTTAACATAAACAAACAATTAAAACAATACCATAAGTATTAGAATTTAGCCTGGATCAGGGTTGGGACATGGGGAATGCCACATGCTTTACGATAAGAGAAGTAATTGCGACTTTGGCGGTACGAATATTGTCTACACCTACACGAGAATAGGGACTTAAGTACGTTTTTTGAATCCGACTGAGCCTCCAATCGTTCGGAGCTAAGTGTTTGTTGCATATGATGACTGGATCCCCTAAGCAAATATCGGTCTCAAGGATCTTCTATTTAGTGGGTTTGTGCAATTCCTTAATGTATTTTTCTTCCCACTGCCTGCAGAAGGAATGATGAATTACTTTGAGACGTTGCCACTGGTTAAGTACGCTTAAGGTTTATTCTACTTAATCGGCATCAACAGGTACTAGTAAAAGTGATCCGACCAGACCGGTTTTCAGATATTGGGCTTAAAGGCCTCGAGTTTTAGAGTGTAATTCTAGAGTGTAATTCAGATTGAAGGGAAGCTTTTCCAGATAGGTTTTAAAGCTCTTTACACTGGCTGCCCACAGAAGTAACAAAAAACCATGTTTCGTTACCAGAGAAGATAGTTGCTGGACATCCATGATAGAAGGAGAAACGAGAGAACGCCGCGAGAAAAGTAGGGGTAGTCATGTTGCTCGTGGACTCCAAGTGTATAGCCGATATAGCAAAGCATACGAACAGGCAAATGTAATGCGACATGCGCGGCCAAGGTGTGATTTAATATCAAATGAGCCGGCGAATTCTACACGGGTGGTAAAAATTCGTCTCGTGAGGGAGATAGAAAAGAGATACACAAACTCAAGTAATAGATGAGTATTTCGACCAGCATATGTTAGAAGAATTTGGAATTTCTCTCTCTAAGATAGAGCCGCGGAATGAACCAAGCGGCCATTCATACGCATTTACCACTAGAGCCAATGAACGGGTTAAGTAGGAGTAGCTCACTCTTACGTGGAAATGGGATATTTTTTGTTACATCAGCATACCCCTGGTGAAAATGCCGCATTTTTTATTTTTTATTTTTTATTTCAACGTACCAAAATATCATCGGATTCCAAAATAACGTAGTGAGATTTTATTTTTCTTGTTTCAGGAATGCCAATCAAATCGATAAAGATGTAATCGGCGAACTGGGGTGTGGCATTTATAACCTCGATTATCCTTGCCACCATAATCCATGGCAAACGAGTTTCTTAGCAGTAGTTTCTCGGGTTGCCAGATCGGGAGCGATTTCAGAAGACCTGGCATTAAATCAATTTAAAAAAAAATACCGTGAAATTGCACAGTGCTGTTTGTGAAAAATTGCACAAGACGGTGGATGCGAACGGTGATAAAAATATCCGCCAACAATTAAGGATTAACGGCTTAATAGCTTCATCCCAATCAGTATTGTCGAGCCACAGTTGTTGCGTCAACATCTTTGCAACAACAATCTTGGATGCCAACCATCCGGCAGGGACGAATACCTTGGCACTCGGTAAAAGGACCTTTCGTATAGTAAAAAATGCTTTGTTCGGGAGAGGGTCTGGCGAAAAGAAGTCCTCTGGTCAAAAATTTTCAAGAACTCGGAATCCAAGAGAAGATTTGAGGAGGTCACTAAGAACAAAATGATTTTTCGATTTCCATTTAATCAGAAAGAATTCTGCAGTGTTCCACACATAGGCCAGTTGATTTCGTGCCAAAATAGCTTCTTTTAGCGTAAGAGCTCCGGTAAGTACGTCATATACATACATTGAATGCCTCAAAATATCTTAAGCGATCGAATTAACCAGTTAATTCTTTTGCCCGAGTTGCAAGATGTCTAAGTATGGCGCAAAATACACGCTGAATGTGACAGTTTGGAGCTCGAAACTCTGAAGTTCTGACATTGTGATACAACTCTGATTATCTTCATAAGTCTTAAATTTCAAAAATTTTACTTCATAGCCTATAATTCAGCAATTTTAATTACCATTTTTTTCCTTCGTTTCATCCCTCAGTAGATGAAAGTGAAACATAACCTTGCTTTCGACAAGCCCAACTATCTGGTCCACCATTCACATAGGAAATGTACCCACTATGAGACTTCCAGTCTGCATTGTTTTCACTTCATTCTGCATCGGTATACCCATCAAGACTCAAGTGTTTCGAGTTAATATTACTGAGAAGCAATGCGTGACGCAATATACCGCAGTGAAAACTAATTTCAAATTTTCCTTAATTGGCTAGAAACCGTAGGCCCATAGCCTATTAAAAGGCACTAGTTTTATACATAAAGCCATTTCACGAAGAAAATTTAAGAGCGAGAAAATTTTTAAACATATTTTACATATAATAGATATAGATTTTCTAAAAATTATTTTGAGTAATTGAGTTCGCGACCAATTACGCGATTCTCCTAATGCTAATTCCTCGGGAAATTGCCTTTTGAAGAGTAACAACACAACAAAGCGAAACATTTTATTACGAAAGGTTGATTTCTGGTAATATTCTTTACAATACAAGCCTTCGGCTGATTTGGGAGTAGTTTTATGAACTTCTTCGATCTCGCAAAATCGAGAGATTTGTCCATCGAGAATAATTTTGCTATGATAATCCATCCGAAAACTGTATTTTGGGCAATAAGGGTAGTGGGAATGTCCTTGCAAATGCCTTCTGGTACATGTCTCCACCTAATACCAGATCCACTGGGGAACTTTTATGTAGATTTTCATCTACTAACCGGAAACCTGCAAGTTTCTTCTTCTGCACAAGAAAGCAATTTTCCTTTGTATTTGCTGAACAGAAAAGTATCCACTTTAATTGCTACGTTCTGACAAACAGAGGATCTAATCACCAATGAGCACATCATCGACTTCATTTAGGCCAGTTACTGTCGTCCGTAGATCACAAATAGGGAGGCGCAATCTATTTTGCAACCATTCGGACATAATTGTAGCAACTACGGTACTCATGTGAATTGGCAAAGCAATTGGTACAGAGTTTATGCTTTCTGACCATATTGAAACGCTATTCTACTGATAGCTTCAAGAAATCTTGATAGAAACACAGAGGGTGTATCTTTCGGCACAGGGAACAATCGCAAGTTACAACGTTGTGATAGGTACTGATTTTTGCGGAAGTCATTGGAGGCTGTTTGATCGCCTGGGAGGTTCGCACCGACTGGTAGCAAATTTGATGGCTGGGTAAAATGCCGATTCTATGGCTGGCTGAGTTGGCGGAAATCTCTTCGGATATTTGAAACCGATTCTAAAGTCTGATATTGCTCGGTTAAGAAAGCGTCGAAGTCGCTCCACTTTGGGATTTCGAAGTTTATTTTTCAACATTTGTTCACAAAGACAAAGAGTTTTTAGGGAATCTGCGTGGAACACAAATAGATGAAAATCGTATCCCAGTGAGACGTGTCAATATTCAGCAGCTTCAGATTTGTTATGCTGTAATTAATCGTACATTGTAATTGTTTTCAATTACGGCCGGTATCTTGAGTAACCACCCGAATATTGAAAAGAGATTTCAACTGTGAGTTGACGTGAATTCACTTATTTTCATATGTCTCCTCGAGATTGTGCCAAGCTAGTGCTAAGCATCATTAGTCAAGGGAGTAGAAACCGGGATGTTGTGAGCAGCAATATCGGAGAAAGCACTACAACAGTCAGGTCATGGAGGTAGACGTTAATATTGGAGAGACACCAGACATAAGCCACTTGGCACTCACGGTACGCCTTTTTTATTTCTTCGATTTCTTCACCGTACTCTTCTCCAGAAATAATTGACTCCCATATTTTTTGCAATTATTCCAAAGGGTCTCAAATTCCTTTTTCCGGATTTCCAGGAAAAAGTTATTGTGGGTATCACCACTAAGTGTTTGGAAATATGAGTCAAAGGTATGGATTTCATCCACAACAGCTTTGAAACGCTCGACGTCTGATATATTAAACCTTTGGTGTCAAGTGATGCTTACATTTATGTAATAGTGTTTTTATTTTTATTTTAATTCCATTCTGTAGAGGGGTCAGCAGGCCCTTTTTTCTTATCGGGGTTGTTTTACCTAGTGAGTGTATTTTCTATACTCAATATTATAGAGTATGTAAGAGAGGGGAAAAAAATCAAAATGGATGTAGATTTATCAGAGACATCTTTTTATTGCTTTTGATTAGTTATCGACAGTATGTAATCTTACTATAGAATATACGAAAAAATGCACATAAACCAAGTCATATTGAACAGGTAACAGCAGGAGAACAAAAACAAAAACGTCAATGAAATTAAATATTGAATAAAATGTAAACAAACAAAAAGATAAATAAAGTTTGACAATTCAGGAGTTACACAAAAATTTTTAAAAATGAAACCAGCTGTTCTCCTGCTGCTACGTGTTCAATATGCCTTGACATAAACCAAACAAAATGAAGACCATAATAAAAGAGAGTAGAGTTGTACTACCTTATACTCTTGCTATTATAATGGCTACAATTACGTGCACTGATTATGAGCGAGGTAATGACCAAAATTCGATTAGATCAGCGGGAAAATTGCTGTATGTGAAACAAAGTGGGGAAATAGATTCACAATATCTACTCTTTATATAGTAGAGAAGAGAAACGACAAGTGGTTTGTTCTAATATATTTACTATAATTAATTTGCTGGTGTTAACAGCCTCTAACAGAATTCGGCCGATCAATGTATACATTCCATGGCCTATATATATGTATGGCCCGTACCTGAGCGGCAAGATATTCTTCCCAAACGTTGAAACAGATCCGACTCGAAGGACTGTAAAATGTGGAGTTGTGATGAGGTTGACAGTGGGCCGCTTGTTGGCAGCTTTCTTGCCTCGGTTGTGGTGATGGTTATTTACACTATAGTATTTTGGTCTGTGCAGGCACACTTTGGTTGATGCAGTTTTTCTTTCGAACGGTACCCACCTGCCGGCAAGAATTGGCAATTTTTCCGGCAGTAACAAGTTAACATGAAAAAACTTCTAAGAGAACTCTGTGACAAAGCTCGGAAAAGGTGATGTCACAAGGGTTCTGCTGTTCGGAACCGGCTAAAATAAATAAGTCCCTTCTATACTGTCGAAAATTTAACACGCACAAAACAGTAATGGAAGAGAAGCTCTGCCAATAAGCCCTACGGGACTTAATGTACCACATATTTTTATGTTTAGATTTATAAAAAAAAAAAATATTTCGGTTTTAATAAAAATAAAAATAAATATATATACAAAATTCGATTCATATATGTGCGTGACATATTATATATCGCGCATTGTCTTATTTTAGAGAGTAGCCAAAACGAGAATGAAAATAAAATAATGCAAAAGAATACAAAAGGAGAAATGTAGAAAGAGAGAAAGAGAGAGAGAGAAATCGGCAAATAGCGTAAAATAACATATTGGATTTACTGTGTTCCCAACCCAATGAAAAATAAAATTGTTTAATTAATAAATAAAATTGAAATAAGATAGTTCGCGACATATGGTTTCTGGCGCAGGCAACACCCTTTACTTCCAAGTTTATGTTTAACACAGTTTAATGAAGAGTTCAACTTTAGTTTTCATGTCCAATAATGGATTCATGATTTATCAAATTGAAAGCTTGTGCCAATTCTGTACGATAATTGAGACTTAAAAAAAAATTAATTGCTTAATGCAAACAGTGTGTTGTGCCCTTTTTTTCTGACACCGTAACCTTTCCTTAAATATCTTATATTTTAGGACTTACCCTTTTTTTATTTCTCCTTTTGCTTTCCGTAGTTCACTAACACAAAACAATTGGTTTCCAATATATCAATAGTGTGTATTTATTTATTCAATTCTTTGTCTTTTCACCATGTGGTTTTTTTTTTACTAGGATGTTTAATCCTGCACAATGGAATTCTTATTTTACTAGGATGTTTAATCCTGCACAATGTCACTCTTATTTTATTGCCCACACTAACTCGCTCTTTAAGTTATCTTAATTAACTTACTTAGCTAGATTCACTAACTCACTGACTGCATTTATTTCAGGCCTTCTCTTAGTTTATATAGCCTAAAATATATATCATAATTTACAATTGAACCCCATTTTAGTATAAAAGAATTTCTGAAGAAGTGGTAATTTCTTCAGTAGGTCATATTTATAACTTATTTTTAGTGTCATCATTATTATTTGTAGTTATTGTGCATGCGTTCAATATTACGTATTTTGTTTTTCTTTTTGGCTCTTATTTTGTTTTCACTGTGTATGGATGTTGAATTACTTCATAATCATATAGCGAGGCACGATGACCCGTTGGTTCTTTTTATACCCTGCATAATGCAATATGCATGGTATATTCATTTCGGTCAGATGTTTGTGTCCACTTGAAGGAATCTCCGGAGATATAGACATAGATATATATTCGTGATCAGCGTCGATTAAATTTTCGATTTAACGATGTCCGTCCGTCCGTCCGTCTGTCTGTCACCTGGCTGGTTCGCACGATAACTTGAGTAAATATTGAGCTATTTCGACGAAATTTGGCACAAGTAACCTATGATCCAAGGGTACGGAGGGGATTCATATTGGGCATGATCGGTCAATAGCCACGCCCACACCAAGCATTCAAAGCGACTAACCTCGAAATTTTCAAAATTTTTAACTTGCTATAACTCACATAATATACCACTTGGGACAACAATATTTGGCACATAGAGTTATATTATCTACTATATAACCTCGCCAAAAGTGGGTGAGCCACGCCTACTTTCTAGCGTAGCTCCCATACAAAGTGTTTGTACTTCTTTTAAATTGAAACTGCTGTAACTTCTACAATCTTCTGTCTAGAATAACCATAATTGACACTTAGATTAACATGGCAGTGAGAAATAATATGGCAGAAAATCAGTGTGCCACGCCCACTCCTTTTTGGGTCTGCCATACAAAGTTGC
The DNA here is from genome assembly GCA_963854835.1 of Megamerina dolium. NCBI lineage: Eukaryota > Metazoa > Arthropoda > Insecta > Diptera > Megamerinidae > Megamerina > Megamerina dolium. The sequence goes on from OY978530.1 coordinate 57,116,979, forward strand.
GGAAATTAAAAAAAATGTTACCGGTTATAACTTGCAAACTATTCAGCGTAGAATAACGAGATTTAAGGTGGGGATTAGTATTTTACGAGCAACTAGGCTCACAGGAAATGAGCGCACCACGCCCACTGTTTATCGTAGCCCCCATACAAATTTGAAATTGAAACAGCTATTACTTCGGCAATCTTCTGTCTAGAATAACCATAATTTACACTTAAATTAATATCGTAGTCGGTAATAATCTGGCAGAAAATCAGTGTGCCACGCCCACTCCTTCATGAGTCTCCCATACAAAGTCAAGGGAATTAAACTAAAACTTTTAAGATCCATAACTTACAAACCACGAGCAACTAGGTTCATAGAAAATGGGAGCACCACGCCCACTGTTTATCGTAGCCCCCATACAAATTTTAAATTGAAACAGCTGTAACTTCGGCAATCTTCTGTCTAGAATAACCATTATTGACACTTAAATTAATATCGTAGTCGGCAAAAATCTGGCAGAAAATCAGTGTGCCACGCCCACTCCTTCATGAGTCTCCCATACAAAGTCAAGGGAATTAAACTAAAACTTTTAAGATCCATAACTTACAAACCATTTAGCGTAGGACAACGAGATTTAAGGTATGGATTAGTATTGTACGAGCAACTAGGTTCATAGGAAATGGGCGCACCACGCCCACTGTTTATCGTAGCCCCCATACAAATTTTAAATTGAAACAGCTGTAACTACGGCAATCTTTTGTCTAGAATAACCATTATTGACACTTAAATTAATATCGTAGTCGGCAAAAATCTGGCAGAAAATCAGTGTGCCACGCCCACTCCTTCATGAGTCTCCCATACAAAGTCAAGGGAATTAAACTAAAACTTTTAAGATCCATAACTTACAAACCATTTAGCGTAGGACAACGAGATTTAAGGTATGGATTAGTATTGTACGAGCAACTAGGTTCATAGGAAATGGGGGTACCACGCCCACTGTTTATCGTAGCCCCCATACAAATTTTAAATTGAAACAGCTGTAACTTCTGCAATCTTCTGTCTAGAATAACCATAATTGACACTTAAATTAATATCGTAGTCGGCAAAAATCTGGCAGAAAATCAGTGTGCCACGCCCACTCCTTCATGAGTCTCCCATACAAAGTCAAGGGAATTAAACTAAAACTTTTAAGATCCATAACTTACAAACCATTTAGCGTAGGACAACGAGATTTAAGGTATGGATTAGTATTGTACGAGCAACTAGGTTCATAGGAAATGGGCGCACCACGCCCACTGTTTATCGTAGCCCCCATACAAATTTTAAATTGAAACAGCTGTAACTTCGGCAATCTTCTGTCTAGAATAACCATTATTGACACTTAAATTAATATCGTAGTCGGCAAAAATCTGGCAGAAAATCAGTGTGCCACGCCCACTCCTTCATGAGTCTCCCATACAAAGTCAAGGGAATTAAACTAAAACTTTTAAGATCCATAACTTACAAACCATTTAGCGTAGGACAACGAGATTTAAGGTATGGATTAGTATTGTACGAGCAACTAGGTTCATAGGAAATGGGCGCACCACACCCACTGTTTATCGTAGCCCCCATACAAATTTTAAATTGAAACAGCTGTAACTTCGGCAATCTTCTGTCTAGAATAACCATAATTGACACTTAAATTAATATCGTAGTCGGCAAAAATCTGGCAGAAAATCAGTGTGCCACGCCCACTCCTTCATGAGTCTCCCATACAAAGTCAAGGGAATTAAACTAAAACTTTTAAGATCCATAACTTACAAACCATTTAGCGTAGGACAACGAGATTTAAGGTATGGATTAGTATTGTACGAGCAACTAGGTTCATAGGAAATGGGCGCACCACGCCCACTGTTTATCGTAGCCCCCATACAAATTTTAAATTGAAACAGCTGTAACTTCGGCAATCTTCTGTCTAGAATAACCATTATTGACACTTAGATTAATATCGTAGTCAGTAATAATCTAGCAGAAAATCAGTGTGCCACGCCCACTCCTTCATAGGTCTCCCATACAAAGTTGAGGGAATTAAACTAAAACTTTTAAGCTCCATAACTTGCAAACTATTCAGCGTAGAATAACCAAATTTAAGGTGTGGATTGATATTGAACAATTAATTAAATATACAAGAAAGAGATAAGTCACGTCCACTTTTTATATACAGTGCCTCCCAGCTTATTTCGTACAGTGACAGTTTAAAAATTGCTGCAGTCGTAATTCCTAATATAGCAAAAATTTGAACAAAATATAAATGCCATTTTTGAAAGGAAGGTTTGTTTTTTATTTTCCAAAATTTACTTTTTCAAAATTTTAGTGTTTGACACTATAAAAAAATAAAATAAGAAAAAAATAGGAAAATTCATGTCACAGCTTATTTCGTACAGTCTCTTTAAGTTCAAACTAAAAACAAAGTAAGTTGATTTTAATATTTAGTATGACATCCCTTAGCGTTAATGACAGCCTGGAGTCTACTTGGCATTGAATCCACCAATTTTTGAGTGATGTCTGGTGTGATTTTTTTCCATTCCTCCATCAGTACCTTCTTTAGGTCTTGCTTATTAGAAATCTTGTGTGTTCTTATTTTATTGTCCAAAATAGACTAAAGATTTTCAATCACATTCATGTCAGGTGACTGTGGTGGTGGAGACATCAAGTGTGAGCAGTTCAAATAAGCCAAGATTGCACAATCCCAGATTTATGTTTTGAGTCATTATCTTGGTAATACCGAAATTCTTCCCGCAAACCCAGTTTGTCTGCACTTTGAAGTAAATTGTTTTTCAGAATCTCGAGGTACTTCATTTTGTCCATTGTTCCCTCAATAAAAACCAATTCACCTACTCCGGCTGCTGACATACAGGCCCAAACCATCACGCTACCGCCACCATGCTTCACTGTGGGCTTAAGGTTCTCCTTGTTTAGCTCGGTATTAGCTTTACGCCAAACATATGACATTCCGTCCGAGCCAAAAATATTAAACTTAGACTCATCCGCGAAAATAACGGTATTCCAGAACGCAGGAGTATTAATAATATGCTCTTTGGCGAAGTCAAGTCGGCGTTGTATATTCATTTTCGAAATGAATGGTTTCTTTCGGGCTACTCGACCGTTCAAGTCATGATTGCGCAGCACACGTCGGACAGTTTCAGCACTGGATGATTTTCCTATTTCACGCTGAACCTCTGCAGCCAACTTCGGAGCGGATAACTTTGGATTTTTCTTAATTTTTCGTACAATATAACGCTCGTCTGATGCGTTGAAAATCTTATTAGGTGCTTCTCTGCCCTTGTTCTCCAACCGATTTTCGCGAACGAAGCGTTGAATGATGTATTGGACAGTTGAGGCACTTAAATTTGTCATTTCAGCAATTTTTCGCACACTCTGACCTTTCCTAAAATGGTTAATTACCAGTTTACGCTGTTCCATCGTTGTACGATGACCCATAAAGCTAAATGTTTAATTTACAGCACTTTAACTATTTAAAATAATAATAATAAAAATTGTTATAATAGTTAAAAAGGTCCAAAAACTCATACAATTCAAAAAAACTTTGTAACTGCGCGGCAGAATGAAACTTACTTACATTGAAGTTTGTGTACGAAATAAGATATGAGCTGAAAATCAGCTGATCAATAGTTTTTCTCTCTTGCATAACAAAAAGAAAAATTTTTGGGGTTCCCCGTTTTCTTATTAGGTTTACTAAACACATACACAGACATCTACATTCAAAACTTATTGATAAGTTTTTTAGTTTCGATGTTACAGCCATGTACATAAAAATATATACACTGTACGAAATAAGCTGTGAGCCACTGTAGCTTCCGTACAAAGTCTCGGATTTATCTTAAACATTAAACACCCATAACTTACTAATTAATACGCCTAGGTCAACACATTGCAACCTATGTAGTTTAGTATTATAGGCAGAAATTGATCCTCCAAAATTGGTGAGGTACGCCTGCTTCTTAATATAGGTCCTATACAAAGTAGTGGAAGAAAAGGATGGATATACGAGCAAACTTTTTATATATACCTCTACATATGCAGGGTACAATTTGGTCGGCCCCAGCCGACTGTAAGGAGATTTTTTTATTGTTTATTATTTTATTTATTGTTTATTTATTACTTTTCTGTTTCTTCGTTCTTTGTTTTTCATGATTGTGAAATTGTTCAACAATCATACAGTGAAGTACGATGACGCTGACCACGCATTTTTATAAATATACTACAACCCCTTTTAGCCAATGATAATTACATTATGCATAGTGTGTTGATTATCATTAATTAATGGTTACAGTAAATACACATAATAAAATAACATAATGATAATAATAATATTACTGTAACATTTGTAGTGAGTCAAAATGCATAAATTAGATGAGCATTATTTTGACTCACAACAAGTGCGAGATTATGAAAAAGGATATCGAATTGTATACAAGTGATGATGATGTACGTAAAGGGTTATCCATTTCGTGGTTTCGAAAGTATAGGGCTAGAATTCGACATCTGTCAAACTGAGTTGTTAAAACAATTTCTTTCTTTTTCAGTTCAAAGTCTGACATTTGCGAAAATGGATCGCTTAACTATCGCACAACGCATTAAAATTGTAAAAACCTACTACAAAAATGGTGATTCTGCCACAGCCACATATCGTGCTTTAAGAGGAGATTATGGTTTACATAATCGTCCAACTACGCAAGCAATTGACAAAATTGTGAAGAAATATGAAGAGACTGAATCGGTTACAGATATTGTAAGGCCTGTGCATCATGGTTTCGCTCGTACCACCGAAAATATCGCTGCTGTAAGTGAAAGTGTTGCCGAAGACCCGAATGTGTCGATTCCTCGTCGTTCTCAGGAATTAGGACTGTCTTACGGCACATTATGGCGTATTTTGCATTTGGATCTACACCTACATCCATATAAAATCCAGCTCACACAACAACTGAAGCCAGCTGACCATTCACAACGTCGTAGATACGTCGAATGGGTGCTTGAACAACAGGCGGTGGACGGCGATTTTTCGAACAAAATTTTCTTCAGCGACGAAGCACATTTCTCACTCGGTGGGTATGTTAACAAACAAAATTGTCGTATTTGGGGTTCTGAGAATCCTCAAGTAATTGAAGAGAGGCCACTACATCCACAAAAAGTCACTGCTTGGTGCGCTCTTTGGTCCGGAGGTGTGATTGGACCTTACTTCTTCGAAAACGACGATGGAACGACTGTCACCGTCAATTCGGAGCGCTATGGACTTTTTTTGCCTGCTATTGAAGAATACGACATAGAGAATGTGGTTTCAACAAGACGGTGCCACATGACACACAACTCGAGCGAATATGGCTTTATTGCAAGAGAAATTTTCTGACCGCGTAATTTCTCGTCGTGGCGATATCAAGTGGCCACCAAGATCATGCGATTTGACACCGCTTGACTTTTTTTGTGGGGCTACGCGATAGACCGTGTTTATGCAGATAAACCTTTAACTCTTGAGCACCTAAAAACCAACATTCGTCACGTTATGGCTGAGATACCGCCCAATATGTGTCAAAAAGTGGTCGAAAATTACCTCAAAAGAATCGATGCTTGCAACAATTCGCGTGGTGGTCATTTAAATGATGTAGTATTTCACACATAATGTCAACGTTCAAACTTTATAATAAAAAAGAAATATCATGATAAAAGATATTTTATATGTGTTTTATTTACATTTACTTTTGAAACCGCAAAATGGATAACCCTTTACATCATGAATCAAATGTCGTTTTATAATATGCTGACCATAGATGTAGGGAAATAAATTTAATCGACTGACAATTATGGGAATTGTATTAGAATTACATTTATTTATTCTTTTTTTCTTTCTCTATTCCTTTCCTTTAATACATCACTTATGACACTAAAGTGATGGCTGAAGTCGAAATTGGAAAGTACTAAATTGTGGATAAAGTGCAGCATCAACGCTGGAACACCAAAAAAAAAAAATATATATATATAATTTTTCGAAAGGATTAAGATAAAATAGAAAGAGACAATAAGGGTCATAGAAAAGAAGAACTAAAATATTTAGATATGAAACACAATAAGTTATGGAATTAATGTAAAAATTTAGAATATTTTGCAAATTAGAAAGAAGTAGGCGCAGTGTTCATGCGTATAAAGACATCTGTTGCAATTCATCGCGTTGAATTGTAATTCGGTGTGTGGATACTCATGTGCACTGGGCGAGGCTAAGTATAGAGGATGCATCCAAAAATAGTACAATAATTTAAGGAAATTTGACACATATTGGCTGAGATACCGCCCAATATGTGTCAAAAAGTGGTCGAAAATTACCTCAAAAGAATCGATGCTTGCAACAATTCGCGTGGTGGTCATTTAAATGATGTAGTATTTCACACATAATGTCAGCGTTCAAACTTTATAATAAAAAATTAATATCATGATAAAAAATATTTTATATGTGTTTTATTTACATTTACTTTTGAAACCGCAAAATGGATAACCCTTTATCATCTCACTTGATCTCATGGAAACCTTAACAACTCCAGTCATAACTATGGCAATATGTAATTATAAACTACAACTATGGACGTATTGTCAGGGCATTCATAATATGTTTACACGGGATGAAGGCATAGCTTAGCTTCACAGGGGCCATAAGAAATATGTCTGGAACCTTAATGTATTTTCTTAAAATATTTTAAAATGCAAACACCGTATTATTAAAATGGTTCTCACCCGCCAGTTCATTATTTCCAATCCTGGTTTTACCACAAATAAAATTCATCATAAGTTCCTTGTCAGTGGGCATTCATATATGACTTGTGATCAAGGACTATTGGAAAAACAAAAAATATTTTTTAAAACATTTTTATACCTTCTGACTGGAATCAAGTGATTGTAATTGCAGGAAAAAGAAAATCATTAACAATAATTTCTATGACAAATACTGTGGTTAGTGTTTCATATTTTATTCAAATTTCATTACAAGTATTCCCATTATGTTGAAGATCTCTTTCACGAGGTAGATCTGCAAAAACGAAACTAAATCATTATTGATCATCTTATACCTTATATCCTTATACACTATATTTATACTCAAACCTTATATTCTAATGGTCATGCAATCAGTGATAAAAGAAGAAATATTTTTTGGAATTGTTAAATTTTATACCACCCATACATAATGGTTTTTATGTATGAAAACTCGAAGACTTTAACGACAGAAATTAACATTACTTTCAATAATAATAAAATTGACGAACGAATATTGTTGGGTTAGGAGCGTTTTCCTCAACCGCGATAAATACCAAAATGTATATGTACAAGTATGTACCGAATTATCAAATTGGGCTGTGCCCTTAAATAAACGAGATGATGTGGCTTTGATGTGGTCAACGATTAAAAAATAAATAAAAAGCGATTAGTGAATCAGCTTCAGCCAGGGATTGAGCCCACGACTTGCAAATCAGAAAGCACTAACCACTGAGCTGCAGCACCCACCAGCTCTGTCAATCATTATCTCAGAAAACTCGATGCGACTGCAGCAACAGTATACTCTTTCTGGAAAGCTATTAGCAATCTAAAGATACCTGTACTGCCTCAATCTGTTAAAACTGTGCAGAGCCATACCTATCAGATGGGGTCATCCACACATACATTTTATAAATCTGAAGTGAAAACTAAACATCAAAAAAGCTCTGGAAATGACCTAGTCACAGCAAAAATTATAAAAGAACTGCCTTATACAGGTTTTATACCTCCACAATTGAAAGTATCTCAAATAAAAATGATACTCAAAACCGGAAAAAATATTGAATCGTATCGCCCCATTAGTCTCTTCTAAACTTATGGAAACTCTTTCTTTCACGCATCAATTCGAATTTAGGAGAAACAAAGCACAATTGAATAGATTCATCAAATTTATTTGATATATCCATACAACATTCGGACAGAAGAAGTATTTCATAGCGGCATTCCCCGATATCTCACAAGCATTTGCTCGCTTTTTGCACAATGCCCTGTTTTACAAAATTAAAACTACACTCCAAATTAACTACTATTTATTTATCAAGGCTTATCTTAACAACGGATATTTCTTCTTACAACAGGGCTAAGAGCAATCTGATCTTCATGAAAGTTCAGTGGGGGCATCCTAAGGTAGCGTCATTGGTCCAATTACATATATTTACCACGAGAAAGGCTCTCGGAATAAAGCTCAGAAATTTAAACTTATTCATGTAACAATCAACAGCAAATTGTTTTTGTACTCAGAAATTTCAAAGCTCCTCTGGATATAATGAATTTAGCTGTGGTTCACTTCAGAATCCATACTTTAAGGGTTGCAATCAAAGACTCTAAGGATGATTGTAAATGCGTCATACTATGTCACAAATAACCAAATTCATCGTTCCATGAAAATTCCCACAGTTTTCCAAGAAATAAAGGAACATGCTGCATCGCACAATCTAAGATTCCAAGCCCATTCAAACCCACTAATATTAGACTTAACCCCATCGCCTTCACCCTGCTGATGAGAAAATCTACAAAAAATCTCCCATGTGTTGCGAGCAAAAATATGAAATATGCACATATGCATACTTTGCCTCGCGACATATTTCCCGAAATTGTAAACTACATATTTGTCCATACACATACCAACATTGCTCGAAGTTGTGATATACACAATCCATACTAACATTACTTATAATTGTGGAATGCCAGAACATTAAGCCAACTGAGTTGCAGCTGGGTGTGAAAATGCTGACAAATCACTTTCCCACACAATTCGTAGTTCTGCACTTACGTCAGCATACATGACAACTAAAATCACGCGGACTAATCATGTGTGTGAATATCAAAAAGTTGCTTTCTCACGTAGTATATACACACATGGGGAGTGCATCGATCGTGTACATAAACACATACATACATACACACAAGTGGTGTGAATATATTATTGTAGGTTATATGTTGGTATGTGGGTAGATTGATATGTGGCTAGTGTTAGAAAAATGGCATATAAGCTGCCAGCTTACCGAAGGCAGTCGCTTTTCAGTTGTGAGTCTTACACCGAAGTGTTAGCGTTTAAGAAATTGTGAAATACTGAGATCCTTACGAGGCTTAGTGTAAAAGTGCAAGATCGAAAGTAAGACCAGCAATAAAACGAATACCCAAAACCGCAAGTATTATTGATAAAGTTTTATTATAGCTAACAAGATTCGAAGGATACTTAGGAGCTTAGGTCTAGGTGCTAATCTTGTGCGTTAGGTACTTACTGAGTGTTGTGGAAAAATAGTACACAACCTTTTGGCGCAGCCGGTAGGATACTGCGAAGTATCTTGTATATACAATGTGTTTTACATTCAACGTTGACCGCAGTACAGGATCTAATTTGTGTTTGCGTGTGTGTTTGCCCTTTCGGGGTAAAATGGAGAAGAAATCCTACGAATCATTAGCAAGAGAACTAGACGTTGCAATAACCGAGCCAATCGACTTCGTGTGGAGCTTGATTAAGCAATTCCAGCTCATAAAATCAAAGGGTGCATCACGGAAAGGTACTAACTCCAATACAGGAATTAGACGCCACGTTATCCGAGCTAAACGAACTATTGAAAAGCCAGGCTGAATCAGCCTTAAAACAACTCAGATCGCAAAACAGGGATCGACGCGGAACAACTAGAAGTAGAGATTACTACGACTCTTAATAGAAATAAGGAATTAGAAGATTTACTAAAAGAAAAGGGCATTTCAGAACCGTACACCAGTACAAAAAACACAACCGGAAGTACAACCTGAATTAAAGCTAAAAATGCGTATTGACGAAATTGCACAGACCGTCAGTAGACTAGTCCCAGTACTCACTGGAGCGGAGTCTAAATATTTGAAGACCGAAGTACACCAGTTCATTTCTGGGTGCGAATTAACAAGAAAAGCCATAAAACCCGACGAGTTGGAAGATTTCCTAGCTTGTATAAAACAGCGACTATATGCTGATGCTTACAACTGGGTACTAAGTAAGAAATTCGCTAATATAGAAGAATTGTATACACTTCTGCGAAACACATATTTGAAGACCGTTCGCCTGGAACCGCTCACGCACCAAATACAAGTCGCACGCCAACTACCTCAGGAAGATATACGTGTTTTTGCAAGGAGATTAGGTGATTTACAATCCACGGCGATACAATGTATTAAGAATAGATATGGTGGGATCGGAGACCAAGCGTTGTTAAAAGAGCTGGAGTGGTATGCGAGGACATCTTTTGTATCAGGCCTTCAAGACCCATTGTTAAAAACTCATATGCTAGGTAAGACGGGTACGTTGGAAGAATTAGTAGAGGAGGCCGTAAACATGAGTATTCTGCTCGAAAGAGGACGGCGATTCAATCAGTTTAATATGGGTACACTATATTCAAAAGACTGAGGCCAGTAACACAGTGGCATTTCACCAGAACAGAAATGACAAGATGCCAATCGGAATGAACAAATATCCAAATAATAACGTAAGTCCCCAAAATAGCCAAAGGAAAGTTCCTACCTGCTCCTTCTGCGACAAAAAAGGGTATACTAGAGACGACTGTTTTAAGAGAAAAAACATGCCCTATTGCATAAAGTGTAAAAAATACGGACATGAGTTCAATTTGTCATGCACACCTTTTAGCAACAACAGGTCACAAGGAAAAGGCAATCAAACACCTGCTCCTACTAAGGGAGGTCAAGAAAGCAAATGTTTTTTCTGTAAGAAGCCGGGACACAGGATCGCCGACTGTTATATACGCAAAGAATTGGAAAAAACCCGGGGAAACTACGGGGGGCCCAGGTACGGCCAATAAACCGGGAACACCAAAATTTTGCTAAAAGTAGGCCAGTTGAAATGGAAGGTGTCAGTTATGCATCCTTAGAGATTGTTGACACACCCTCCAAGTTAGATAGCAAGATGACGGAAGTTGGTAGTCAAGCGTCCAAGGGGATTGTTGAACCTTCTTTTCCATCCAGTAATAACAAACATGGCTACTGTTTGGGAGTCTCTGATGTAGATGATGTGTTCATTGAGTTTCCGTGTGAGGAAGCAACAAATGGAAAACTCATTTTATTTGTAGACTCTGGGGCAGATACCAGTTTAATAAAGTCATCAGTAATTAATGAATCTGTTAGCAAGAAGCGGCATTTAAGGAAAAATCTTAGTGGTGCATTCGGAGGATTTGTCACCACATTAGGGTCAGTAGCAGTCCAACACGATAGGACTAAAGATTTGATTTTAGAACTACACTTAATCTCTGAAGAGAGAGGGATACCTCCTGATGGTATCCTAGGTAGAGACAATTTATGGAACCGATCGGTTATAAATACTATGAAAAAGAAGCTGATTTTCTTCGGTGAACGAAAACAGCATTTGATGACTTTACCTCTCAAACCGTTGTACGAGGGTAATAGAATACTACACACCAGTGAGGTTGTAGTACCTGGGAGAACTATGAAGGTAGTCCCTATTAAAGTAAATACGAATTTTAAAACAATTATAGTAGAGAAACAGGAAGTATCTCCTGGAATATATTTAGGGGAGACATTGGGCAGTGTGACGGACAACACAGTTTATGTCCCAATTCTCAATACGAATATACATTCATATATTGTAAATAATAAGCTTAAAATTAATATAATTAGATTTAAACATTTAGAACACGAAGAATGCGACATAGCTCATAAACTAAATAACATTAAGGAAACTGGTAGCCACAAAAGGGTTACCAAAATATTAGAAACAATTAAGCTAGACGAAAACTTAAATATTGAGGAAAAGAGATCCATAGATGGAATACTTAAGTCATTCCACGATTTATTTTTCTTGGAACTGTCTCACACCACAGGTATAAAACACACAATACAAATAAAAATAGATCAGGCGCCAATTCACCAAAGACAGTACAGGCTACCAGAAGAAGAAAAAACAGCTTTTCGTACAGGTGTTGGGCACTATGAATTTAATATAATGCCTTTCGCATTAACAGGAGTCCCTGCCACTTTCCAAAGACTAATGAACCATGTACTAACAGGACTTCAAGGTATAGATTGTTTTGTCTACTTGGATGACATCGTCGTCTATGGTCGGACCTTGGCACAGCATGAGTCGCGTTTACGAAGACTTTTACGTAAACATAACTTGAAGTTAAATACAGAAAAGTGCCAGTTTCTACAAAAAGAGATAATTTACCTAGGCCATAAATGCACTGAGGAAGGAGCGTTACCAGACTCTGGTAAGGTGGAATGTGTTAAAAATATTCCTGTGCCAAAAAATAAGAAAGATGTTCAGGCATTTCTAGGTTTTGTAAATTATTACCGAAAATTTGTTGTGAGTATGGCTAGTATGGCACTGCCAATCAACAAACTACTCAAAAAATACGCGAAATTTGAATGGACAGAAAAATGTCAGAAAGCTTTAGAAGATTTGAAGCAAGCAATTTGCTCTCCGCCAATTTTAGCCTACCCAGATTTTTCTAAACCTTTTGTGTTAACAACAGATGCCAGCAACGAGGCTGTAGGAGCAATTCTATCGCAAGGTGAAATTGGAAAAGATAGACCAATAGCCTTTGCGAGCAGGGCGCTCAGTGATACTGAGAAAAAAGACATTTTTTTGTTGTACAACTTACTCATTAATTTGCCTTAGACAAAAATTATGTACTTACTGGCTATAACATTCGATTGGCCATCTACGCATAAGGTTGATCGCCACATGCAAACAAAAGCAGTCAGTTGTTTTGTTTTTATTTATTTTTCTTGGGTTATTCGGCTGTGTATATATATATATATATATATATATATATATATATATATATATATATATATATATCAAATATATTTTATGTGAGCACGATAATTGGGCATACATAAGGACATACATACATATATTACATTGCGTTTTTGTTACTGGTGTTCCACCAAGCAAGCAATTTGCTCTCCGCCAATTTTAGCCTACCCAGATTTTTCTAAACCTTTTGTGTTAACAACAGATGCCAGCAACGAGGCTGTAGGAGCAATTCTATCGCAAGGTGAAATTGGAAAAGATAGACCAATAGCCTTTGCGAGCAGGGCGCTCAGTGATACTGAGAGAAAAGACATTTTTTTGTTGTACAACTTACTCATTAATTTGCCTTAGACAAAAATTATGTACTTACTGGCTATAACATTCGATTGGCCATCTACGCATAAGGTTGATCGCCACATGCAAACAAAAGCAGTCAGTTGTTTTGTTTTTATTTATTTTTCTTGGGTTATTCGGCTGTGTATATATATATATATATATATATATATATATATATATATATATATATATATATATATATATATATATATATATATATATATCAAATATATTTTATGTGAGCACGATAATTGGGCATACATAAGGACATACATACATATATTACATTGCGTTTTTGTTACTGGTGTTCCACCAAACAAGTAACAAAAGCAATTTTTACTTATTCTTTGGTGCTCATAAGAATAATTTAATAATTTAAATATTTCTGGGTGCCTTTTTATATATATTATTATACAATTATATATGAATTATATGTAGTACTACGCACATTTTATTTGCCTAGTACAACCTGGCTAGATATTTATCGTACAGCCCATAATATACCATTTGGTTTTTGTAATATTGCCTTCTCATACAATTCGTGCACAAGTATTATAGTGTACGCTACACCCCATGCACTGGTTAATAAAGGTAGTGGAAATACTTTCCTTAGCTTTACATGGTGTATTATATATTGCATTTAAATTTTGAAAATAAATTAAATACGATAACAGATATCACTAAAACGTTTTATTGGGAATTGTGTCTATCGTTACTCGACATATTTCCCGAAATTGGGAACTACATATTTGTCCATACACATACCAACGTTGCTCGAAGTTGTGATATACACAATCCATACTAATATTACTTTTAATTGTGGAATGTCAGAACATTGCGCCAACTGAGTTGCAGTTGGGTGTGAAAATGCTGACAAAGCACTTACGCGGACTATTCATGTGTGTTGCTTCCTCACGTAGTACATACACACATGGGGAGTGCATCGATCGTGTACATAAACACATACATACATACACACAAGTGGTGTGAATATATTATTGTATGTTATATGTTGGTATGTGGGTAGATTGATATGTGGCTAGCGTTAGAAAAATGGCAAATAAGCTGCCAGCTTACTGAAGGCAGTGGTTGTTCAGTTGTGAGTCTTACACCGAAGTGTTAGCTTTAAGAAAAGTGTAAATACTGCAATCCTTACGAGGCCCTTCAGTATTAGTGTAAAAGTTATTTCAGTCAACGAGTGTGTTAGACTCGAGGGATATTTAAGAGCTTAGGTGTAGGTGTTAATCTTGTGAGCTCAGGCTCAGAACCTCGGTTGACTCTGAGCAGCTAAGTGCACTCCAGGCAAAAGAGAGGAATCTCGAAAGAGAACGGTGCATAGCACAGGAGACACCTCTTCGTCGCCGTACACCAGTACGAAAAACACAACTAGAAGTACAACCTGAAGTAAGGCTAAAAATGCGTATTGACGAAATTGCACAGACCATCAGTAGACTAGTCCCAGTACTCACTGGAGCGGAGTCTAAATATTTGAGGACCGAAGTACACCAGTTCATTTCTGGGTGCGAATTAACAAGAAAAGCCATAATACCCGACGAGTTGGAAGATTTCCTAGCTTGTATAAAACAGCGACTATATGCTGATGCTTACAACTGGGTTCTGAGTAAGAGATTCGCTAATATAGAAGAATTGTATACACTTCTGCGAAACACATATTTGAAGACCGTTCGCCTGGAACCGCTCACGCACCAAATACAAGTCGAACGCCAACTACCTCAGGAAGATATACGTGTTTTTGCAAGGAGATTAGGTGATTTACAATCCACGGCGATATAATGTATTAAGAATAGATATGGTGGGATCGGAGACCAAGCGTTGTTAAAAGAGCTAGAGGGGTATGCGAGGACATCTTTTATATCAGGCCTTCAAGATCCATTGTTAAAAACTCATATACTAGGTAAGACGGGCACGTTGGAAGAATTAGTAGAGGAGGCCGTAAATACGGGTATTCTGCTCGAAAGAGGACAACGATTCAATCAGTTTAATATGGGTACACTATATTCAAACGACGTTCACCAGACTGAGGCCAGTAATACAGTGGCATTTCACCAGAACAGAAATGACAAGATGCCACTCGGAGTGAACAAATACCAAACTAATAACGTAAGACCCCAAAATAGCCAAAGGAAATTTCCTACCTGCTCCTTCTGCGACAAAAAAGGGTATACTAGAGACGACTGTTTTAAGAGAAAAAACATGCCCTATTGCATAAAGTGTAAAAAATACGGACATGAGTTCAATTTGTCATGCACACCTTTTTGCAACAACAGGTCAGAAGGAAAAGGCAATCAAACACCTGCACCTACTAAGGGAGGTCAAGAAAGCAAAGGCCCTAATCGCGGAAATTCTGACACCAAATGTTTTTTCTGTAAGAACCCGGGACACGGGATCGCCGACTGTTATAAACACAAAGAATTAGAAAAAACCCAGGAAACTACGGCGGGCCCAGGTACGGCCAATAAACCGGGAACCACAAAATTTTGCTAAAAGTAGGCCAGTTGAAATGGAAGGTGTCAGTTATGCGTCCTTAGAGATTGTTGACACACCCTCCAAGTTAGATAGCAAGATAGCGGAAGTTGGTAGTCAAGCGTCCAGGGAGATTGTTGAACCATCTTTCCCATCCAGTAATAACAAGCGTGGCTACTGTTTGGGAGTCTCTGATGTAGATGATGTGTTCATTAAGTTTCCGTGTGAGGAAGCAAAAAATGGAAAACTCGTTTTACTTGTAGACTCTGGGGAAGATACTTACTTACTTACTTATGTGGCCATAACAACCGAATATCGATTTAGGCCGAAAATAACATGCTTCGCCAGCCATCTCTGTTCTTCGCTATCTGGCTCCAGTTAGAAATTCCAAGCGCCGCCAGGTTCTCTAGTACTTGGTCCTTCCACCTGAGGTTTGGTCTTCCTCTTCTGCGTCGTCCTCCAGCGGGTTCCGAATATAACACCTTCTTAGCTGGAGCGTGTTCTTCCATTCGCTCGACATGACCTAGCCAGCGCAGCCGCTGGATTTTGATGCGCTTTACTATGTCAATATCGGCATACAGCTCGTACAGCTCATGGTTGTACCTTATTCGGTACTCGCCACCAACGCAAATAGGTCCAAAGATCTTGTGTAGGACTTTTCTCTCGAAAACTCCAAGCATTCGCTCATCCGAGGTAGAAATTGTCCAGGTTTCAGCGCCATATGTTAGGACAGGCATGATGAGAGACTTGTGGAGTATAGTTTTCGTTCTTCGAGAGAGGGCTCGACTTCTCAATTGCTTACTCAGCCCAAAGTAACACCTGTTATCAAGAGTTATCCTACGCATGATCTCCAAGCTGACGTCATTACTGCTGTTAATGCTGGTTCCAAGATAGACAAAGTCCCTTACTACTTCAAAAGCGTAGTTGTCAACAGTGACGTGCTGTCCAAGACGCCGGGACTCTTTGTCTGTCGTCTTACCCTCGTTCACCGTGAGACCCATCCGACGCGACTCTCTTTCCAACTCTGAGAATGCTGCACTGACTGCTCGCGTGTTCATGCCGATTATGTCAATATCGTCGTCATACGCTAACAGCATGACACTTTTGTTGAAGATAGTGCCACTATGTCGCAAATCTGCAGCTCGTATAATTTTCTCCATAATAAGGTTGAAGAAGTCGCACGGTAACGAATCACCTTGTCTGAAACCCCGTTCGGTATTAAACGGTGCAGAGAGGTCCTTCCCAATTTTCACTGCACAACGGGAGTTATGCTGTGTCATTCTACAAAGTCGAATGAGCTTTGCAGGAATACCGAACTCAGACATTGTTGCGTAGAGGTAATCCCTTACCGGACTGTCGAAAGCGGCTTTATAATCAACAAATAGGTGGTGTGTGTCGATCTGTTTTTCTTGGGTCTTCTCCAGGATTTGGGGCAGTGTGAAAATCTGGTCGATGGTGGATTTACCAGGTCTAAAGCCACACTGATACGGTCCAATCAGGTTGCTGAGCATAGGCTTCAACCTTTCACACAGTACGCTCGATAGAACCTTGTATGCGATGCCCAGGGGACTGATTCCACGGTAGTTGATGCAAATAGTGGGGTCTCCTTTTTTATGTACAGGCCAGAGAACACTGAACCTCCAATCATCAGGCATGCTTTCATCCGACCATATTCTGCTTATGAGCTGGTGCATGCGGGTGAGCAGCTCATCGCCTCCGGTCTTAAACAACTCGGCAGGCAGGCCATCAGCACCTGCAGCTTTGTTGTTCTTCAGCCTTAAAATGGCCGTTTCAACCTCGTCATAGTCGGGTGGTGGAACATCAACATCATCATCTGTAATTGGGGTTATAGGGCAATCTCCTCCATTGCTGGAATTGTTCGTAGCATCACCATTCAGTAACGTGAAGAAGTGCTCCCTCCATAGGCTCAGTACACTCTGGACATCTGTAACCAGATTCCTATTTCCATCACGACAAGAAGAGGCTCCGGGATTTAAACCGCCACTCAGGTGCTTGATCTTTTCGAAGAATTTTCGAGTCTCATTCTTGTCGGTACACATCTCTATCTCCTCACACTCGCGTCTTTCTTGTTCTTTTTTCTTGCGCCTGAAAAGGGGTCTCTCTGCACTCCTTTTCTCCCTGTACCGCTCCTTAACAGCTCGCGTTGCATCTGCACGCAGGGTTTTTCTGTAGGCGGCGTCTTTCTCTGCAATAGCGTCGCGACACTCCTGATCATACCACTCATTCCTTGGAGGCCGGTAGTAACTGATTACCTCCTCGGCAGCAGTAGTCATGGAGTGGGATATATGTGTCCACCGTGCGCATGTATCATCAAGTGGGGGAGTGTTCTGCATAAGCAGATCCGATAGTCGAGTGGAAAATGCATCTGCTGTCTCTGGTGATCGCAGCTTATTGACGTTGAGCTTTCTCTGTGTGGGACCTCTCTTGTTATTTGAGACACATAATCGTGTGCGCACCTTAGCTGCAACAAGGTAGTGATCCAAGTCGATGTTGGCACCACGGATCGATTTCACGTCCATCACACTGGAAGCATGCCTTCCGTAAATCACCACATGATCAATTTGGTTTCTTGTACGTTGATCTGGAGACAACCATGTCGCTTTGTGGATGTCGAGATGCTGGAATCTGATATCACCAATTACCATGTTTCGTGCTGCGGCGAAGTCGATCAGCCTCATTCCGTTATCGGAGGTGTTCTGGTGGAGGATTAATTTTCCGACAGTTGGACCAAAGGTACCTTCCTTGCCCACCCTGGCATTAAAGTCGCCAATCACGATTTTGTTATCGTGGCGGTTGCAGCGGTCATAAGTTTCTTCGAGGCGCTGGTAGAAGCTCTCCTTGGTCACATTGTCCTTCTCATCCGTCGGAGCGTGGGCACATATAAGGCTGATGTTGAAAAATTTTGCCTTGATGCGGATTGTGGCCAGCCGTTCGTTGACAGGCGTGAACTGTGAGACAAGATGTCGTAGTCTCTTGCTGACCAAAAATCCACATCCTAATTCGTGCCTTTCAGCATGGCAACCGTAGTAGATGTCACAGGAGGCTCTTTTGGAGCAGCCCTGTCCTGTCCATCGCATTTTCTGGAGAGCGGTGATGTCAGCCCTGTATTTTGCGAGGACATCAACCAGCTGGATAGAGGCACCCTCCCTATAAAGGGACCGGACATTCCAGGTGCATATCCGTAAATCATTGTCCTTTTTTCGTTTGCGGGGGTCATCAACAAAAGCGGCAGTCCTTATCCGAGGCATATTTGTTTTTTTCATTGGGGGGGTTTTTTTATGTGGCGGGTCCCAAACCCAACGTACAACCTCTAACCGAGGAGATTTTCTCCACTCACTTCAGCCGCCTCCCAGCGGGTGCCAGGAAGACGTTGCCCGGTGGTCGCCACATGGAGGGCCCCCATTAATAATAATGAAAGCGCCATCACATAGTAAGCAGAGCAAGCTATATACAAATTAACAAATAAAGGTATCATCACATAGCGCTCAGATAAAACTACATGACAGGAAGTGAGTTGACTTGCGATGAGTTCAACAAGGATTGCGCTAGCCCCACCCGGTTGAGGCAGTTAGACACGTTACCTTGCGAAAACACCACCAGACCACCACTCTGGGGCAGATACCAGTTTAATAATGTCATCAGTAATTGATGAATCTGTTAGCAAGAAGGGATATTTAAGGAAAAATCTTAGTGGTGCATTCGGAAGATTTGTCACCACATTAGGGTCAATAGCAGTCCATGATGGTTGAATCCATTTTCAACATGAATTTTATTTTGCTACATAATATAATAAAGCATTCACGATTGAAAGAATATTCGTCGTTATTTGCACACCATGCTCCCAGACCTTTCAATATCTGGCATATTCTGGAATTTATAAAATACCTTTATACTCGTTTTTGTATCATGCAGTTATTTCTTAACTGCATTCATATTTTTCTTTTATTTTAAATCATTATTGTATAAATAGCGTCTGTTTTCCACTGACATTAAATGCTGAAGCGTTTTCCAAAGCAATTACTCCAGCTATCTTTTCTTTAGATTGCTTGTTATATTTAATGTATCCAGAAGCTTAAGATTTTTCATATTACGCTTAACAATATTTTTGACTGCATTTCACAATACTTTATCAATCATCTTACATATACGAGCAAATTATTCTCGTTTGAGCCAAATTTGTTGGCTCAACCAACAAATCTTTGGAAATATTCCGCTTCATCTGACAATTTTCATATGTATAATATGTACTTATTGGCTTTCGGTATTTGAAAATATATAAAGAAATAAAACCTACATTGTTGTACACGTATTATTTTTTAACTCTTGGCGGAAAAAGACATTTTTTTGTTGTACAACTTACTCATTAATTTGCCTTAGACAAAAATTATGTACTTACTGGCTATAACATTCGATTGGCCATCTACGCATAAGGTTGATCGCCACATGCAAACAAAAGCAGTCAGTTGTTTTGTTTTTATTTATTTTTCTTGGGTTATTCGGCTGTGTATATATATATATATATATATATATATATATATATATATATATATATATATATATATATCAAATATATTTTATGTGAGCACGATAATTGGGCATACATAAGGACATACATACATATATTACATTGCGTTTTTGTTACTGGTGTTCCACCAAACAAGTAACAAAAGCAATTTTTACTTATTCTTTGGTGCTCATAAGAATAATTTAATAATTTAAATATTTCTGGGTGCCTTTTTATATATATTATTATACAATTATATATGAATTATATGTAGTACTACGCACATTTTATTTGCCTAGTACAACCTGGCTAGATATTTATCGTACAGCCCATAATATACCATTTGGTTTTTGTAATATTGCCTTCTCATACAATTCGTGCACAAGTATTATAGTGTACGCTACACCCCATGCACTGGTTAATAAAGGTAGTGGAAATACTTTCCTTAGCTTTACATGGTGTATTATATATTGCATTTAAATTTTGAAAATAAATTAAATACGATAACAGATATCACTAAAACGTTTTATTGGGAATTGTGTCTATCGTTACTCGACATATTTCCCGAAATTGGGAACTACATATTTGTCCATACACATACCAACGTTGCTCGAAGTTGTGATATACACAATCCATACTAATATTACTTTTAATTGTGGAATGTCAGAACATTGCGCCAACTGAGTTGCAGTTGGGTGTGAAAATGCTGACAAAGCACTTACGCGGACTATTCATGTGTGTTGCTTCCTCACGTAGTACATACACACATGGGGAGTGCATCGATCGTGTACATAAACACATACATACATACACACAAGTGGTGTGAATATATTATTGTATGTTATATGTTGGTATGTGGGTAGATTGATATGTGGCTAGCGTTAGAAAAATGGCAAATAAGCTGCCAGCTTACTGAAGGCAGTGGTTGTTCAGTTGTGAGTCTTACACCGAAGTGTTAGCTTTAAGAAAAGTGTAAATACTGCAATCCTTACGAGGCCCTTCAGTATTAGTGTAAAAGTTATTTCAGTCAACGAGTGTGTTAGACTCGAGGGATATTTAAGAGCTTAGGTGTAGGTGTTAATCTTGTGAGCTCAGGCTCAGAACCTCGGTTGACTCTGAGCAGCTAAGTGCACTCCAGGCAAAAGAGAGGAATCTCGAAAGAGAACGGTGCATAGCACAGGAGACACCTCTTCGTCGCCGTACACCAGTACGAAAAACACAACTAGAAGTACAACCTGAAGTAAGGCTAAAAATGCGTATTGACGAAATTGCACAGACCATCAGTAGACTAGTCCCAGTACTCACTGGAGCGGAGTCTAAATATTTGAGGACCGAAGTACACCAGTTCATTTCTGGGTGCGAATTAACAAGAAAAGCCATAATACCCGACGAGTTGGAAGATTTCCTAGCTTGTATAAAACAGCGACTATATGCTGATGCTTACAACTGGGTTCTGAGTAAGAGATTCGCTAATATAGAAGAATTGTATACACTTCTGCGAAACACATATTTGAAGACCGTTCGCCTGGAACCGCTCACGCACCAAATACAAGTCGAACGCCAACTACCTCAGGAAGATATACGTGTTTTTGCAAGGAGATTAGGTGATTTACAATCCACGGCGATATAATGTATTAAGAATAGATATGGTGGGATCGGAGACCAAGCGTTGTTAAAAGAGCTAGAGGGGTATGCGAGGACATCTTTTATATCAGGCCTTCAAGATCCATTGTTAAAAACTCATATACTAGGTAAGACGGGCACGTTGGAAGAATTAGTAGAGGAGGCCGTAAATACGGGTATTCTGCTCGAAAGAGGACAACGATTCAATCAGTTTAATATGGGTACACTATATTCAAACGACGTTCACCAGACTGAGGCCAGTAATACAGTGGCATTTCACCAGAACAGAAATGACAAGATGCCACTCGGAGTGAACAAATACCAAACTAATAACGTAAGACCCCAAAATAGCCAAAGGAAATTTCCTACCTGCTCCTTCTGCGACAAAAAAGGGTATACTAGAGACGACTGTTTTAAGAGAAAAAACATGCCCTATTGCATAAAGTGTAAAAAATACGGACATGAGTTCAATTTGTCATGCACACCTTTTAGCAACAACAGGTCACAAGGAAAAGGCAATCAAACACCTGCTCCTACTAAGGGAGGTCAAGAAAGCAAATGTTTTTTCTGTAAGAAGCCGGGACACAGGATCGCCGACCAATTGGAATTGGTAAAAAACCCAGGGAAACTACGGGGGGCCCAGGTACGGCCAATAAACCCGGAACACCAAAATTTTGCTAAAAGTAGGCCAGTTGAAATGGAAGGTGTCAGTTATGCATCCTTAGAGATTGTTGACACACCCTCCAAGTTAGATAGCAAGATGACGGAAGTTGGTAGTCAAGCGTCCAAGGGGATTGTTGAACCTTCTTTTCCATCCAGTAATAACAAACATGGCTACTGTTTGGGAGTCTCTGATGTAGATGATGTGTTCATTGAGTTTCCGTGTGAGGAAGCAACAAATGGAAAACTCATTTTATTTGTAGACTCTGGGGCAGATACCAGTTTAATAAAGTCATCAGTAATTAATGAATCTGTTAGCAAGAAGCGGCATTTAAGGAAAAATCTTAGTGGTGCATTCGGAGGATTTGTCACCACATTAGGGTCAGTAGCAGTCCAACACGATAGGACTAAAGATTTGATTTTAGAACTACACTTAATCTCTGAAGAGAGAGGGATACCTCCTGATGGTATCCTAGGTAGAGACAATTTATGGAACCGATCGGTTATAAATACTATGAAAAAGAAGCTGATTTTCTTCGGTGAACGAAAACAGCATTTGATGACTTTACCTCTCAAACCGTTGTACGAGGGTAATAGAATACTACACACCAGTGAGGTTGTAGTACCTGGGAGAACTATGAAGGTAGTCCCTATTAAAGTAAATACGAATTTTAAAACAATTATAGTAGAGAAACAGGAAGTATCTCCTGGAATATATTTAGGGGAGACATTGGGCAGTGTGACGGACAACACAGTTTATGTCCCAATTCTCAATACGAATATACATTCATATATTGTAAATAATAAGCTTAAAATTAATATAATTAGATTTAAACATTTAGAACACGAAGAATGCGACATAGCTCATAAACTAAATAACATTAAGGCAACTGGTAGCCACAAAAGGGTTACCAAAATATTAGAAACAATTAAGCTAGACGAAAACTTAAATATTGAGGAAAAGAGATCCATAGATGGAATACTTAAGTCATTCCACGATTTATTTTTCTTGGAACTGTCTCACACCACAGGTATAAAACACACAATACAAATAAAAATAGATCAGGCGCCAATTCACCAAAGACAGTACAGGCTACCAGAAGAAGAAAAAACAGCTTTTCGTACAGGTGTTGGGCACTATGAATTTAATATAATGCCTTTCGCATTAACAGGAGTCCCTGCCACTTTCCAAAGACTAATGAACCATGTACTAACAGGACTTCAAGGTATAGATTGTTTTGTCTACTTGGATGACATCGTCGTCTATGGTCGGACCTTGGCACAGCATGAGTCGCGTTTACGAAGACTTTTACGTAAACATAACTTGAAGTTAAATACAGAAAAGTGCCAGTTTCTACAAAAAGAGATAATTTACCTAGGCCATAAATGCACTGAGGAAGGAGCGTTACCAGACTCTGGTAAGGTGGAATGTGTTAAAAATATTCCTGTGCCAAAAAATAAGAAAGATGTTCAGGCATTTCTAGGTTTTGTAAATTATTACCGAAAATTTGTTGTGAGTATGGCTAGTATGGCACTGCCAATCAACAAACTACTCAAAAAATACGCGAAATTTGAATGGACAGAAAAATGTCAGAAAGCTTTAGAAGATTTGAAGCAAGCAATTTGCTCTCCGCCAATTTTAGCCTACCCAGATTTTTCTAAACCTTTTGTGTTAACAACAGATGCCAGCAACGAGGCTGTAGGAGCAATTCTATCGCAAGGTGAAATTGGAAAAGATAGACCAATAGCCTTTGCGAGCAGGGCGCTCAGTGATACTGAGAAAATGTATTCCACCATCGAAAAGGAATTGCTGGCCTTCGTGTGGGTTGTGAAGAATTATCTAGCTTATCTACTCGGTAGACTGTTTAAGATCTACACCGACCACCAGCCACTACGAGGAATTGCAAACCTAAAGGACCAGACATCACGTTTAGCACGTTTCAGCCAAAAATTATCTGAATTTGATTTTGAAATAATTTATAAACCATGCAAAAGGAACTTGAACGCGGATGCGCTCAGCAGAGTTCCACAACCGAATCAGGAGTCAACAATGGTTGTGACTCGTTCTATGGCGAGGAATAAAGTCGACGAAACCGAAGGCTAAGAAGAGCCTGATGAAAGCTCTGATGACGAATTAGAACTAGATGGAAATGCAAAAAAACAGGAGAACAAGAATGCGGAACTTCTCACTGATGAGAAGAAGGATATATCGACAATACTTCGCAACTTCCACGATTCACCTTTAGGAGGGCATCAGGGTGCTCTGAAAACTTATTTCAGGGTTGGAAGACAGTACAGGTGGAAAGGTATGCGAAGCCAGATTAAAGAATATGTTAAAAATTGTAAAAAAATGTCAAACTAACAAAAGCTCAAGGCTCACAAAAATGCCAATGATATTAACTGATACACCATCTAAGCCATTTGAAAAAGTTTATATGGATATGGTAGGAATTCTCACCGAAACCACATTGGGAAATACGTACATTCTTACCTTTCAAGATGATTTTTCAATATTTTTCATTTGTGTACCTATTCCTGATGCAGAACCTAGGACAGAAGCAAAAGCTTTTTACAACGAAGTTATTACACGCTACAACATACCAAAAATTCTAGTAACAGATAATGTTACAAATTTTACATCAAAATTGTTCTCAGATACATGCAAGATGCTAGATGTTAAAAAATTACATATAACGCCATATCACGATTTGAAGTGCGGCCGTGTAGAGTATCACGAGTTGGTCATCTGTCATGCCTGGATCTCATGATCGTGGGACTGGAATTTTTTGCATTCTGATCGGAACTGATCTTTTAAAGATTTCCATTTCTTCTTAAACTGCTCTTCTGAAAGTAAAACCGATAATTTTTATAAACGTTAGCAATGTACTTATACAACAATTATACAATTTCAGACATCTCGCCACTGGTGCATCCTTCTCATCTTTGGGATATTCATTTCGAATCGGAAGAAGTACTATTTCAGTCATTGTAAAGGAAACTGTAACAGCTCTTTGGGAAGAATTGCAGCCAGTATATATGCCTCAACCAACAAAAAATTCTACTGAACAGACAGCGGAAAAATTTTGGAGGTTATGGAACTTTCCAAACTGTGCAGGCGCTATCGACGGAAAGCACATTCGAATTCGCTGCCCAGCTCATTCGGGATCTATACTCACGAAGAGATTGCACCACAGAAAATGACTATTTCAATAGTCGGCTTTCTCGAGCTCGGAAATGTATTGAATGAGCCTTTGGAATAATTACCGCAAAGTGGCGCTTACTTTGGAAGCCTATTGAAACTGATCCATCATTTGGTGATCTACTCGTTAAGGACACATATAAAGTGTTATCCATTTTGCGGTTTCAAAAGTAAATGTAAATAAAACACATATAAAATATTTTTTATCATGATATTTCTTTTTTATTATAAAGTTTGAACGTTGACATTATGTGTGAAATACTACATCATTTAAATGACCACGCGAATTGTTGCAAGCATCGATTCTTTTGAGGTAATTTTCGACCACTTTTTGACACATATTGGGCGGTATCTCAGCCATAACGTGACGAATGTTGGTTTTTAGGTGCTCAAGAGTTAAAGGTTTATCTGCATAAACACGGTCTTTCGCGTAGCCCCACAAAAAAAAGTCAAGCGGTGTCAAATCGCATGATCTTGGTGGCCACTTGATATCGCCACGACGAGAAATTACGCGGCCAGAAAATTTCTCTTGCAATAAAGCCATATTCGCTCGAGTTGTGTGGCATGTGGCACCGTCTTGTTGAAACCACATATTCTCTAAGTCGTATTCTTCAATAGCAGGCAAAAAAAAGTCGGTTATCATATGACCATAACGCTCCGAATTGACGGTGACAGTCGTGCCATCGTCGTTTTCGAAGAAGTAAGGTCCAATCACACCTCCGGACCAAAGAGCGCACCAAGCAGTGACTTTTTGTGGATGTAGTGGCCTCTCTTCAATTACTTGAGGATTCTAAGAACCCCAAATACGACAATTTTGTTTGTTAACATACCCACCGAGTGAGAAATGTGCTTCGTCGCTGAAGAAAATTTTGTTCGAAAAATCGCCGTCCACCGCCTGTTGTTCAAGCACCCATTCGACGTATCTACGACGTTGTGAATGGTCAGCTGGCTTCAGTTATTGTGTGAGCTGGATTTTATATGGATGTAGGTGTAGATCCAAATGCAAAATACGCCATAATGTGCCGTAAGACAGTCCTAATTCCTGAGAACGACGAGGAATCGACACATTCGGGTCTTCGGCAACACTTTCACTTACAGCAGCGATATTTTCGGTGGTACGAGCGAAACCATGATGCACAGGCCTTACAATATCTGTAACCGATTCAGTCTCTTCATATTTCTTCACAATTTTGCCAATTGCTTGCGTAGTTGGACGATTATGTAAACCATAATCTCCTCTTAAAGCACGATATGTGGCTGTGGCAGAATCACCATTTTTGTAGTAGGTTTTTACAATTTTAATGCGTTGTGCGATAGTTAAGCGATCTATTTTCGCAAATGTCAGACTTTGAACTGAAAAAGAAAGAAATTGTTTTAACAACTCAGTTTGACAGATGTCGAATTCTAGCCCTATACTTTTGAAACCGCGAAATGGATAACCCTTTACCTTTACAACACCATTATTGACCTTGAAGGAAATGCAAATGCAATGCAAAAAGCCAATAATTTAAATAATAGTCGCAGTACTAGTGAAAGACAAGGAAGATTTAACGCGATCAACATGACAAGAGGACGTGTGGTTAGAGATGCTTTTCGCGATTTTGTATTCACACACAAATTATAAATAAAAATAAAATACTTACTTGGTTGCTTCATTACAGCTTCAATATTTTTCCAATTGTTGTCAACAATTATTCTGTTGTGATAGTGTTTATTTCTTTAGTCCCAGACAACAGGATGGGTAAACACTTCCGTAATATATGTTTCGGTATCAAAATACATTTATTTTCACAATTTTTTTAATTTGATTTCACAAACAAAAGGAATAATAGACGCGTGAGGTTGCAATAGAAAATAAAAGGCAATGCGAAAAACCATTTAAAAAAACAACGCACCCATGCACCCCCACATTGTCCATGCCAAATCTTTTATTTTAACTCTCTCTCTCTCTCTCTCTGTTTTTACTCTCTCTCACTTCAATATGTCGCTGCTATAAATCATTTCACTACCTGCTTTATACCTGCCAAACACTGAAACTATTTTGTAGCTTGCTCTCACTCTGACAACATTTGAGAGAGCACATAAGTAAACACAAGCAGAGTTTTGTAGCAAGTTGTAGCGACATATCATAGCAACGCCTGTAGCGCTCACTCTGTCATCAGCCTTACACCGAAGTGTTAGCGTTTAAGAAATTGTGAAATACTGCGATCCTTACGAGGCCCTCCAGTATTAGTGTAAAAGTGCAAAATCGAAAGTAACAACAGCAATAAAACGAATACCCAAAACCGCAAGTATCATTGATAAAGTTTTATTTCAGCTAACCTGTGTGATAGATTCGAAGGATATTTAGGAGCTTAGGTCTAGGTGCTAATCTTGTGCGTTAGGTACTTAGTGAGTGTTGTGGAAAAAAAGTACACAACATATGCTAATGGCCAACAGCTAAGGAATTGTTGCCCCACTAAAGTTATTAATATATTGCTGAATGTTAAGTTCACCAGATTGCAGTGAATAATTAATTTTAAAAAATATTATTTTTAATAGATTTAATTAATACAAAAGTCCTCGAGCTTCAAGAAATACATAATGGTCGCCTTGTTTGATATTAATGGTGCCTTCTTTAATATTATTCCCGGATCCATGATATAAGCTCTATTCGATCTAGAAATTGATCATTCCCTAAGACAATTGATAGGCTTTATGTCCGCGAGGACGGGGTATTGTAGAATCAACACACAAATCCACAGGGGGATTCCGTAAGAAGGAGTAGTCCCACCTTAATTCTGGGTACTTATGTTCAACGAATTATTGCTATCGTTACAAAACTATAGAATAAGCTGTCGACCTCCCACTATTGGTGTCTGGTAAATACCATAGCACCCTAAAAAAAGTTATACAGCACGCCCTTAACATTCCACGCAATTGCATCACTGGCTGTGGCCTTGGGTTTAACCCGTAGAACACAGGCCTTGTTCCAGTCACACGGAAGTACAAACCAATACGTAGTACACCACCCTCAATCATTGCAACTCATCTGAGCTTTTCAGACAAAGCCATATACCATGCCTTGTCCTTAACAAAAAACATAATTGCAAGCATAACATCGGAGAAAGCGTTAGGAAAGCTTTGGTTGCATTATGTTTGTGATAACTAGCATTAGGAGAAAAATGGGGAATGAGACCCAACAGTGAGTGACGGTGAGACCAGTACTACTGCATAGGCCCGCCTTCTGGTGGACGCCGCTCCATAAAGTCATACACAGAAAATATGTGGAAAAAGTCCAAAGAATGGCATCTTTGTGCATAACAAGGGCACTTAAAACGACCTCCACCACGACCTGTGCTTTAAATTCGTCGTCTGTGTATAATGCCTGCCTATTGCTGTGCTGAATTTTTTGTTCCATCTGGTAATTTGAATTAAAATTCATTATCCTACTCGATGATGTATGCTTTGTATGATAAACCAATTGAATTTTATACCTTGGTCGGTTCTGTGTAGTTCTGCGTCATGATATGGTGATTTTGTTGTCTTTATGTACTTCTACAGTAAATTGTATTATTTCGTGTTGTTTGTTTAATGTGTTTAGTATTATGTCTAAATCTTGCGTTTTAACTATGGCTAGTATGTCATCTAGGTATTTCGAAGTATGTATTGTTCCAATTGATTTTGGTTTAAGCTTATTAAATGTGTCATGTAATATTTTGTCCAGAATTATATACCCAATGGTTGTTCAAAGCGGATTGCCCACTGGCATGCCGTAGATCTGATTGTATGTCTTGTTGTTAAATGTGAAATTGTTGTAGTCCGTTAGAAAAAGTCAAGGATATATCTAAATTGTCGTTTGGGTATGATTTTGTTAAGTTCTATGTCTTTCCATTTGTCCATTATTGTTTTTATAGCTAATTGTAGGGGTATATTTGTGAACGCGCCAAATGATACAACTTTTCGTCATTCGTGATTGTCATTGTCATTAGTTTTTGTTTGAGTTCCATTGCGTTTTTTATGTTATATTTTTCAGAAGTTATGTCTTCTTCCATATATTAAAGGCCTACGAGTCTTGCCAGCTTGTATCATGATACTTCTGGTGATGATGATATGGCCCTTAATGTGGTGCTCTCATTGTGTATTTTTGGTACTCCATATAATCTACGCGTATTTGCGGCTGAGCTGTGGAGTGAGTATTTAAGTTTCGTGTCAATGTAGTTGAAGTAGTGTAGATCGTTGACTAGCTAATTGTTTTTCCCGATTAGTTGTTGCGTTGATCCTTCCTCATTGTTCTGTACGTATTTTGCCATCAAATAGTTCCTGCCTTTGCACATATACTCTTTACGTTATAATTTCACAGTTTTGTTTCCTTTATCCGCCTGTGTTACTATTATTATGCCTTTGTGTTTGCTGTGTAATCGTTTTGTGTCCTCCGCGATTTTCAGTATAAGTTTTTCTTTTGTATTGTTTGTGAATTTATTTTTGAAATTGTTTATTTTGGTAGCTAGATCACACATGGCCAAATCTCCCCTCTTCTCGTCTTCTATACATTGTATGCTTTGCTCCAGGCAAGCAATTACGTGCAAGGGGTGATAAAGTTTCCTTGGTTACTGGTAACGCAAACTTTGGTCCAAGAGATAGTAGCCAGGCGACATCGCACTGGATTGGTACCTATTTTGTTTTATATTGTAGTTTTTGTTTTTGATTATGGTATTTTTTCCTTGTTTTGCTATTCTTTGACTGGATAAATTTTGTATTGCTATTATATTGTTGTTTTCTTCCTTTGTTAGGGTTTTCCTCAGTTCCTGCGTTGTGTGTGATTTTGTTTTGTTTGTATTGATTGATTTCAAGTTGTAATACTTTTTTCATAATAAGTTGTTCTATTTGGATGAACATTTTTTGTGTATGAAGCATCTTGAAATTGTGTCTCAGTGATGATGGTATACCCTTAAACTGCTCGGAAATATTACCTTATTTTTTGCATTGCAACAGATATTTAGGCGAATTTCTTTTAGCATTCGAAATAATGCTTGATTCTGAGGCATCTCTCATTGTTGTCCTTGAGTGCTATGTGTTTTAGGAAGCCTTTCGTTGTTCTCCTGTTTTGTTGAATTTATTTACGAGGGCGGATTGATAATGAAGCTACCTAAGTAGGAAAAAAACATTTTTTTTTTCAAAAACCATTTATTTCTCAACATAGTCTCCTTTTACTTCGACACACTTAGTAAGACGATATTCCAACTTTTTTATAACATCTGAATAATACGATTTCGGGAACCCCTCAAAATACGCGTTAGTTTCAGTAATCACTTCTTCGTTTGAGCTGAATCTCTTTCCTGCGAGCCATTTTTTCAAGTTTGGAAACAGGAAAAAGTCACAAGGAGTTAAATCTGGACTATAAGGTGGATGATCAACCAATTCCAAGTGTATTTCACGTAATTTTAGCATCGTATCTAATGCTACGTGAACCAGTACGTTGTCCGTTTTTTCTTGATTGCATCATTTAATTGATCCAATAATGCACGATAATGCTTTCCTGTTATTGTGGATCGTTTTTCAAGATAATTGATAAGCAATATTCCGAGTCCATCCCAAAATACAGTGGCTATAACCTTGCCAGCCGATTTCACTGCCTTCGCCTTCTTCGGAGCACTTTCACCAGCTTCCACCCATTGTTTCGATTGATTTTTGGTTTAAGGTGTGTTAATCGGCGCCAATAATCAACAGAATTACGCTTTATTATGTCCAAACACCGCTGTGAAGTGGTCTCACGAACTCGTTTTTGTTCGACACTGAGCAAACACGGCACCCATCTTGCCGATAGCTTTTTCATATGCAAATGTTCATGAAAAATGTTGAACACACGTTCATATGAGATGTTTACCATTTCAACAATCTCACGCAACTTGACTTGGCGATCATTTATAACAATATCGAGGATTTTCTTGATATTTTCTTCAGTAACCACCTCTTTTGGCCTTCCTGTTGATGGTATTGTTGTAGTGCTTGTTCGGCAGCGTTTAAATTCAGCAAGCCAATATTTTACCATGTAATCTGACGGAGCAGACTCACCGTAATGTTTATCGAGCACGAAATTCGCTTTTTTCTATTTTTCAAGAAATACAAAAGTTGGTTACTTCAAACGACTACAACAAATAAACTAATCGATAAATTTGGGTGAAATTTTAACAGCTCACGTTTGACAGATCGCAATTTAAAAAAAAAAAGTTTTTGTTCTGCCTTTTTCGTACTTAGGTAGCTTCTTTATCAATCCGCCCTCGTACGTTGATTTTTATTAAGCGGTGTTTTGTTTTTATTGACTCAACATCAGTCAGGGTGTTGAGGTCATTATGTACGCAATTATATTTAAATAGATTATATACTTATTTCTAAATGTTTATTTTACTTACTCGTTGCAAGTTTTTACTGCAAAAGTACGTGAACAAACTTAAAAACCATCTACAAAGTAAATAGAAGTCGACCGATCACTACCTACAAAGAGCGCAATCAACTCGCACCGTTGATTCATACTCTGCTGTCGCCAATTACAATCCTCGCAATATTCTAGCCAATAATAATGCTGTAATGTTTCCTCTACATAATATACCAGGTGTACAAGCTATTATCGACTGTGCATCCTTTTTTTTATGAGTTCGACACCTGTTTACATCAACTAGTAAACATCATCAGTGATTTCATACAACAACATACATTTTCCTCGTATAATCATGTCTAGTTTCGTGCCAGAAAAAGAGCATATGCGGGAAGCTCTACTTTTTTGCTTCAATTTGAAGAAATCTGCTGCTGATTCGTATCGAATGCTTGTGGAGGCCTATGGTGACAGTGCGCTATCGGAAACGGTTCAAAGAAGGCCATTTTGACTTGAGTGACAAAAAGCGTGAAAATAGATCCAGAAAAGTTGAGGACCATGATTTGCAGGCTCTTTTGGATGAGAACGACACCCAATCGCAAAAATGCTTTCCGAACAGTTAGGTGTTACTCAACAAGGCATATATTTACGAGCCCTGGAGAAGATTCTATGCAAAAATGTGTTTTTTAATTTATTTAAGCTTGGTGGATTTAATCTTGTACACCAGCGGATTTAAGTTTGTACACCTGGTAATCCACTGCTATGAGAACCCGTTAGTTAGAATGAATTTTACTTAAACGTTGATGAGAATCCCCGAATAAACCAACCAAATGCTTTTTTAAAATCTATAAATAGGCAGCGCAGTGTATTCTCGAAATTTTTGAAAAATCTGACATAGTCGGAAACCACATTGATAGTTACTTGACTTTAGCAGAGATATTCCTCGAAGTTACTACAGGTAGCTTTGTCCCCTTTCTTGTGTATTAGTAAAGGGTTATCCATTTTGCGGTTTCAAAAGTAAATGTAAATAAAACACATATAAAATATTTTTTATCATGATATTTCTTTTTTATTATAAAGTTTGAACGTTGACATTATGTGTGAAATACTACATCATTTAAATGACCACCACGCGAATTGTTGCAAGCATCGATTCTTTTTGACACATATTGGGCGGTATCTCAGCCATAACGTGACGAATGTTGGTTTTTAGGTGCTCAAGAGTTAAAGGTTTATCTGCATAAACACGGTCTTTCGCGTAGCTCCACAAAAAAAAGTCAAGCGGTGTCAAATCGCATGATCTTGGTGGCCACTTGATATCGCCACGACGAGAAATTACGCGGCCAGAAAATTTCTCTTGCAATAAAGCCATATTCGCTCGAGTTGTGTGGCATGTGGCACCGTCTTCTTGAAACCACATATTCTCTAAGTCGTATTCTTCAATAGCAGATGTCGAATTCTAGCCCTATACTTTTGAAACCGCGAAATGGATAACCCTTTATAATAATGCTCGAAAGCCACTCATCTGGAATGCATTCGCTTCTCCAGATAGTTCTCACAATTTATTTATTATATATATATATATTGTTACGAAAATGCCTTTATTGGGCTGTTCGTATCGACTAGATTGCATAAAAAAAAATGTACAAATCAATTCTATTTTTCTTATTAAAATTCAAATATAAAAATATCTCAAATATTTCAAAGAGAATCTAATTTCTAATCTTTCTGTACAAGTATATTTTTCACCAGTGTTTTTGTTAAGTGATTTTTTTATTATTTACAACACTGCCCTCCACTTAAACTTGTTCGTCCCGAACAAGTGTTCCCATATCGCCGTGATAAGGAGCCAGCCGTTCCAGATGTACTATTTTCAATTTTGCTCGACGATGCCCTGATTGTTGAATCCGATACACAACATCGTTGATTCTGTTTATCACTTTATATGGTCCTTCCCAATGCGTTTGTAATTTAGGAGACAAGCCCTTTTTCCGTTGTGGATTATGAAGCCATACCAGGTCTCCTTTATGGTAGCCTTTTGAATTTGTTCGTAAATCATATCTGGCCTTCATCTTGTCACTTGTTATCTGAATTCGCCTTCTTATGAAACGACGCACTTCATCTAGTTGATTTCGTTTGTTCTCAACGTAGTCACATATAGGTTTGTCAGACGATGGAGTTACTCCAAATTTCAAATCAGCCGGTAATCTTACATCTGTACCGAAAACTGCTCTTGCTGGTGTTGTTGCTGTGGAATTATGCTGTGTAGACCGATATGCAAGTAGAAACATTGGGATGTGAGTGTCCCAATCTTTTTGATCCCTGTTAACGACTTTCCTCAGGTACTCATTCAAGGTATGGTTGAATCGTTCTACCATACCGTCCGACTGTGGATGTAATGGAGTGGTACGAGTTTTATGTACGCCCAAAATTGCGCAAACTTCTTTAAACACCGTTGATTCGAAGTTTCGCCCTTGGTCAGAATGCAGCTCTAATGGGACACCAAATCGTGTAATCCAATTGTTCACGAATACTTCAGCGACCATGTTCGCTTCTTGATTTGGAATAGGGTACACTTCTGGCCACTTGCTAAAGTAGTCCATTACTACCAACACATACCTATTTCCCAAGTTGCTCGTGGGGAACGGTCCCGCTATGTCCAACGCAATTCGTTCAAACGGAGCACCCGTGTTGTACTGTTGCATCTTACCTCGAGTCCTTCTATGTGGCCCTTTTGCTGATGAGCATTGGTCACATCTTCTTATAAAGTCTGCCACGAATTCCTGGCGCCCAACCCAGTAGAAGCGCCTCTTGACCTTTTCTGTGGTTTTAGCTATGCCTAAATGACCTCCACTGGATGCATTGTGATATTCTGAAATTACCTCCTTGATTCTGGACTTTGGTACCACCAGAAGGTTATTTGCGGTTTTGCCATCTTCACTTTCCCATGTCCGGTACAGACAACCATCACTAAGGTGCAAACTTTGCCATTGCGCCCAGTATGCTTTAGATATCGGGCTTTCACTAGCCATTTCTTGCCAGTCTGGTCGGATGCCATGCTCTTTACTTTTCATGATTTTTGCAAGATCTGGGTCGTTCCGCTGCTCTTTTTGTATTCGTTCACTGGTCCAGGACTCTTCCGGAAGGGCATTTAAAAGCCGGATGTCTACTATGTGTTCCTTGCTTTCGGCTCGTGAACAATGTTTGCATTCAGTGCTGCAGGGACGACGCGATAAGGCATCAGCATTGCCATGATGATCTCCTTTACGGTGCTCAATTGTAAAATCGTAGCTTTGCAATCGCTCAATCCATCGCGCTAGTTGACCTTCCGGATCCTTGAATTGTAGTAGCCACCGGAGCGCTGCATGGTCAGTCCTGAGATGGAATTGTTGTCCGTATAGATACTTATGAAAGTGTTTCACGCATTCCATTATGGCAAGTAGCTCCCTTCGCGTTACGCAGTAGTTTCGCTCTGGTTTTGACAAAGTTTTGCTGTAGTAGGCTATCACTTTTTCTTGTTCTTCTATTATCTAAGACAGTACTCCGCAGATTCCGTAGCCGCTCGCATCCGTATCCAATATAAATGTTTTGCCAGGTGTTGGGTAAGCTAATACTGGTGCGGAGCAGAGTTGTTCTTTGAGCTGTTCGAAAGCCTTATCTTGTGTATCACCCCATTTGAATGCCTGGTTCTTCCTAGTTAGCTCATGTTAACTACTGGCTATGTTTGCAAAGCCGGGCACGAACCGTCTGTAGTAGGTACACAGCCCCAGGAAACTTCTTAGACCATGCAGGTTTGTTGGTTTTGGCCACTTTTTCACCGCTGCTATTTTCTCGTCGTCTGTGTGAACGCCTTTCGTGGTTACCTTGTGACCGAGATACCGAACTTCACGTTTGAAAAGTGAACACTTCCTTGAGTTCAGTTTCAGTCCAGCGGCTTCTATTCGTTCAAAAACCTCCTTCAATTTCGCTAAGTGGTCGTCAAAGTCTTTGCCCATCACAATAATGTCATCAAGATATACCAAACACGTTTTCCAGTGCAGTCCTTTCAAGACACGTTCCATGAGACGCTCGAAAGTGGCAGGTGCATTGCAAAGCCCGAAAGGCATCACTGTGAATTGCCATAGTCCATCACCAACGCTAAATGCAGTCTTTTCTTTGTCTTTCTCTTTATGTTCTACTTGCCAGTAGCCGCTCTGTAGATCGAGGGTTGAGAACCATTGTGCACCAAATAGTGTGTCGAGAGTATCGTCGATTCTAGGCAATGGATAGCTATCTTTCTTCGTGACATCATTCAACTTACGGTAGTCCACACAGAATCGAGTACTTCCGTCTTTCTTCTTCACAAGCACTACTGGTGCACTCCAGGGACTGGCGGATGGTTCGATAACACCTTCCCTCCGCATATCGGCAACGAGCTTTGTTACTTCATCCCTTCTAGCGAATGGAACTCTTCGTGGCGCTTGGCGGATAGGTTTGGAATCGCCGGTATCAATTTCATGTTTCACTATAGCTGTTCTTCCGCCACTTTTACCTTTAGGTGCAAAAATGGACCAATGTTTCCTTAATGCTTGTAACGCCTTATTTTTCTGATGTTCAGTAAGCTCTTTAGTCCATTCTTGCATCTGCGACATTGCCATTTCTTTGTCCGCATTGCTTCCAGCTTTTACTGTCGCCGTATCCGCTCCACAATTAACCACAGCTGTAACCTCTTGACATTGACCAATTATTGTTCCTTTTCTTACAAATTTTGGTGTACCAGATGGATTTAAAATTCGAATAGGTATACTTCCATCATTTTTAGACTCCACTAGTGTTTTTCCAAGTATGATGTTATTGACTTGGTTACTTTTGATAGCTTCCACAACCCACAACTTACTTGTAACTCCATCCGTATCTATTTTAGCCCATATGATTGCCTCCGAATTTGCGGGTATTTTCTCTTTTTGGCATATCCGGACCTGCCTTGTACTTCCACTACGCTCATAGCCAGCATTTAGTGGACATTCAACATCCATATATCGCAATATTCGTCGCCTTAAGTCTAATGTAACTCCATGTGCGATCATAAAATCTATGCCAATAATGACGTCATCGATAATATCTGCCACAATGAATTCATGTTGTAAATCACAGTCACCTATCGTGATTTGCTTTGAGACCTTTCCCAAAATCGGTGCATCTTCACCTGTTGCTGTGCGAAGTTTTATACCAACCAATGGCACAAACTCCTTTACCAGGCCACTTTTTATTATCGAGTGAGACGCGCCAGTATCCAAAGTCAAAATAAATGCTTTATTGTTAATTTTTCCATCGATGGTCAGACTGTTAGGCACACGTTCCATTTGAGAAATGAGAATGGTGGGGCAACCCGTTGTGGGAGCCAGCTCACGCCCCTTGGAACTGGCTCGTTTTAATTTAACGATGGCTTATACGTAGTCTCGTTAATGCTATTCACCCCGTCTTCGAGTTTCTTCTTCCCTGGAGAGCTTGATCGAGAACGTTTTCGACGGCAATCCCGTGCCATATGTCCAGGTTTAGCACAATTAAAGTACTTTCCACTAAATGTGCCTTCACGTCGAACTACTGCAGCTTGCTCGGACTTGATCACTTGGCGTACCACTTCAACCAGATCATCCGTTTCAATCTCCAATTTCCGAACCTTATGTGTTGGACGACACATCAAACCAGCAGCTTCACATGTCAGCGCACTGCTAACAGTTTCTGCAAAAGTCGCTCTCGGGGACATGATTGTTTGTCGTTTTGTTTCGGGATCACGTATGCCTTCGATGAATGTGTCAATTTTAATTACCTCAATGAAATCACTAGGTTTGCCAGCATACGAGAGGTTGCACAGCCGTTCAATATCTGAGGCATATTGTTGAAGAGTTTCGCCAATCCGTTGTACCCTTGCTTTTAGTTCTACTCTGTGCAACTGGGTCATATAGCTACTGTCGTATTTCCGCTTCAAAGTATCCATCAACGCTTGATAGCTGTTGCGCTCGTGCTCTGGAACCTGCTGTAAAACTTCCGCTGCATTACCTTCTAATGCCACAATTAATGCAGAAGTTTTTTCGTTAACACTCCACTGATTTGCTAAGGCGGTTGTTTCAAATTGCAACTTGAAAACATCAAAAGCCGTCGATCCATCAAACGTTGGTGATTTTAATTTGATGGCACCAGAATCTCGAACGATTGTTGTTGTAGTTCCACTTAGTTTCATTGAATTAAAGCGATTTTCCAGGTGCCGAATCTTCTCGTCTATTACAACTTGTTTCTCGCTTAGCTCTTGTACTTTCTGGTCAGTCTGATCCATTCTTTCTATGAATTGCTTTTGAATATCTAAAGAGGCCTTGGTAAGCTGTTCCTGCATGACGGTAGAGTTTTCTTCAAATTACTCTTGCAACAGTGTAGCCATTCCTTTCTTAGATTCAGTAGAGTGTTTATCAAGTTGCTCCTGCATCTGCTGCATCATCGATTTCATAAACTCCATCATTTGGCCAGATGTGTCCGTTTTTTCCACTTCTTCAATTACACCACCTGCAACATCTTCTTCATAGAACTCATGTTCATCAACATTTACACCGATGGCTTCCATAGCCTCTCGTAGTCTCACTTGCAGTTCTGCCTTAATACCGGATGAGGATAGATCCAATGATGCTAACTGTTGTTTCAGTTGCTCCACTTTCAGCTGGATAAACTTCACCATTTTTTTAAGCAATCCCACCGCTTTCACCAATTGTTACGAAAATGCCTTTATTGGGCTGTTCGTATCGACTGGATTGCATAAAAAAAAATGTACAAATCAATTCTATTTTTCTTATTAAAATTCAAATATAAAAATATCTCAAATATTTCAAAGAGAATCTAATTTCTAATCTTTCTGTACAAGTATATTTTTCACCAGTGTTTTTGTTAAGTGATTTGTTTATTATTTACAACAACATATATATATATATATATATATATATATATATATGTGTGTGTGTGTGTGTGTGTATGTATATATATATATTTATATATATACATACATATATTAATATATATATATATACAT